>JAJKFJ010020898.1:0-309840 GCA_027382625.1 Tetmemena sp. SeJ-2015
ATTTTGCTAATTAATCAATCAATCAATCAATCAATCAATCAATCAATCAATCAATCAATCAATAAATCAATCAATTAATTATAGGTAAATTCTTATAATTTTATAAGAAGGATAGTATTAACATTGCATCAATTTAATCAAAATAAAAATTTTTTTATCCCAATACTCTAAAATTGACATTAAATATAATTTTCAGCAAACCCCTTGCAAGGAAGAATTAAATTATTTGATTTTTATAAATAAGGAATGAACCTTGCTTAATCAGAAATGCTTCCCAATGGTGAGAATATATCATCCGCTAGAATTCATTAGAGTCAAATACAAGATCTTGGTGTCGATAAAATGACTGCATCTGAGCCTGACGCCCAATAAATTTAATAAATGGCAGCTCTCTTATAAAATGGGATCCCTCCTAATATGACTCCACTTAACTTGCAAAAGCTCCTACTTGATAGTAATGCTTCAAATGGCCTAAACTTTAATGCTATTCATGCTCACTCTTTTGGCCAATAAGTTAAATAACAAAGGCAAAATAGCATCTTTGCTTCTAAGCTGTCAAGACTAGCAGCTCCAAATGCTATGTTAGGAACAGAGATCGAATCAACCGTTGTTGATAACCCAGGCCCTGGCTATTATCTAGCTACTGATAGAGAGTGGGTCAGAAAAGACAAGTTCTCAGAGATTAAGGAGATATTCAAGGTTGAAGGAATTAAGCAACGAGAGAAGATCTAAAAAGCCATTCTAGATATTGAAGGAGATAAGAAAAAGAAAAAAGTTAAACCCACTATTTTTAAACTTTACTTTCTTATTATATTCCAGGGAAGAAACCAAGTAAAAATGGCTATAGTGGTATTGAAAATGATAATCCAGGGCCAGCAGGCTATAACCCCAAAGGAGAATTTGTAAGATCAAAATCTCAAGCAGCGGTATTTTCTAAGTCAAAAGTATAGAGAGAGCTATTCAGTATAAATCCAGATCTCCCGGGACCATCAGATTATGAGCAAAGACTTGATGCACTTGCGAAGAAACAATTTAGCAGAAATATATTATCAAATATTTTTTAGTAAATACTGCCACAGTTATATTTGAGAGCAAAGTTCCCAATTGCAAGGACATGAAGAATGATAAAACAGATATGCCTGGCCCCGGCTAATACGATCCCTTCAAATAAGCTGATGAAAAGTTTCAAAATGAAGGAATGTTTTAAGATAGATAGAAGCCACAAGAAGTTACTTAAAACCCAATAAATATCTCTTATCTTAAGAGTGCTCAAAATTAGTTTGTTGTTTGTTATTATTTAGCCATCATTGACGAGGATCATTGACTGCCCATTTATAGACGTATAGAAGAAGGAGTCAGTTCCAGGGCCGGGATATTATTTCCATAAAGAACCAAAGGAAAAGATTATGAAAAGGCTTCAAGGTAAACATCTAGAAGCCTTAGTAAAAGAAAAACCTGCGTTTAATAGTCAGCTACCAAGAGATTGCAATAAAATACCTTAAAAAATAGATCATCTTGGTCCTGGATCTTATTCAAAAAATATTTTCCACTTATTTTCTTGAATCTTATATAGATGTTAACAATCCAACTAACTCGTCACTTAACAAGACCTTGCTTAAACTATAGACTGATAAGATTATAAAGCAAGCCTATGGAGTTGAAAGCAAACCATTCGGTTCCTCAACCACAAGATTTAATCAACAACCAAACTTTGAAAAGCAAGACATTAACCTAGCTCTCTCAAGAGACCAAATAAACTTTGGATTGGCCAGCTCAAGCTCTTTATAGCATGTTGATGAGACGCAGAAATTCAAGCTCTAGCAAACAATGAAGTATGGTTAAATAAGAGAATCCAAGTCTCAAGGTTCCTTTCAATTTAAATCAAAGGCAAAGCGTCTTTAGTTTTAAGACCAAACTGATCCAAATATCATCTCAATTTAAACTCCAAAAGATAGTGATATGGTAACTAACTCTGCAATGAGGAACTTTTTGAAAGTTTAAGACCACCTTAAATCAACACTATAATGTAGAGCCACATAAGAGGCTAAGTCTGAAAAAGTAGCAGTAAAGCCTAATAGACTCACTCATAGAGCAGAATCTCACCTACATAAGCCAGTATACTTCGATTCAACAACTGAGAGATTCGAATTTAAGTCACTCGTAAAGTCAACTCTGAATTAGACTCCAGGTCCTGGAGCATACGAGGCTGCTCTGACAACATCGGGAGATAAAATACCTTCTCAGACTATTAAAAGTAAAAGCTAGACTAGAGGAGGGTTCGGATCTTCCCAATAAAAATTCAATCCTAAATTTAGTTCCTATATTATAGATAAAGTTATTGTAAGTACAAATTCTTCCGAATTGGCTATTTCTAATAAATATAATAAGCAAAGGCTGTTACATTTTAAATAAATTTCAAAAATTTAGATGAAAAATTGATTGAAATTAAAGTATATGATTAAATGCTTTAATTATTCCATTAGGAATTTAATTCAAAAATCAGGATGTTATCTAAACTACACCAATAATAGTAACTAAGTTCAATTAGGACCGGGATAGTACCATAAGACTTAACCTCATAGTATGATTAAAAAGTCCTTTAACTTAGCTATTGAAGGTGTCGAAGTTTGATGTCATTTTAAATTCTAACTCTAATCTTTAACACATTTGAATACCAGAGAATATTATAGCAAACTATTTGAAATAATTATTTGATCTCGGATTATCAAAACTCGCGAGATTTGATTGGAGATGAATCCTTGCTCTGGATATATTTTTCATTGATTTTGATTTCAATCTGTCCTCTTTCGAGGTTTATAATGCTAGTGCTAAATTATGAAGCTGGCTTTGGGTATAGTTTGCCCTTGTTTTGCTCGATTTAACTTAGTAAGAATAAAATAATTTCCTACTCCTTCTTTGCAAGCATATCCTGCCATTCTTTCTTCAACTTTTCGATCAACTTTTTAGTAAGAGCTACAAAGAAATATATATTTATAACAAAGAAAAACTTACGATTCATTCCTCTAAGTTCAAGCTGTCGAAGTTGCTGAGAGTATTTGTCATTTATTTCAGCTAGCTGTTGCTTTTTGTTCTCTTCGAATTCTCTGTCAATGATTTCCTATTGAGCTTTATCCTCTTCTTGAGGATCTAATTCACTTGAAGAGCTGGCATGGCCTGAAACCTTTCTCTCTTCACTATCTGTGAATTCAGTTTGGTGGTTGCTTGCGGTTCCAGACTTGGAACTCTCCATAATAGAAATGGATTCTTCCAAATCTGAGGACACAGGATTTGAAAGAACTTGCTTCACTTAGGATAGAGAATGCTGGCGATTTAACTTTTTCTGGTCTGAGAGCGAAGGAGAACCTTGATTTGAATTCGACTTTTCAATGATGATGCTTTGCTCTAGCTGAGCTGGCTTCAAATCGAATAGTTTCTAGTCTTTGATGTAATTAATGTCGTCCATGAAATCTCCAAAATTCAAATTGTCTACATACAAAATTAAAAAAGAAGACTTGCACTTACTAAGTTTCACATTGGCGGGAGCCTAGAAATTTTAAACATGCAACTAGGCTAAAGTTAAATCGTAAGAGCTATCTTCTCCGTTATTTAAATCAGGTCTTCTTTGCTCAAACTATGCTATCGATCTCTAATTTAGTAAACTCTTAGCCTCAGTATCCTGAGCATTCAAGCTCTAAATATATATTTTTTGAATTTAATAATTAAGATAGATATATTAAATATCTTAAAATAATTTTTTCTCAAATTATAAGCTCTAACTTTGGAGCTTCAAGATGTTTGAAGATTTAGATTTACTGATGATGCTCCTTGTAGATTGCATAGCTTATCTGCTTTAAGTTCTAACCATGAGTCTCTGCTAGAGACTATGTTTTTGTTGCTCTTACTCTTGCTCAAGAATAACCAAAGAGTTCTCTTTAAGCTCAATATATTGGTCCATCATTTAATCGATTCTGATTATGGTCTCCTGTCTAATTGGAGTGTCAAAGTCTTCTTATCTCGCCTTTTATTTCTACCTTACATTTCTTACAGGAGAGAACTCCTCTTCAGCATTTCCCTCTTCCAACCTATTAGAACCTTACTCTCCCTTAGACTACAAAAATATAATGAACTTGCTTCTCTTGGCCTTTTACTGTTTTCTCTATCTGGGTGAGCAGATAATATTCCTAATCGAGAGCTTAGTCTTTGACTGTTCAAACTCAATTCCATAACTGACATCTTAACTTTGCTCCTCTTCTTGAATTGGGATTAAATCAGTAGTAGGCTTTAAAATTTCTTGTAATTTTGTATCTGTTTGTAGTTTACTCTATTTCTTAGCTCCTAAATTATAAGTTTCATTATTGAGTTGAATTTGAGAAGTTTAGATATCTATCTGAAAGATGGTTTCAGTGTTGAGTTTATCTTTGGGGAAGGAGATTTTCTCTTGATAGTTGACTTTCTGATAGTTTGTCTCTATCTTTCAATAGTAGGCTCTGGTGCTTTGTGCTACTAAACAATGCTTAAAGTTTGTGTCTCGAAGACTTGGATCAAGGGCTTCTTGGTCTCAGTAGCATGAACTACTGTGGAGGTAGAAATGGATGACTTCATTGAATCCTAGTGCTCCTTATTTTCCAGTGAGTGAGTAGATAAACTTGTGTGCTTTGGAGAGACAGCTGATTGCGATCTCTGAAGCTGAGCGCCCTCATCTTGATGATTAGAGGCTGAGGATTTCTTTCTGATTATCAAAGTGTATTCTTGTATCACTCTAGGCTTATGAAACAGCAATTAGATCTTCTCTCTGTACAGTTGAGACATCATCTGATCTCCAACCGAGTCGTAGTGCTCAACACCGCACTAAAGATAGATCATTAATTTTCAAAATAATCTCAAACAGCAATTCCCTTACAGAGTAAATTTAATTTTTTCCCTAAGTTAAATAAGTATAAGGTTAGGATTTTTGCTATCAATTCCTGACCACCCAGTCCCTTCTCAAATAGTAGCTCAGATTCTATAATTTGTTTCTCAAAATTATTTGGCAGAACTTTCGTGACAGTTCTCTTCCTTTATATTTTTTGAGTCTGCGTGTGCTACCTCAGATACTTAAAATAAGTCAAATGCAGACAGAATCTGTAATTCAGATGCATGGGTTCATCAGTCTCAAGAATAGTAAAAAGTGAGTCCTCTTCACCATCGTTCTTTTCCTTTTCTCGGTTGAGCTAGGCTGGGCAACACTCTTTGTAATAGTGGTATTCAATCACTTCCTTCCACTTGAAGATTTTCCTTTTTCCTCTTCGGGAGGGAGGTCTCCCTCAGGAGGCTTTCGGCCAAGACTTTTCCTGCTCGAGTCAGATCTAAAAGCAAATGCTAAGATATTAGATTTCTATTTGATCTTGGCTCTACAAAAGATGCAAATGAAGTTCTCCGTTGCATCTTAATGACTTATTTGGAGGAATTCATTTGACTTGGCTTCCAAAGCTCGCAATTATAATAAATTCTTAATTGCTGATATATTACGGAATGATATGTAATCACTTTAACAAATCACCTCGCTAATAAATTTAATAGTTTTACTCTCATTCTATAAATTTAATAAATAGTTATAGCTTAAAAATGATAACCTTATACGAATTAAAGCAGAACAAAGCTTGTAGATGTTATTTTAATATGTTTCACTCGCACTCCCTACTACATAAAGAATACAGTGTTGATGATGGTTCTGGCCTTTCTAATGAGTGTAGTTTATGTGCTCCACTTCCGCAAGGACGGTGGTAATCTCTCATCCATCCCAAGAATCTTAAAAGGCCTTAATTCGCAGACTTTCAACTGGCTACTGGATCATAGTGAATCACTGAGAATGACTAAACTTCTCAATAACTACCAAGCCCAAGTATCTACTAACTTATTCATAACAGGTTATCATTTAATATCAAGCAAATTTGATTCATGGATGATTGCGTAAGAATCACTAAGGCTTGCAAATTTGAAGGACTGGCAAGAACATGGCCTGGATTTTCAAAAATCTAGTTCAAATCTTATGATAACAAAGGCTACGATTATTTGAAAAGCAAGCTTAATGATATGCAGGTGGATGTATATCTAGACCTTCAACTTGAACAACAAGCTTATATTTCTGGTTTAATTATTATAATCTAGCTCTTCTTTCAATAACAGGAGAGGATAGTTTCAAGCCCTCCACTAAAACTAAGATGAAGTACGGTGAATTCCTTAAGAAATTATTTGACAATAAATCTAAGGATGTGAGCTTAGCTCTCAAGGAGAGCAATGAGGGGATAATGAAAGCACTTATAAGCGAAATAGCTCAGCCCTCGTTCTACGCTGATGTTGGAGAATTGAAGTAGATAGAGTTAATCCAAGGAATGATAGTGGTCAAGCCTCCTCAATATGACAGTAAAGAGCAGTTTATTTGCGCTATAGATGGAATCATGTAGATTATAAGTTATTAATAGTAAGATAAAAGTTATAAAGTTGTAAGTTGATCCCACCTGTGTACAGACAAGAAGTATACTCAGGCAAAGACAAATTAATTGTGGACCCTGAAGCGGAACAAGCAAGTTAAAAAAGTTCAGTTTCAAAGAGTTCAGGTCTTAATAGCACTTAATCTGTGGAGTAGGCAAAAATTCATTTGGCACCAAACCAATCGCCAGTTGACTTTTTCAGTCCAGATCTGTAGAACTATCGCAACTATGAAGAGATAGACCATAAATACACTGTCATCTTGCACCAGGGAGACTGTTTATATGTGCCTAGCTACTATTTCTACTAGTTCGTTTGTAAGGCCGAAGAGGAGGGAAGTTCTTTACTTATTTCCCTCAAGTATGAAGGCATAGCAAGCTGCTCAAAGGATTTTACGATGCAATCGAGAAAAATATTCTACTCTGAAATTTGTCTATTTAATTCAGATTTTTTCCATATTCTCTTCTGATTTAAAACAATATGAGAAATTTGATTTTTAATATGGGATTCAAATGTTATAAGTATAATATTTTCCCTGTTGTTGAATCTAATGAATTCATAAATTGACTTATAAGTGGAATGGGAGTAAATTATGAAAGAATGAATAAGAATTTAAATGGGTTGATAAATGGCGTTTGCAGTGTTTGGTTTTTAATATGAGTTTAAGACTCTCTTTTTAAGATAAATCATAGCATTAAGTTAAGACTAAATCAATTCTCATTTTCATCCAAGTCGCAGTCACTTAACTCCTCCTCATCAATTTCAACTACAAATTATCAAGCTAGTTTTTTATTAAAAAAAGTGCTCTAATTTTTATATACAAATTATTAACTTCTTGAAATTTAAAAAATAATCCAGATTCATAAGCATTTTATAAATATGAAATGTAAAAAGAAGGGAAACGAGGCAAAATTATTCATAAATTTAATTACAAATCACTAAAATATATATTATTAAAAACATTCTAAAATTATGAATGAAGAAGAATAGCCTTACTGATAATGTTGTTCTTCTCTTTCATTAGTTCAGTTAGGTAGGGTCCATCCACTCTCTCATCAAAGATGAGTTCAAATTTGTTGTCTGGGCACACATCGTTTACTACGCACTTCTTCTGAGACCAGTTCTCAGGAGGAGGGAACAGAGGGTCAACTACAATTCTGAGGGCGTTCTCAACCATTCCTGGAATTAATCTAGCAAGAAGGGGGCAACCCAGCTCAAGGCAAGGATTCGTGTTAACTTCAATCAAGTAAACTTTGAATTCATCATCGAACATGAAATCGAATCCGTAGATCTATTAAGTATAAGTTCAAGAATTTCCTATGGCTTACCTCAAAGGTGTTAATTCTTCTCTTTGGATCAAGCTTTCCATAGACAGCTCTAAAAGTATCAGTAACAAGCTTCTTCATTTGCGGGAGCAGATCTCTGTCGAAGCAAATGCTCAACTCTGCGAAGTTTTTGTCCAGGTAGTTTTAGAAATCAGTGTAGCTCAGTTTGTTACCTGCCTCATATTTACCATAGTCTTCAGCTTTCTTCTGTACAGCATCATTTGTCAAGTGAATCATTCTATTAACTTAATCTAATTAATTCATAAGTTGAATTCTATTAGAAAGGTTTTGGAGAGTAAATTCTCTGCAACTAGTTCTTAGATAGCCGTCTTGATAGAAGTAGGCCTTGAGGTTCCCGTTTACACTTGACATAAAGGCGTAGAGCCTAATGTCAAACTTTCTCTTATTGATAAGGAGAGGGTTGTGAATATACTTCTACACAATACAAGTTCTCTTCTTATTAGCAGTTGATTCTAATATGATAGACTTAATCTCCTCATATTCCTTGGATACCATAATTCCATTTCCTCTGTTAGTATTCTCGCCAGGCTTTATGATCCAAATATTCTTCTTTAGACTCTCCTTCATCTCTCCATTCTCATTTAATGTGAGCTGGCTTGATTAGAACTTGACTAGCCGCCACTCGCCTGTTCCTTCAAAGCAAGCACTAAAGCTATTTAAACAAAAATTGATAGACTTACTTCTCTTTTCAGTTTTCTCTTACTTCTATCTTTTAACTTCCTCCTCTTCTTTGTTATAGAACGCTTTAAATCTAGAAAACTCAGGATCCTCAAGCCCCTCTTTAATTTTTTGAGTTTGTAAAATTCAGAATGTAAATGATAGACTTTAATGTGGAAGGTAACTGGAACTGCTGAGAAAACATCTTTGCCCATAGCTTCGTAATAGATGCGGATGTTGAGGAACATGGCTTTCTTATTGCTCAAGTGGAAATTATCCTCTAGTTTGTTATAGAGCTTGACTTTCAATTAGTCTTAACCACTAGCTCCTGCGTTGTTAACACCAGCCTATTAAGGATCCTTATTTACCTTTTCTGCCGTGTTTAAATAAAGTGAATTATAATCTAGTTGAGCAGTCCAAGAGTGTTATCTTTCTTATCTCCTGAGCTTTCAAGAGAGTGAGTGGATGACTGCAATTGATTCTTCTTCTTTTTCTTCATCTTTCCAGACGACATCGTAGGAGTTTGAATCAGAGTAGAAGTTGAACTAAAGTTGCTGGAAGCATTTGCAGTTGAGAGCTTGAGACCGGACTTCTTATCCTCAAATTTGCAAGGGAAGGTATCCATTATAGGATTTTTCCTGAGCTGAGTCCACATAAAGTTTACCTTATCTATTTCCTCCTTGTCGTGAAGGAGCCACCAGTAACGGGTCTTGAATAAAGTTAAATAGGAAAATTTTAAAATGTAAGCAATTTAAGTTCTAATGAGAATGGAGTTATTTCCCTTGCCTACAAAGCATTTGTACTGTTATTTGTAATTGAAATTAAAATCAAAGTTTTTATTGAGGCTGAATGATTTGATCTTCGCATCCTGGGATGTCATTCGATGTAGGCATATTCTCTTCCTACATAATCTTACATAGGTAAGCAATCAATTTCTCCTTAATCAAGTTTGCAGATTCCCTTCCTCCTTTTAGCACACCATCAGCATTAAATAAGTTCTTGCTCACAGATCCTGATATTCCCATTTATTTAGCGAGGTTAAATATGGCAGGAAGGTTGAGCTTTCCTTTAGTTCTGAATAACAACTGAATCATGGTGTGGTAGTTATTCAAGCATACGTTAATTCGATGGTCCTTGTGATGGGAATAATCCTCCCAGTTTTGAAGTATCTTAATTTTAGTTGGCCCATACTTATTGTGAAATCTATAGTGAAGAAAAACATGAATGAAAATTGTTGCTGTTGCCTTATCCTCCGTTATATCCAAAATTCTAGGTCTGGAGCATTGAATTTTGGCCACTTTCCTCTAAGGTTGCAGCCTTCTGGCCAAGTCTTCTTGGAACGGAACTTGGGCCTTTTTGGCTTACCGACCTTGCAGAGGACTTCTCTAATTCTCCAGCTTTATTATGGTTACGAGTTTGGTTAGCCATAAAATGCATTGCTGTGGAAGATGTGGTGGTTGAATTCATAGATCTTGTCTCAGTTTCCGATTCGTACTCTCCACCAGTATTAACTCCGCTTTTAGAATTGATAGTGGAGTTATTTCTCATTCTTAAAGGTCTAATTTTACCCTGAGGTTGAAGTCCGAATTTCTTAGCTGCCTCTCCTCCCAATCCTCTTCCATTCATATGCTGATTCTTTAAATTCTACTTAAGGTTTGTCATGGTTCTGAGTAAACTCGCTTAGCTCACTCTCATCACCGCTTTCTACTCCTATTTAAGTCTCTCCTCCCTCAATTTTGATGTTATCTCCCTTAGAATCACTATCAACTGCTATTGTTGTGGTAGTTTTAGTAATCTCTTTGTAACACCCTACAACTATCACATACATGCTAGCAACTTTTCTGCCTCCATCTTTAACAGCTTCGTGTAGGTAATTCTTCTTTTTAGTTAGCTTGACTCTTCGGCCCTTCGCCTCTACATTTTTGATGATGTCTTGAACATACTCTGCCACTTAATCACTATCTGAAGGCTAATAACTTAGCTATGGGTTTATGATAACTTTCATGTGGTCGATAGTTGTACTCTGCAAGCATAGTCCTCCATTCTAAACTAGTTGGCTCTGAGCATTTAAATATAAATAGTACTCTATTAAGCTTACAATTGTGAAGAAACATTTATGAAGTTGTACTTATTATCCACAGAAGCCTGGATCTAAGTCAGATCTTCCAAACCCACTCCTACAATGACTTAAATATCAGAATTTGAGAAAAATAAGTAAAGTTAAAGCTTGCCCCATTTAAGGAGAGAAAAGGCCGCTATCTTTTATGGCAGAGGTGCCTGAAATATCGTTTGATCCCCTCATATTCTTATATCTCTGAGTCTTTATAAATAAGGCAAAAATTTTACTTAACAGTCTGACTCTAACTAATAGTGTTTTTGCCTGCACTGCTGTTGATCTATGCCAAAGCAGTTCTCTTTTACTTTATGGAGTTTATAGAAGGAGAATATAGAATTTAATGCTAAAATATGAATGAGAATTGTTGAGAGCAGTATTACCAGTTATACTGTCCTTCAAGAAGAGGGTCTTATCAAGGAACTCTCTGTCGAATGTTTCATGACTGATTTAGATAAAAACATAGTCATAGTTCACTGGCAAAAACTATGAGCTTTAATAAATAAAAAAAGCTTGGATTCATGCTCGCTTAACTCGCCATAGCTTATACCACGTTAGAATAATCATCATTTGAGCTAGATAGTTTTTAAGCCTATTTAGCAAAGCTTTTAGCTTATACTGTAAGATCCTGCCGCTTTTATGAAAGAGACTAATTCCTTATCCCCATCTATTGTTGCTGCTAATTGTATTGAATACTCGAGGTGTCATTCAGAACGAGATAGAAATTAAAAATATAGGCTTTGATGAGAATTTGATTGCTAGCCTGATGGGATTCCTAAGCTTGGATGTCCAAGTGTAACTTTCCTAGAGTAACTCTTTGAGTCGATTTACATTTGCTCTCCAGATATATTCAAGTTATTAAGAGTTGTGCTTGTACCACCCTGTCTTCTCTAAGGTGGTTGAGCAGACACTGATAGATTAGGATTGTGTTTATAACTCGACCCAACTCCTCCTCCTAGGCCATCTAAGGGCATTACAAAATTAGTACTCAACACTATTTATAAATAGCATGAGAATATGATTTGTTGTATTTTGATGGCTAAAATGATGGCTGTGTATGTTAGCAACATTGCTTTGATTGACTGAATTAGCAATCTCTATTGGAGAACTTTCATCTTGGAGGGTTGCATTTTGATTATACTCTGAACCCCCAACTGAAGGATTGTAGCTATTGCCATTGTAATCTTCGTGCACTGATCTACCATGAAGTGAGGGACGATTGTTAGTCAAATCATGAGTTGAAGAGGTGGAGGGATCTTTCTCGTTATTTACCTATGACTGAAATCGATTCACGTAATCAACGTATTTCGGATTTTCTTTAATTCAAAGATTATTGATTTATTGATATTAATTTTGAATGGCAGATAAACCGTTACTGGATCCTTTCAAACCAGGTATATTGTTAAATACACCATCAATTTGCGACTACTGGTACTGCTATTACATCACATGTTAAGAGAACTTAAGAATAAAATTATCTAATTTCTGAATATAAATATACTTCCCATAATGACTAGCAGGAGGGCTTACGAATTTTTTAGCTGCGTGAGTATTACCACCTAATATTTAAGATTGCATGCTTCCAACTTGACTATTCTCAATTATCATTATTTTTTTTATATAAGATTCAATATTAATTCATATGCTTAGCTGAGTTTAGCTAATGATTTGACGGGACAAATTTAGTGTTTGTATCGCTACTAAAAATCTACATTTGTCCAGCCTTAGCGGCTACGCTCCTTGTAGACTGATATTGATTCCCAACTTGTATGGTATTGGCATTAGTATTCTCAGAGCCCTTATAAATTCTTCTTAACCAACAAATATAATATTAATCACCCTAAATCTTGCCTGCATTAGAATAGTAATTTTCAAGTGCCTGCTTGCTTTAGTGATGATTAGAAGAGGCGATGGTTGATGACGCATTAGGAGCAAGCTAGAATATATTTTAAGAAGCATTCGAGTCCTAATTGGCTCCTGTTGCTGTATTTAAGATATAACCTACAATAATGAATGATAATATTTGGGTGGGAGTGATTCGCTATAGATTATGAATTGGCTTTAACTGGCTGCTTTTGCGCTGATGAAGGGTGATGACTTATCCCTCCGATCCCTCCATTCGCTAAGTACCCACTAGTGATGCCACTTGTGATTGATTAGGGTGGATAATTCTGGTTGACTGACATAGTTCCATTCATGTTCATAATCTTTATTTAAAAACTAACTCCTAAAAATATATCTTTGGTTACAGAGGCTCTGCTATCAGTTAAAAGTCTGACTTGACCTAGGTTCCTTTTATGAATTCATTAGGATGCAGACCCACGGGTGCTCCAGACAAATTCATTGCATTTCCTTTATTTAATGAATCTAGAGGTCCTGTGCCATTGTTGCCAGTCTTGTAAACTGAACTGGTCTTCATCAACTCGGCTAGACTATGGAATTTTTTTAAAAATCATGCTTGAATTTTTTTTATCTTAATATTTTTCAAGTTTGTAACTCATGTTTTATGATTATGAAATTTATAAAATGCCTTCTTAAAATGATGTAAATATATTGTTTCTCTCTAAATCTTCCTACTTTTCTTTTTAAATAGGATTCAAATTACTTCAAAAAGCAATATAATAACTGCTATTAAACTACTTACTTAAGCTGACGATCTTAACCAAGTTACTTTTTGCCATTGCCTCCTTACAGCCCTAAATCATTTTAGTCTTGCTTAATTAAAAACTAGAAGTTAGATCTGATTAGTCTGACTCTTTATCTAGAAAATCTCTAGAGACGTTAAGAATCACACAGTCATCTGAGGACGTCACATTTGTCATTCCAAACTTACCAGTATTTGCTGAAGCTGAAATTTGGTCCTTCCTAGGATAGTTTAAAGAGTAAGAACCTCCTCCTATAGAGAAACAATTAGATGAGGGTCACAATAGAAATTAGGAAAGAGAGTTGCGATAGTTATGACTAAAAGAATGGGGTATTACTATTATCTTTCATAGTAGCTTGCCTTCTAATTTAAAATATTATATCCTTGATACATCTACTTCGTATACTGAACAAGATAAAAATTTAAGAGCAATTGTTGATACTAATTAATTAATCTTCTTCTAAGTTTTAATAAAAACCTTTTACCTTTTGCTTTGGATCATCTTGCATAAATGTCGATTTCGCCATCAATAACATCATCAAGTCCATCGTCCAAATCATCACTATCCTCCTCAGTACCTTATCCCCCTTGATTTTTGTGCAATAATTCCTATTTTCTCTCTTGATCCTACTGATTTTTGTCCTCTTAGCTAGTACTCTGTCTCCTTCTGATATCTTAATCGTATTTATCATCCCTATCACCATTTCTCTTTTATACTTTATCTTTTTGATGCGAGTCATCATAACTTATGATTTTCCTTTCACCTTCATTAATTGAAGTTTACAGTCTCATTTGAGAATACTCTTCCATCCTCTAATCATAGAGTTCAAGTCTTTTTCTCAGCCTTTCTTCAAACTTCTCGAGCATTTCTTTCTTTTCCTTCTCAAATTTAGCCTTAGATTCATTTAGTAAACTTTAGGTCTTATCGTTGTGAGTGGCGGGAATCCAAAGAATAGGGCATTTTTCGGACCTAGGAAAAGATTATTTATATAACAAGCTTTACGAAGTCTTAATGAATTTGCTTAGCCTGTCTAAGTGTTTAATTTCCTTCTGATTCCTTAGTTACTCATTTGCCACAATAATCTTTTTGTCCAGTTCTCTCTTTCTCTGAATTTCCTCATTTAACTTTTCTTCAATCTCACTTAGTTTCACTTCTTGAATCTCAGATGAGACTTTCTAAAGCTTCTCAGTCACCTTTTAAACCGCTTGAGTTTATTTTTGGATCTACAAAAAAGCAATCAGATTATTAAGTAAAGTAAGAGCAAGTCACTTACTTAGTCCTTCTCTTTTGCAGATTCAAGATTGACTTTAGCTTTCTCAAGATGCTTGAAAAGCAAGTTATTGAGGGGATTTCTTCCAGCACCTCTGCTAAACAACCCCATTCCTAAGGCAGGACCTCGTCCTTTCACAGGTTAAGTTTTAGATGCAGCGCTCCCCTTCAGTTGTGAATGAGCTACAGTTGAGCTAAGTTTAGAACTAGTTTCAGCAGCAGCAGCAGAGTAATTGAACTTATTCCTCTTCATTTCATCTGCTAGTTAAGAGTCTGAATGCTTAGATAACAATTATTACGGCTTCTGCTAAGAGTAATTGTGCGAATCATAATTTCTACCTTCTTACCCTCTCAAAGTATCTCTACCTTGTCTAGAGTCTCTATGGTCATAATTGTTTCCTCTTCTCTCTCTGCTGTTATCTAATTTCGAGTTAGAATTAAAGTTTAAAAGTATTTAGGAGTTGCCTCTTGAGTCATCCTAAGCAAAATATGATGATCAAAATAATTTTTCTACCTGTCCTCTAAACTTTTGATTCCTTAAGGCTCTTTTTTCTGCTTCAGTGAGATAAAAATCTTTTAATAGCCATCTTTTAAATTAAAATTAGAGATTGGAATTCAGGTCTAAGATCTGCTGATTTTGAGAAGGGTTATTTGAACTGATTGAAGATCTCACCACTACTGATTATATCACTTTAGTAGAAGTTATCTCCTCATTTTCCTATTTACATATTCTTAAAAATGGATATATTTCTTACATCATCCCTTCTAGTTCTTTTATAAGTTTATTATCTTGAGTCTAGATCCTCAGGAGATCTTTTTCTGCTATTTTATCTATTTCTTTTACCAAGCTAAGATTAAAGTTCTTGCCCCTTTCCCGCTATCTAGCTCTTAAGTTCTACCCTAAAATTTCCTTAATTCTCTACGTTTTATCTGCTGCTTTAAGATTCGTTCTACTCTTCTCTATGTGATAAATTAATATGACATAATTCAGATTTTGTGATTCCGATTTTTACATCGACAAGGAAGAATTTGCAGCGAGTGCCTCAGTCATCGTTGTTACCCTCTCATTTTAATCGCTCTTGAATTATTGATCACGGCTATTAGGAAAATGTCAAAGTTTATCTGTATTACCTTGCTTTTTTGAGCTGGAACTTGAGGTCTCTGATTCTGAGACTGATCTCTTGTTTATTGCCTTGCATGGCTCTGCATTCTCGATATAGTTCCTCCATTGAGAGATCATTATCTGGGAAGGAAGAAAACTTCATTAGGCTTTGCTTCACTTTCTATTTAAAATTAAATTTGTTATAAATTTATTAAACTTAGCTGGTAGATTCATGTTGCTCTTACATCTTGAAAAGATTTAATAATTTAATATTGCTTCTATATTGTTTTTTTTTGCAATTCTTTCCTTCAAATTTTAAAGCATTCTCTTTCACTCAATAAAAGCATAATATTCGAAATCAGCTGATTATATAGAGATAAGCTGAACAATAAGGAGGTAACTATTTATAAGTAAAATTTACTTGAGCCTTTCGTGCTAATTTAGAACGTAATAAAATTGTGATATCAAAACTTCTAATTTATCATTAATATCTTGTGCTTGATTAATATATAGGAACTATCAATTTATTTCAAAAGCTGACCGATACTTATTATAAAGTCTGAATGTGTATATATTAAGTTATAAAAGTTTATAGAACAAATTAATTATTTTTCTAAATACAATGAATGCATATGAATTGCTAGACAACTCTTTGAGACTGATCAATACACAGCAAGGCAGAGAAAAGGTATTCACTCATTTATAGTTCAATATTTTTATAAATTGACTAGCATAGACTTGCAGATTGCTCCACTATCTTCTCAAACTTCTGCTTCCAATACTAATCACCCAAGGGGAGCGATTCAGAGAGCTTATTGATAAATTATCCAAACTCAAGAATAATATGGCTATGACCAGGAGGGTTTTGAGATTTGGAATGCCCATTACTTACGCATTTGAAATTGCCAAAAGGTTTAAACTACATGAGAGGAAAGGCGTGAACATGGTCTTTTGGAGAACGCTTTAAGACATCTCCAAGAGTTTGTATTACAATTGCAAAATGGTATTTATATCAATTTAAGATAATTAATTACTTGCTTGACCATCCCATATATTTCCAAAAGCTGGGTGTTATTTCAATAAGCAAGTAAGGCTAGGACGACTTGCGCTATCACAGTAACAGATTCTGGCTAATTAGTGCAGTCATCGATATAATTTGTGACGTTGTTGATCTCTACTAAATTCAAAAGGAGATTTAAGTTGCGGTAAGTTTTCATAAATCCTTCTCAAAATATTTCTAGCTTGCTAATTTAATTTGCTTAGAAACAAATGGCTTTGGGTAAGATTCACTAAAAGCAGATGTCAATTTAGCAAAAGCTCGGAGTAAACAAAAAACAACAACAGCCTTCTTAGTTTACTCAGTCTCGAGAGCATTTGATTTCAAAGTCAAGTCTTTAGAATGTTTCAGCTTAGGATGTGAGAGAAAGACTGAGAAAGCTCTACCAATTGCATTTTTTGAAGATGCTGAGTATTTTGAGAAGTTTTATGGACATTCCCACAGCTCTGCATTACATGGGATCTGGAAAAGTAAATGGCTAGCTCGCAGGGCTTACTGGCACTATATCATCTGCTATTTCCATTTATAACTTATGGGGAAAGCCAATTTAGTGAGCTATCTCTCCCTTAGAGAATCATTTATTTTTGTGTCATTCTTCCTATAATCTCATGTCAAACTCTAGAAGATAAAATATAAAGAAGAATAAGCTAAAAATATAAATCTAGCTTATATTGCTTAGGGGAGAGGGCATAAGTATAATTTTATGATTTGATAGGGAGTTCAGATTTCGATCAGGTTATTTTATATAATAGGCTTGTGTACTTGAACTTTCTATTATATTTGTGAGATGATAGGTGTGAATTAATTAAATAAAAATGATGCTCCAGAGTAATCCAAGTGATAAAAACAAAACTAGTTATCTGCATGTCCTCTAACCTACTTTGAATGAAACTGATATTCTAAATCCTTAAATATACATAAATAGCAATTTATAAATAACATTTGAAAACATAAATTTGATGATAAGGTAGGATAAATTATTGATCTAAAATATATTGGAAGATAAGTAAGAATTGCATAATATTTTATTTAAAATTAATTTGCCTTTTTCATAAAAATACATCTAGTTTTTAAAATAGTTCTTATAGTAATCAAGAGAACCCTAAATCTTATTCAAGAAATAAAAACTATTTTATTCTCAATATTAAGATGACCAAAGAAAAATATTTAAACTATTAGTATAATAAATTCTTCGATAAAAATTGAGAATATATTTTATTTAAATAAAATTATTGCAATAATTATTTAAAATGAGTGAATAAATTTTAATCTTTCAAATTTGATAAGGAAGAGATAGAATGAATGAGAGAAAGCATAAAAACTTAAAAATTAAGGTCAAAGAAATCAGATATAATAAGAATATTGTTAGATTAATTTATATTCACAAATTATTTTGAATGTCATTAAATTTGTAAAATTATAGAAAACTTTATGAATCTAGTCTTTTAGAAGAATTATTTTTCCGATATAGTATCCAGTTTATAAGTCCGCCAAACACACTAGCTCCAAATATTAGGACTAATCACCTTAGAAACTTCCTAATCATCTGGATAAGACTAAAGCCAAGTCTTTCAAAATTACCAAGAATTATTAAAATCATTTGAAATTTTATTCTGATGGTGCACACGTAATAAAGGATTAAAGATTGGGTAGCTTTTGACAGAGAATAATTTGCCGAGATCTATGAGAAATTCGACTATAGAGCCACGCCTCTCTCAGCTATACTCTTAGAACTAGAGCATCTTAAGTAGCAGGGCTTCTATTTTCAACCAGACTGCAACCTAGATTTTAATAATTAAAGGAAGTCCCTCGCATGGAGGCAATCAAAATGTCTAATGGGTTACTTATAGCTAATGGAACGTCAACTCTTGCCCAAAACAGCAAGGCTGTTCTTTCAATATCTTAATCAGGCTTCAACTCATGTAGAAATTCTATCTTTTTATAATGGATTTATTATTTGATTGATTTATTCTCCAACAAATAGAGATGACAAAATGAAAGCTATGATTTCTAACTTCGAGAGTGCGAAAGCAATCGAAGAATATCAGGAAGACTCGGACGGGCATACTCCTCTGAGCCCCGGCCCTCAAAGATGGGAGGGATCTTTTCATTAAAGAGAGTTATTAGCAATAAAACAAAGGCAGAAGTAAAGTCCATTTAAAAAAGCAAATAATTCTAAATTTTTCCACAAATCTCAATCATCATATTTACTAAATTTATTTTTGTCACATTCTTCAAATTCAGATTTAATAGACACAGTCCTCACTACTACTAGCACTGGTAAAATTAAAGCAGATCCTGTTATTTAAAATGAGCTCCCTTCCTCTCATTTAATAGTAACCTATAGTCCTAATTTATATTAAATTTGTGTATTGAGAAAATTATATAATAGATTATTGTGAGACAATATCTTGAATCTTTTAATTAAAATAGTCCAAATTAATACATAAATTAGTTAAATGCATTCTTATTTTAAAAAAAAAACAAGAGAATTATCCTTTATATTTTTGTCTATAAGAAGAATAGCACTCTAATTAACAAGAAATATTGGCAATGAGCAGCATTGAAGCATAAACTAGAATAAACAACTCCGATTAAGAAAGCTTAGTAACTCCTTTGAATTAAAAAAATGCCAACCTCTTACCACGAATCTATAATTAAAATTCTATCATTCAAAACGGAACTGATTTTATTCAATAAAGATAAGACAACAATAAATAGTAGGTGCTTGAGTCAGATAAATAAATCCTTTAAAATCTCGAGAATATCTCAGGCTAAAACGCTCCAGAGAGATAATTAATAAATTCATCTCCTTTATATTTGATAGCTGAGGTAATAGAGATAAAACTAAGTTGTGAAAATTTAGCAAAAGAGACAAAGAAACTATTCAGACAACACTTATACAAAATCTTATAAATTAATTGCTAGTATGATAGTAAAGTTTTGCTTTTTCTTTAAATCTGCGATAGTAAACAATAACTTGCATCCTCATCGAATAAAGTTTACAAACATAATGAAAACCTTCAAACTCAAGCGGGAAGAGATCCTTCCTGAATTGAAGGAGATGAAATTATAATCTTTAAGCAACCAAGAAGACCCAGTCATTAAAATATCACCTTTAAAGATACAAGACGGCTTTACGACAACTAGGCTTTTTTCACTTTTCCAAGGATCAACAACTCAAAATTAATTCAACACCACTGCTCGTTCTACTTTCCAAAATAATAATCCCTCATCTAATGTCAATAATAGTTCCAATCGCAGGAAAAATAAGTTAGAAGCAGAATAAGTCTCAAAGCAAATTGAAATCATAGAGGATTTTGAAATACCTAATGATAGAGTGCAAGAAAATTTGATGAATGAAAATGGTTTTGAAGGAGGGAGAGCTACTTAATTTAGACTGAGTTTCTAAATTAGTGAAGCACCATCAGAGAAAGTATTTTATTTTCAATATGATGATTATTTGAGAAAGATCAACAGCTTAGTACCCAGAGAAGAAAGAAGACTGTCCTAAAGAAGAGCTTTATTTAAAGTCAAACCAACTCTCCACGTGTTGAAGACTCAACTACTAATAGACTTGACAGCCTGCTTTAGTATAATTACAAACGGTCTAGTGTTCTTGAAAAAAGAAGAGTGCTTTTAGTAGAAGATAAGATAGAGAACAATCAAGAATGTCAAAAGATAGACCTATTTGGTGATACTAAAACTTCAAAACATCACTATGCTCCTGAGGAATCGTTTATAAGTCAAAGCTAAAATCAGATTGCAGAATCTAATCTCAATTTTGTGAGATAAGATTCATTTTCCAAGACTCAGATCAATCTAAAAGCAACTTTTAATTAATTTTATACAAATCTTTAATCGGCTTCTCCTAGAGTTTAGATTGGGAAATCATCGTTGCCCTACATCCCCAATTTAAATAATTTAATTTAGCTTCTCAAAGTACAGATATTACAACTACCACTCCCTAGATAAAATTCTAAGTCAATACGATTCCTAACTCTCCATAAGCAAAAGTAACTCAGCCCATTTATGAAAGCTAGGAGACCTAAAAGCGAAAATCTGTTTATATACCTTGCTCTATAAGTACACCATAGAGTCCGAACCAGATTAAACAGAGACCAAGTTATCTTAGCAGTTTATATTTTATCTTAGTTTCTGATTCATTTTCCTAATATTAAATTCCAGTTTAGCAGGTGAGACTTAATCTGCTGAGGCAGAAAGAGAACGGATTAAAAGCTTGCTGAGGAATAACTATTACGGAAATAACTTCTCGTTTATAAAACTTCACATATGTATTTTTAAAGTTCTTATTTTCATAATTTTATCAATGGGTCATAAGGTTCAAAGTAAAAGTCCTTCAAGCTGAGGGGTAAACTGCCTCTGGCTTAAATAATTTTTGAAGATTAGGAAGAGTTTCAAGCTAAAATGAAAGATAAAAATCCTAGCAACAAGATTCAAGATAATCTTATTCAAGCTCAATTACCGAATAAACAAGAGGAGAACATCAATGATAAAATAATTTAGCAAAGCCATAAACTCTAATTAGTTTAGGATGACTAGATTCAGATGCGAAAGCTAATCAATAAGTAATTTAATATTCTCAAAATTTTATCATTTTAGCTTAGTGCAATTGATGAGGAGCAAGTTCAAAACTTTTAAACTTAGCTTCAGAAAGAATACCAAATGTATAGAAGAGGAAGCTTAGATTCTTAAATGGAGATTATTAGATAGCATTGAAAACAAATAGCAATGACGAGAGGAGTGATTTCTTAATTTATTTTAAGTTCAGGAAAATATAGTATTTTAAATCTCAATCACTTAAAGCAGTTTATTTTCTTCTATAATTACTATGATGACATCATTTATATGCTATGAATGTTAATAATAATATAATTAAATGAGAAAAGATAGATTGCCCCATAAAAATAAAATATTGCTCCCCTTGACTATATTAGCCTGTGGAGTTGTCTGTCAGCAGCCAAATTTTTTTGATTATTCAAAGAATTTGACTCTCAAGTAAATGTACTCTGATCTTAAAGCGTTCAACTAACTTCCACGTGGAGTAAAAACCTTTGATGCTTCTAAATTGTATTAAATAGCAACTCATTAAGTGTAAATTAATTATATTGATGAGTTTGTAGAAGATTACAAAGCAATAGTCTATCCGTAGAAAGAAAACAAATTTCTCAATTTAAATCATAAAGGTAATGACGCGAATTAGAAACCTCAAGCCATAAAAGCTCAAAGCTAAGATAAAGATGGAGAAGACCCTTGGTTTCCAATTTACGACTGGACTCCATAAAGTTGGGACTGGAGAGATAGAGGAGTCATACCGGACGTAAGGAACGCTTTGAATTTAGAAAATGTGACTGGTTACGCTTCAATACCAGTGGCAGCTGTTGAAGCTCATTTCAATATCAAGTATAATAAAAAGGCTGATTTCAGCGTTTAGCAACTAAGAGATTGCGTCAGACCTCAAGATGACAGAATCGATTCCTGGACTTCCCTTAGCTATATAAAAAATGCCGGAGGACTTGCTTATGACTCAGCATACCCCATAGATAAAAATGGGAAAAAGAACAAGTGCTATTATAACTTGACCACTCAATCAGTGAATCTTTAAGGCGATGGATACGTATTTGTAACATAGAATGAGACTAAGCTTGTCTCAGTAATATATAATAAGGGCCCTGTAATTGGATAGATGAGTGTGGACTAAGATTTTATGAATTATAAAGGTGGAATTTTCAACAAATCAACTTGCTCAGGAGTCGTTCCAAATATCGCTGTTCTTATAATAGGATATGGTACTGACTCTGAATCTGGTTAAGATTTCTGGATTGTTTAAGCTCCATTAGGAGCTAACTGGGGTGAAAATGGCTATGCAAGGATTATTCGAAACAAAAATCTCTGCGGACTTACTTCAGCACCTACTATTCCAATATACTTGCAAGATTCTTAAGAAGAGGATGCTCTGGGAAATGAAAAATATTTTCAAAGGGATAACCCAGGTATCCTAGATGATGCCAGATGTCTAGATGGCTCATTTTACACAATATTTTACTCCCAAGGTTATATCATTCATTTAAATTGAATAAAGTTGAAAGTAGATTATAAAATCTAAGATTTAATTCTTGATCCTGAATAATTTTTAATGCTTTTAAGGTTATGGAGTTGGGCTGAACAAAGCTATAGTCTACTTTTAGGGAGGAGGTTGGGCTTACGGCCGGTCTCAATAAGATGTGCTGGAAACTATGTATTACAGATCTTTCAATGGTCTTGGCTCATCTAATGAAGACTAAGATAGAAGGCTAGGATGTGACTCAGTTTTTCAATCAGACCCAGAGAAAGACAAACTCTTCTATAATTGGAACAAAATATTCGTGAGATATTGCGACGGTGCAGGTCACCAAGGTTATCTCAACAAAGTAACTTACTAAGGAAAGGATCTTTATCTAAGAGGAGATAATAACACTAAAGCTTTAATGAGCTGGATAAATGAGAAGCTGCCAGCTTAAAATTTGACAGATTTCGTTTTAACTGGATGCTCGGCAGGAGGGTTAGCTGTCTTCTTTTGGGCTAACTATTTCTATGACACCTTATACATGCAAAATCCAAAAATCATTTTCATAGCCATGCCTAATAGTGGACTCTTTGTCGATGGTGTAAATAGTAAGTTAAATGACCATGACTATTTGATTAAGATGCAGAACTTGTATGCTTTTGCAAATAATGGAACTGCTTCACCTAACTCTGATTGTGAGGCTGACAATAAAGACAAGTCGTACCTATGTCTGCTTGGCGACACGGTTTCAAGATACATCAGACCTCCCTTATATATCATACAAGCAGCTTACGATAACTGGTAGATTGGTAACATATTTGGATACGACTGCATTGATCCCTCACTCGATAGTATTAACCTTTACACTTGCAATAAGTCGGATCTGTACGAAATTAACGTACAACAGAGTTAAAGTAATATCAAATTAGCTTTGCGTAAACTACAAGAAAGGTTTTCTGGCGGGAAGTGCTTGGGTTCCATCGTGTAGCTTTCATTGCATCTATTGCTTTGGAGTGGATGAGTATTCCTTCTCGTATCAAGTGCCCTAGAATAGCGCGAACACAATTTCCAATACATTCAACTAGCTGCAAGCTTATGTTATTGCAAAGGTAAATTAATAGCCACTTAATAATTCTTAAAAAACTACATGGATGAAGATATCTGGCCAACTAATACAGGCTGCGCTTTTTAAGGAATGGATTCTATTCAATGAAAATTAATTTAGGCTGAAAGATAATTTTTTAAGTCTTTTATATCTATAGATCATCATTCAAAAATGTAAAAACAGCATTGATTTAATCAGATTTAACAAATTTAATGATAGTTAGCTTAGTGGAAAACCTTTATCTCAACTCTATATTACGAATTCACTCATAATCAATTTATTAGTTATTTCTTTATTTTCATTGCCTTTTAACTATGATTCCTTCCTAAACAATAAATAAATCCTCTCCTTTTTGTAAGATATTCTTGGTAATTTCGAGGAAGTTTCCTTCCATATACCTCCTGTAAAGTAGAGGGTTTGAGAATACGAAATGGGACCCCCTTACCAACGAAGGAGATGGGATGATCTTGTCTTGCTTGTTGAATTCCCATTCTATCAAAAAATCAAATTTACCCTTATGACCTTCCCTCTAAACAGCTGCAACAATCTTCTTCGCCTTAATCGATGAATATCGAGCCTCTTCTCTCTCTCGACTTCAACTCGTTGATTAAGAAATTTCTCTCTCTTTCTGCCTTTTGAGTTTATTGCTTTATATAAAGCAAGAAGTTTCCATTTTAGTACTGCTCTTCATCAGAATCCAGATCATCTAAGTTTGGCTCTATCTCCTCTGAGCTTTATTTTGCTACAGATTCCGAGCTAGTTTTATTTTTTTAGAATCCCAATCCTCCGTTATTATTTTCTGACATATCCTCATCAGAGTCAATTTACAAAAATTAAGAGTTTTTAAGCCAGTATAAATTAATGAATATTTCATCTGTATTCGATCCGAATAACTGTCTTGTGGTTGTCTCTGCTTGATAAATAAATTTTGTTGTAAATAATCTATCTCACTTAAATTGATCATCTTCAGATGACTCCTTCTAAAATAAGGCCTCCTCGACTGAGGTGCTAAATTTTACTCTTTTATTCTCAAGGTTATTGCTAAATTTAAAAAATATGTAAAAAATGTATAATTTTAAGCTGAATCCTCTGAATTTATTTTACTAGGAAATATCTGACTTAGTAACAATCTGCTACTTATCTTTTTGTTTTAAAAAAAAATATTTTACAATGGGTAGAAAATTTTTAACTTAAATGGTAGCTTTTTATGTGAATTCTGGGCTTACTGGGTAATCAATTAAAAATTTGAATTAGATGTTAATGATTTATAATGGAAGAAAATTTTTCAAGATTTTGAGAGCGAAATTACCTTTTTTAAAAATATTTTTTTAAAGATTATTAAAAAAAATTTTTAAATTTTAAAAAAAGGCCCCCCCTTTGATTATTTAAATATCTTTATTAAAGATATCAGTTAGTTCAACTACCATTTTTAGAAATTTTTTCACCTTTACTAAAAAAGAAAAATAAGATCAAAGAAACTTGTTGATAAACAATGAATTTATGATGAAGATTAAATTTAGCAACATGAGTTACTTAATTAAAAAATACTTGGGCTTTCAATGACTTTCTAACGCTCTGTATTATTTTCTTGATATAAAAGTTGAGTGTTTGATTCACTCTTCAAAGAAGCCTTCTTTAGCCTTGTTAAAATAGTCTATGGTGGCTAATGTTCTATTGCCT
Source organism: Tetmemena sp. SeJ-2015 (assembly GCA_027382625.1). Lineage (NCBI taxonomy): Eukaryota > Ciliophora > Spirotrichea > Sporadotrichida > Oxytrichidae > Tetmemena > Tetmemena sp. SeJ-2015. Next base: position 25,510 of record JAJKFJ010020898.1, read on the forward strand.
AAACTTCCTCTACTTTGGCTTTTAGAGGCTCCTCTTGATTTTAAATATTTTAAAATGTGTGGCTTATCTCTGCATTTATATCACTAAGGTCTAGCTCATCACACTCATTAAGCATTTAAGAATCAGATTTGCTAATTTAACCGAAGAGACTGTTATAGTATTGCATGGTCTCTTGATGCTTTTCTTATTATTTCATGTCCCTTTTTCTTGGCAAGTTATCTAAATCTATGGCCTTGAATTTGTGCAAAGGGGTGGTAGACTTTATGCTTCGAGTTATTCTCTACCCATCAAAGAGGCTCTCTGAACTTGAATGAGTGGTTAGTTCGCGAGAGTTGCACAAAATAAAATCAAGAATTGGGGATAATAAAAATGTAGTAGGCTATCTGTTCGGAAGTAGGTCTGAAGAGTTTATATAACTGAGGGCGCTCCTTTCTCATATTTTCTAGAATTTAAACGGGCTGGATTCCTCTGTAGATCCGCAGCTAAAGTTTGAGGTATGCTTCTGCGCTTGTATGAATCTTAGCAGACTTATTTAAATTATAAGATGAGCAATATTACGCAATAGATTATCGATATCATCATGGTTCTTGAATGGAGTGGTGTGAGCTAAGTCAAACCAATTGTGATGAATCTAATCAGAACCATAATTAACGAGTCTCACTCGATACTCTAATTACTTCCTCTCTATTTCAAGCAGAGTCTCGCATTCTCCGCACTTATAAATATCTTTATTACCTTGCCTTCTTTGCTTCTTCCAATTTCCAATGTTAGTTAGCAATGCTGAATCTATGTCTTCATAAAAGGAATATACACATTAATATAAATAATTTTTTGCATAAACTGTGATACCTGCATTCTTATCCTGTGCTTTTAAAGTTTGTGGACTTTTGTTGAGGTCACTATCTTAGGAGAGTGCGATTACTTCGCCATTCTTGAATTTTTCATCACTGGATTGCAACGAGTCCGTGTTTTTCTTTTTCTTAACTGGTGTTCCAATCTTCAACTTTTTCTTAGTCACTTAAATGAGATGAAGAGTTTATCCTTGAGTTCTTAATTTAAATAGAATAATAAATGGAGATAATTTTATATCTTTCGATTGGGTCTTTTAAAGGTACTTCACTCATACTATCATTATTAAGTACTGTTTATGAATGGCTTTGAGTGCAAAGTCTACTCCTTCTCAATAATAAACTTAAAAAATTAAGTCTTTATTATCTCAGTTTCTCTGGATTCTTGGGTTTGAGTGACTGCCCTTCACTCAAATATCCATTCTCAATTGTAGCCAGCACATCTGCCTCATTAATTTCAACGTCACTGGTTCCTTCGTAGCTGCTTGAGTTCCTTGATTAGTTAACCTTCTTGTGAGGTTTTGAACTAGTGCTGATCTTAAATTTAGGCTCTTTTGCAACCTTAGGCTCAGAAAGATCTACTTAAAAAAATCTTATGAAATACATTTATTCATAATTATCATTAAAAAAAATCATTTAAAATATTCTGCTTAAGTTAAGTAATATTTATACTTAGTTCTTATTCTTGATTAGAGTTTCAAAATCTTGGGGGAGTTTTCTACCCTTGGTAAAATCAATCTTGCCTATGTTTAGCCAATACATGCTAATGATGTCATCAGCTTGAGATTTTATCAGTTTCTCAAACTCCCAAGTTGGCTCATGGTCCGCCCACACGCAATAGTACTGTCTAATTTATATATATTTAACGTTCAAACCGACATTACACCAAAGTTATTACGCAGTAAAATATATTAACAAGAAAATAATTTGTTACGAGAATAAGCTAATAGTTCTTTTTAATATTAATTAAATGGTCGATTTATCGCTTTTTCTCACTACATTTTACGTCGTTACCGCAATTTACAATCCAAGCAGTTATCTCAGCTGATATGATAACTTCTACAGGTTTCAAAAGCACATGAGTGACAGTCAAGTCAAACTAGTAGTTATAGAGTGCATCTACAAGAATAATGGGGGATTTATGGTTACTGACAAGAACAATCCTCTCCATTTTCAAGTTTAAGCTGATCATCCGATTTGGCACAAAGAAAATTTGATAAACATAGCTATCTAAAGATTGCCCAAAGACTGGCAGCATGTTGGGTGGTTCGATGCTGACATAGAATTTGAAGAACAAGACTGGCCCTTAAGGATAATGAAAGCATTCTAAAAGTACGATTTTAATTAATCATCATTCTTAAATCCAATTTAAATCAGATCGATATTATCTAGGCGTTTAGGGAAGGAATGTACTTGGGTGCTTTTAATGAAACTGATGTTTATAAGCCTTCTATTGGCTATGCTATTGCTTAGAACTAAAACATAAGTGACTTGAGATCTTATCTTCCAGGCTTAGGGTGGGCGATGTCAAGAAAGGCTTATCTATAAATAGGAGGATTATTCTAGTATGGTATAGTGGGAGGAGGGGATTACTATATGCAATAGGCTTTTAGAGAATAAGAACCAGGGGGTCTTTAGTATTCGCTCGGATTCCATTTAGCACTTAAGAATTTTCACAAAAAAGTCCAGCCTATTGCAAAGGCTAAGAGGATTGGTTTTGCTGATTGTAGAGTAAAGCACTACTTCCATGGGTCAAGGGCGGATAAAAATTATCAAAATAGAGGGGATATTCTCAAATAAATGAAATTCAATCCCAGACAGCATATAATATAAAATAAAGACGGATGCTTTAGCTCAAAAGTGAAATGAAAGTCTGGAATATAAGAATACAAAAATATTTTGATGGAAGGAAAGAGGATGTTAAACAAGAGGGAGTTTACTTTAAAGATACTTCGAATCCAAATACAGACTTAAAAGAAACGGAAAATTAACAATCTTAAATCAGCGACAAAAAAATCTCAAATTAAAAAGTGTCTAGTACAGATGAATCAAAAGATATAAAAAGGGAAGAGTTGTGAATTATTTTCTTTTAAATTCCCAACTATTTATATTTTACTACTGTCTACCCTTGACTCCTTTGATATTGCGATGGCAAGTGATGTCAACTAAGTGATGCAATTCTGACTTATCTCCAATATGGTCGCTCATTGCGTAAAGTTTATCTGCAGATGACTAGTTTTTGTGGGAAAGTGAATACTCAGTATTCTCATTGTTTTAAATCAAAGAATGAGTTGAAATATCTGATATTTTTTTGAGTTTGAAGTTTTTGAAGATTTTGATGGAGTAGCCGAGAAGTTAATGAACGAATCAAAAATAATAAATTTTAATTGTCAATTATAATCAGTGAGATAAGTTGTTTAATCTTGATTCTAAACCTGAGCTGAAGGCATTCCCCTCTAAGAAGTCCTTCTTCTGTCTAACTTTCTGAGAGCAGGGGTTGTTTTAACTTCTTCTTTCGCTTCACTATTGCTGTGCTATTTTTCATGTACAAATTATAATAAACTCTTTTGCTAATCTAGCAGGCTGAGTACATCCATATTTTCATCAAGCTATGAGTTGTCAAAATCAATCTTAGGTTAAGCGTGGAGCATCTTTGGCTCCAAGATCTTAATATCTGAAAACAGGTCGTCTCCAGAGAGGGAGGGAGTATTCACGTTCATATGCACAGCACTTACTGTTTAAATTAAATAGCTTATTATCCGGGAATTAATTAAAATATTTAGCGGGACTATTCAAATACAATATACATTCAATTTCAAATCCACATACTCCTCTGTATTTATGCCTAATCAAATTATGCATTCTCATTCAATCATGAAATAAAAATAAAAGAATTATAAAAATTTAAATTAATTTTTTAAAACAGATTAAAATTTAAATTTGAAATTAAAAAACAGGACGCCAAAACGACCGGGACTAGGGATCGGGCGCCCCTTTCCCTGAAGGGGTTTTTGGTTTGGAATATTCCTTTTATCAATTTATCAAAGGATTCCACACACCTTATCTCGCTTCACAATTTAAATTCTCTAACTCCAAATTTTTATTTGCAACGGGTGCTCTTTCAATTATGATTTTAATAGCAAGATATCATTGAACAAAAACCTACTTTGAAAGTTGATATTTTGCAAAATCAGGAGGCAAACAAAGAAGACAAATAAAAATAAGTGCAAATTATAATTAATTTTAATGAGAGCTGCTCCTTCTTAAACCAAATTTCCCACTGAATGAAACTCGTAAATACCCGAGGAGATAGTTCAGTATTAGAGTGTTTCAAAGAATGGAGGGCAAAGATGATAGTCGAATCTACAGGAATTGCTTACTTTCGATCACTTCAAACCACGAAATAAGCATTCCTCTAATCCGAAAAATATTTATTCAATGTGTGAAGGTAATTTAGAAATAATCCCTCTTTGAAAATGGATGTAAACTTATGAGTGGAGCAGTAGGAAATTATGGCTTGAAGAAGGAGCTCTTTCATCTTTTTATAGAACAAGTTATATTAACTTATACTCACTCGTTTTTCATCACGCTCAGAAAATTTATCAATCTAATTTTAAAGATTGTCCATAATTTAAAAGAAGTTCAAGGAGACAGGTTCAGCTTAGGAGAGAAAATAGCACTATTATTTAATTGTTAAAAGTAAAATGAATTACCTGTTGGCGCGGTCTTCGCCCCTTAAATTAGCGATATAATATTTAAATTATAATGTTGCACTTAGGGATGGTTGATATTGCACATAAATTTTCAATCACAGTCGATCTTCACTCGCTCCTTCAAAATTCCTTCACGAGTTTACTCTTGTCCAAATCATCAACAAAATGATAAGCGCTATTGCAAGAATGCAACTATAATGATATAATCATCGAAGTAGGGATGCTGGAGGGCCATTCTGCAAGAGATTCTCTTGTGAGGCTCGAGTGCCACCATGCTCTGTAGGAGGTCCATGCCATACTCATCAAGGTTTTGAGCGTGAGAGGTCATGGGGATTCCTTTCCACTTGGGGAAGGTGGGCTTGAAGTCTGGAAGCTTGAGAGCTTGAGGCCAGTTGTTCTCGTTAGGAGTACCCTGCACCTGGAAAATCTTGAAAATCTGATCTATTTCTGAGTCTCCAGCGAATCTTCAAAAACAAACTATACTTATCCTCACTTTCAAATTGAATAGTGCTTTGCGTTGCGCCATTTCCGCAAAGATGCAGCCGATTGACCAGATGTCGACAGGTGTAGAGTATTACTTCTGTCCGAGCAAAATCTCAGGAGCTCTGTACCAGAGAGTAACAACCTCGTGAGTGTAGGTTTTAACGGGCAAACCGAATGCGCGGGCGAGTCCGAAATCAGCCAGCTTGATAGTTCCATTCTTATCTATGAGCAAGTTTTGAGGTTTCAAATCGCGGTGCATGACTCTGTGGGCGTGGCAGTAGGCGGTTCCTTGCAAAATCTGGTAAGTGAATGACTTCACTTCCTGAGGAGGAAGAGGCCCACCGATGTGTCTCATATATTTCTTGAGATCGTATTCGCAGTATTCAAAAACGAGATAGAGTTTATCCTCGCTTTAGAGAACTTCCTTCAACCTACACGAAAAATTCTTAGTAAAAGTTCAATAACTCTAGGGCACCCTTCCCTTTTTTGGGGTTTTGGCTTTTTTTCAAACTTATTAAATTTAATTCAACTTATGACAGTTGGGGTTTATCCCTTGAGGAGAGAAATTTCTCTAATGGCGGTTGAGGGCACGCCATCATCTTCCTTCTCTAGGCGGATCTTCTTCAAAGCCACTATCTAAACAAACAATTTTTACATAAACCTAAAAATAAAGTCTATCTAAAAATTAGACTTGATTGTTTGATAAATCATCTAACTCAGAATAATTTGTAAGTTTATTACCGCAATAATTGCAAAATTCAAAGTAGTAGGTATTCGAGAAGTAAGAAGAAATGCGATATAATTACCTCTCCAGTGACTTTGTCTCTTGCCTTGTAGACGACACCATAGGTGCCCTCTCCAAGCTTATCCATTTTCTCATAACGATCAACATTTGTAGAAGTAGTTGCCTGCATTTTTTTCAGTTGTGCTTTAGAAATTATCACTCAAAATTATTATAATTCAAAAAGATGAATAAAAGTCTTATTTACACATGTTCTTGTAACAAATTTTAAAATAAAACTATCTAAAAATTGAGATTTAGTGGAAGCAGAATACTAGAATTTTACATTTGAGAAACTTAAATTTGACACTGACTTCTGCAATATTTAAATTTGAATTATTATGAATGAATACTCACTTCTCAAGCAAAGAATGCGAGGAACGAAAGCAAACATTTCATCTTCTTGATGATGATGATTTTTATTATGAGATAAGAATATCAATAAACTATTTAAGAAAGGCAAACCATTGCAAAAGGTTAAAAGGCTGTTGAGACTTTCTCAAACTTTGACTTTGCGAAATTCCCATTAAAGCCAAATATATTTCTCAGCAGCAGCCTGGTTGCCCAGAGCATGCTTTGAAGAAAACTGACTCGATTTCAACTAGACCTCCCTTAGGTAGAGCCTAGATGGCAATGCAAGTTCTTGCTGGGTATTCAACACCCTCACCACCGTAGTACTTAGTGTAAACTGCATTGACCTTTGCGAAATCAGCCATGTCTGTAAGATACACGACATTCTTCACAGTAAATACTTGATAAATAAAAACAGTGTCCTGAAGAGTCATTCCGTTATCCTCAGCCAGTGATTTCAAATTCTTAATGACTTGCTCGGCCTGTTCAGCAACATCGGCAGAAATTAGCTCTCCGGTTTTAGGGTCAAGTCCGAGCTGTCCTGAAGAGTAAGCCATCAAACTACCGTCTGGCAACTTAATGAGCTTGCCTTTGCAGTAGGGTCCAATGGCGGGTGGCATGTTCTCAGACTGCATGGTGAGCACTTGAGCTGGGTTTCTCTGGCCCCATCTGCCTCCCTTACCGCACTTGCCGCCTTTCTTGAATTTCATGACTGCTCTTCTTTTTAATCATTGCGAAGGCAACAACGCTCAGTCCTCCAATAAATCCAGAGATGAGATGCTCTTTTGAGATGCTATCCATATTAAATTTTCTTTTAGATTTGTGTAAATCTTTATAATTATTAAGACTATAACTATTTTTAAACCAAGAGATAATTAACAATTAGATATATTCATCAGATAGTAAGTCCTAAAATCCTTAATAAATTAGAATTAAATCTATCATAACTCATGCAATTATTAACTTGGAAGTTGCATGTCTTGAAAACACCGCTTTAGTTAATAAAGCATTCCTCATTATGTTGATTTATTAGATCTGGCTGCTCTTCCAAATCTTAAAGGTCTAACTGCTTTGCATTCTATTTCGATGAGGCCATCTGGTAAAGGGGAAGTTTGACTACTCCAATAAATGTGATAGCAGGTCCATCTAAATCTTAAGATGGCTGTTTGTTAGATATTGCAAGATTACTCTATCCCTCTTACTAAGCAGATAATGGATTTATCTCTACTTATTGCGATGATTTTTGTACCTATTTTCTTGCAAATCCTTCTTCCTCAAGGACTTGCACAACTGTTTATTTAAATTCTTTAATAAGTATAAGAATGTAAAGAGTTTGATTTTGATTTTAGAGATCAGTCAGAAAGATTCTCATATTCACTAGGTCTTTAACTTCCATCCCATTCTTTGCTAAAAGAGCTTTGATATTTCTCAGCGTCACTCTAGTTTGATTCTCAATTTAAAAAATAGACCTCGTTTAATTAAATCATTCAGAACATTAATTAAATGCTGCCTATTGACTCTGAGTCAAATGAAAAAGTTGGAGACAGTAAGTTATTAGCCATCATTCCAGAGCAGAAACCCTCTTGCAGTCTTATTCTGTGCAAGTGATAGAGCTTTCCAAGAGAAAAGGGAAATGGCACCTTCACCTCTGTTGGTGACTCCATAGTCCTCACTTCTCTTGCTTCTAAAATAATTCAATTTTCTATTAAAGTTATTTTATTTCTGAGAGTAGTTACTATCTTCTTTTTCTGATCCTTATAATCTTTAAATAGTTTTTTGCAAATAAGTAGGAGTTAAGAAGTAAAACTGCAGAGAGTCCTCCTAAAAGAGCACTTTAAAATTTATAATTCGTTTAGCACTATAAACATTTGCCAATGACTTAACTTTCGCTCATTTTATCTTTTGTTTTCAATTCTTTTGCACAATCATTTTACAAAATGGTTATATTAATTAAAATGGGTAAATTTGCATAAAAAACTTTTAAAATAAAAAGGAAGCTTTTGTAAGATATTTTTATAATTATCATAAACTATTTACTACAAAGATAAAAATCTGCATTAATTACAATTATAGTATAAAGACTAAAAATTTATAATACCCCAATAGATTTATCTAATAGCTTTGTGATGAAAAATCTACTCACTGATTTACTTGGTGGAGAGTAAAATTTAAAAAGTTAAATAAACCAATGCTTTATCCAAAAGAGGTTTCATTGTTCTTTCTTGATCTGCTGAGAATCCTAACTGATTATGCCAATTTATTGCTTAAGCTCTCTAATATAGTTCTCCAAGAATGCTATCTTGCTCTCATCAAAGTGCTCTGTCTTTATTAATTTGTTAAGTTTACGATCTTTAAACAAGTCGTAGGCTGAAGCCATCTCAAAGTCTCCCTTGTAAATGAGATAGTACAAACTTCCAACCATTGCATAAAATGCAGCTATAAAAGGATTTAAGAAGGCTAAAATAAATAAGAAAAACAATAATCCGACTTATGCTTAGAGCTCTTTAATATTCTTAAATTTGCCACTTACACACCATATATGTAACTGGCTCCATATCTTCCCAAGAGAGCTTCACAAAGATAAGGTAACCCATGCCTCCTAGTTGAGTCAAGGCCATAGTTAAAGCAAAATACATCACCTTTTGCGCATGCTTAAAAGCCTTCTTTTCTATTTCAGCTCTCTTTGATTTCAATACTTCTAGTTCTTGCTCAGCAGCTCTCAGCTATTGTGTTGGGTTAAATTATTAGAAATAGATCAATGAATTAAAAATTTGGGTTGTCATATATTTCTTATTTGAAGGTTGCAGCATAGTCAGTGAGTCCTTTTGTTAAAGCATTTTGCAACTGCTTGTCTTCAATGAGTTAGCTTACAGTGGACACTTTCTGCAGTTATGGAATATTCTTAATCAAAGCATCCATGTAGTATAAATATTCTACATTTAATATTATAATTATAGTGATAGAGCAGCACTCTTCTCGAAATCGGAAGGGACTTTCCTTCAAAAACTGAGTCTATCACGTTACGAGCTTGTTGTGAGTAATTTTTGGCAACCATTGTTTCGAACAAAGGATAAACTGAAAATTTCTTGCCGTTTACCTGCATCTCGAACTTCTACTTGATTATTTCTCCTATCTTCTGTTCCTTCACTGCGTTTTTATCTTGCATAATTTATTTACAGTATAATTATCGAGAGTGAAGCTAGAAATACCAGACTAGCTTTTGACTTTAGCCTCAAACTGCTCTACAGTCTCTGAGTCGATGAGACTGAAATCGTACTGCTGTTTTTCCGAAACGGGGATGCGCAACTTAGGAGGATAGTGACTTGAAATTTAAATGCTGCCTCCATCCACCTTTGAAAATGTAGAAAATCTATACAAATATGCAATAAGATGTTATTTCATGATAAATCTTTATATATTATAAAATTCATGTAAATATATCTTTTCCAATTTAAATTAAGATTTCTAAACAATGAGAGATTTAGACGAATTAATTTAAGAAATCATTGAGTATATTGAATCACTCTTATATTAATTTTTTAACTTTATAGATTATAAAATCTGCGGCTGCTGTGATTTGCATTTGAAGTAGCAACCAATGACCTAAGGAGGTTGGATCTCGCTCCCATGCATGAGCTCAAGTAGTGGTACTTAGCAGCTAGTTGGTAAGAGGCAGACACTTTCATTTTTAGTTTAAAGTATAAGGCTAAATCAGATGATAAATAATAAAAGAAGAAAAAGAAGAACGAACAATCTAAATCATATCTTTATTCGATTCTTATCACCAGACTTTACAATTAATCTCAAATGGAAAATAACATAATTTAGATTGATCCCTACTATCAATTCAATTTTTAGGCTTATTGCTGTTTGATAGCGTACAAATTACGCATAATGATGTAAGGGAAAGAGATAATTATAAATATAGCTCATTCAAAAAAAATAAAAAATATTAAATATACTTTATAGGTCAATCTAAAAAATATTTTATACCCCACTTCTTATTTTTAGCAGTGAAAATCCATTTAAAGAATATTTTATTCTAACTAAATAAACAAAGAAAGGAAAAATGATTAAACATGAGTAAATATGATTTAAATTGTTCATATTTTTCTAATTTAAGAATATAATCGGAGTTAATAGAAGACCAATTAAGATTCCTAATACACATTCTACAATCGTTTGTTCTCAACATTCTAAAAATATTAATTTTTTTATTCTGCAGGTATCAAATCTAAATTAATTTTAATGGAAGGAATCTCATTTAACAAAAACTAGCACTCTCATAATCATCCCTCTATATTTTAATAGCATTAAAAAAGAAGAATAAGCCCCAAACAACAGTCATAAAATATTTCTAAACTCTCATCCCAATAAATGAAAAACAACCCAGAAACTATTTCATCAATCTTTGCTCTTTCTTTTTAACATTTTAACTACTAAGGAGAAGACTGACATTTAAAATGCAAGTGCATAGAGTATAGAAGACAAGGTTTTAAAGACGGCCGTGATTGAGCTTTACGTTGCGTTGAAGTAGAAAATAAAATAATTCAATAACAACTCCCAAGAAGACTCTCTAAACTTTTTAGCTAACGCTACTTCTTAAAACTTAATTCAAACTATAAACATCGATGAGGGCACAGGCACTGGTGCCTCTAAAATTCATCAAACAGAGAGTTAACCTTCAGCTCTTGCAAATGTGGAGGTGAGTGAGGAGGAAAGGCAGAGACTAGGATAGCTGGGAAATCTAGTAGTCATTGATTATATAAGATCCTCCATGGATATTCTTCTTAACCTTAAAGTAGAAAGAGCTATGGCTATTTATCTATTGTATGTAGTGATAAGTTTTTTCATCTTATGTATTGGCTGAAAATGGTAACTAATATTAAAATGGGATGTTCCCAAACTCCAGCAGTGGCGGCCACGATTCTTTCAAAAAAGTGAAGAATAGAAGAGAGGGTGCCTTCAACGAAGAGTCTCTTCGATCAAGTGCACGCTCTGATATCTCTGGGGTTAGTAATGCCGAGGGACCTCCTGAAGAATATGAAAATATCATCATAGGTGTGCATATAGTATAAGTACTGGGCTGAGCATTATTTGATTATTTTTAGGTCTAGAAGGAGATGTAAGAAAACATATCCGAATCGAGCAGCAATTAAAACTACACATTGAAAGTATCGAGGGGAGAATAGACGAGCTAGAGATTGAGAATAATAAGCTCACTCAATCACTTGAAAGTGCATATGCGGATAAAGACTCCTTTGAAAAACAGCTTATTACTTCCACTCACTATTTTCATAATCAAATAACATTTGTACGTTCATTCATTCATTCAATCAATCATTTTTTCCTCATTTATGAATTTTTTAACTGAGCAAATGGAGGCAAAAATTTAGAAATTGAGTTAGGATTTGGGAGACCAAGAAAGTAAACACGCCCTTGAAACAAGATCCCTGCAAGAGAGGTTCCTATTGGAGCGAGAATAACTCAAATCTGAAATACAACAGCTTCAGAGCTAAATCTTAAAAATAGAAAACAGTGGGGAGGCATGCCTGCTCCTCTCATAAGAAAGAAATAAGAAACAGCCAGGCCACAACTCAATTCAAAATATGAAAAACAATTTAGGGATAGGGGCAGATCTCCCAGAAAACGCATTGGCTAGAAATATTATGAACACAACTAATAATATTCTTCCAAATTACTTGATGAAACAAAATTAAAATTTAAGGTTAACAAGTAAAGTAAATATTTTAAGTGCTCTAAATGAAAATTTCAAATAGTTTTAAACTAGAAAAATCCCAATTACTTAAAATAAGTAACTAAATAAACCTTATAAAATGAAAAATACTTTTATTCAAGCTTCTGCAATATTAATATCACTTATCAATAGTAAAATATCCCGTAAACTAGTTAAACTTTCATTTTTAAGAATTAAAATGGTTTGAAGTTAATCTAGTGCTTCAAATAAATCTACAAACTATTGCAGTCAGTGCCTGTCCCTAATTTCACCAGAGAGATCTATTCCATTTCCTCATCATATTAACAACGAACAAACATCCTAGGCTAAAACTACTAATGTAGCTCCTTATTCAAATAGTGAAAGCAAAAAACAACCTAAAAATTTATAATGTAAGATAAAATTTAGAATTAAAATATCTTGGGAGGACTGGGGATATCAGAGATAGAGGGCGATCTGTAGGATAGTTGCAGAGACAATTTAGAGAAGCGATATGCCTCATTCAGTGGCGTGGCTCTTAATGGAAGCAATCTCGACTATAAAAGGTGCTTAATAATTTAGTTTAACTATTAGATGATAGACAGCAATCAAATTTTTCCAAGCTTTTAGGGATAGAGCAGAAATACAGAATCAGCTGTCAATAATGGTAGTATAGAATGCAATTAAATCGATATTTAATACTCATTATCAATTAAATAAGGAATTATAACAAACAAGCTAACCGTTAGCATTTAAAATTAAATCTTCTACTCATACTCTAATTAATAAAATGATTTTAAGATTTTTTTAAAACATTTTTTGATGATTCTATAGCATAGAAATCTGATAATCCTTGTGTCATTTTAAATTGATCTTTCTTATGCTTGTTGAGATTTAATTTATTTAATCATAGGATTTAGAACAAATCTTCATTTAAAAAAAAAAAATCGAAAAGGTGTCTAAAAATGTGATACTTTAAATTAATGATCTTTCTTTTAGTTATTTAAATGATATTGATAAATAACTCGGAGTTTCATAAGTTTCATAACCAAACTTAAGTTCAAATATAGAACAAGAAAATATTCTTCAAGAGAGGTGGGGGTATCGTAACTACTTCATAAACTCAAAATTAGCTAGCTGCTACTAATTCTATATAATTTTATTAACTATAATTATTCTGGAGCTAAAATGTGCCAATGCTCTTGCTAAATATGCATTCAAGCACATCCCTCTAAATCTACTTAATCTTACCAAGACAAAAGTGATGCAGATTCTAAATTTTCTTCCAAATAACAAATTGGGTAGATTGAACTGTGTATACCCAATCGAACTATGCTACCCCTACAATTTTAGACCCCCAAAAAATAGGAAGGAATCAATTTTCAAAATAATTATAACTCTTAAATCTGAAAATGAATATGAAAAAAATTTCCTCATTTAAATTAGGAATTATTCTGGGGTGTCAAAAATTTGGTATAGCTATCCCTATCCCTCCAAGGGGTAGAAACTGTTCCACCTCCCTTACAAATCTAGTTTACTCAATAATCTCAGTAGTAATAGCAGCATCATTAAAGCCTTCATCAAAAAATATAAGAGATTCTCAACTCTAGCGGCAATCAAACAGCAGGAACTGATAAGCACTCGATTGACCAATCCTTCAACAAATCTTCAACAAATGCTTCAATCATTGTTAAGTGTGAATATTTTAATGGTAGCAGAAATCATAGCAATAACAAAGCCAAACCACGGACTGGAAATTAATTACCCAGTAACCTTATATTCACACAGGACTAAAATGATATCCTCAAACTCTAATAAGACATGAATCAAAAATTTACTTCTCTATTATATCTCACTCATCAAATTTATAAGAATAAGCAAATGATTGTTGAAAGAAGGTAGCTCTCAACTTCAAATAAATAAAGGAACACAACTAAACTCGCATCTATAAATGCTCAGAAACTTGCTAATACTTCAACTTTCCAAGTCAAGAACAATCTTTTGTTAAGTTTTTTATTTTTTAATCTTCTAAACTAAAGCACACCCGACAGAGGAAGAAACTCTAGTACTAATAAAAACTTGATGACTAGTCTGACTGGCCTGGTATCGTCAACCATTTAGCCAATTTAATAGTCGGTGAAAAATAGTCATAATCGTAAAGCTAAGTCAACTGCTAAACATGTAATCATCCATTCATCCTTTATTTCCAGTTTTAGGTCCCAGCATAGACACAATACAAAAAGCCAAACAATTCCTTAAATTTAATTAAAAGCTTTATATTAAATTGGTCAGGAGTTAATTTTATGATGACCTCTGAGGAAGAGGAGCAACCTTATCTTGGCAATCTTTAGAACAATGGCATGAACATGGGGCTTTAAAAAGGAATAGTTTAAAACTCAGTGGTTAATAAATATCTCACTGAGTCAGCCATAGATAGTTATTTAAGTCTATTTCATATTAAATTATGAATGCTATCAGTTACAATTTGCAAAATACTTAGAACAAAAGAGTACAGAGACTTAATAACAATAATGGAAACGATGTCTCTAGTAATTCATCGATTAAGTAAGTTTAAGAACAAATGCCCAGTAGATAGAATACCTTGAAAAGTTAATTTTTCTCATTAGATGATATTCATAGTCTTAACTGTTAATTATTAGTAGAAATGAAAACCCAGTGGCAGTTATTAAGTAACTCATAAGCAGAGCTTAAGCTAATTTAATAGCTAAGAATCCTGAGAATCTTGTTGAATTTACAACAGGGGAGTACGATTTAGCAAATACTTAATTCAACTAGAATGTTATATTTTATATTATTTGCATTTGAATATAAATGCTCTTCAGACTTTATTCCAATCAATGCCTAATGTAGCAAGAGACCATAATAATTATAACTTAACAGAGTTTAATTTATAAATTTCTGGTTTGGAATAGATAAAATAATATTTTTTTTAAAAAAAATACCTTAAAGTAAAAAGGCAATCCTTTAAAAATTGAATTTAAATTATATTTATTTGATTTCAATAAGACTGCATTATTTTATTATCCAATTTTCAACATTTTATTAAATCTTAAAATAGAATTTGATCTTTGAAGATATACAGATAGAGTCTCTAGGTTTATATAAGACTATATATTTTGTGTGTCTTCTTATCTTTTTAAGGTTAAGGAAACGAGGATGAGCAATCTTTGATAGAGAAAATTAAGAATCTCTAAAACTAGGCTTAAAACGCTTCAGAGTCTATACAAAACTCCCACAGAAGAAGCAGATTAATAATAATTACTGCGATATTTTTCTTGTTTTATTTAGATCTTAAAATGTAGTGGGGTCTTCAAATGCCTTAGCGATAAAAATCAAAAGTCTGATCGCAGAAGAGACACTATACCTGCTCCCCAGTAATATATTAATTAACTCTTTAGTGCTTTATTTTGAATAGACTCACTTTATTAAAACTACTGACAACTCTTTTGGAGGGTAGCAAATGCAAAGTGCAGGCAGAATCTTGGTTTAAAAAAATAGAGTTACCACAAGAGCAGGAGCAGCAGGAACATCCGGTTTATAAAATCTTACTTAGAATACTATAAATAAAGCAAAAGCAAGCAATTTAGAATTACAGAATAAAACCTTTGCAGGGAAAAGTGGGTAAGAAAGAAAAGAGATCTCTGCCAAGAAGAGCAACTCACTCAATAGAGAGACCACTCCTACAAGACATTCAAAGATAGAAGGGCCTCCTTCAACCTCATAAATTAGAAATACATTCATTTTGTTAAACTTTTAAATGGGGTTGGCAGTGATGAATAGTGAAGATCGCAAGAATCTCTTCAAGACATTTATGAAGGAGATGAACACTTCTATGAATCAAACCAATGTGTAAAATTCAGCTAATAAAAGGAATTCAAAGCAAGCTAATTCAAACCTTGGTGCTTCTCAAAATCTAAATGACTCGTTCCAAGGACTAAGAGGCATAAGCAATAGCTCAAGCAGGCCTAGATCCTAGCTTGCCTAGTAACCTTCTCACTCTTCAAATACAAATTACTCATCAATAAAAATTTAAAACATTTTTTCACAAATTATCTTCCTTACTCTCAAATCCTTTTTTCCTTGTTGATTATTAAAAAATAGATTTTAATGACTATTTTAAGGTTAGTTATTTTCTGATGCAAGTTAAATATTTACCTTGAATACAAAATGAAAACTCTTAGCTTGAAAATTATTTTGATATTTATAAATTTGCTTGAAAGATATTTATTTAAATTTCGAATCAATAGTGAATCAGATAGGATCCTCTATACCTTAACCTTAAAAGGCAAGCCATACTTAAAAGCAAGACTAGTTTGAAATACAAGATAGTCTCCAGCAACTCTGTGGTCTAGCCAGTGCAAACAACATTACCCAATCAATCCCTCAACAGCAATAAAGCAAAATCTAATTGGCAACTATTAGAGTAGGAACTAGTCCTAGATCACTAAGATAAAGGATTACTATCAGAACAATACTTACAACCCACATGCAATCACTGCTTCAACCGCTAGCATTAAATTCATTCACCCTCTTATATTAGATGTCTACTTTAAATAACAGTTAGGCATAGTTTGCAAAGCTATCTGCAAGTTTTAACCAAAGAAACTCGTCTAATTTAACCAACCAGAGTTAAATACTATCACAAAGTTTTTCAAACGGCATCCCAACTGCCAACTTATAATCTTTTCCGATAAATTAAAAGGGTAGTGCCAACTGACTGCATCATATATCAACATAAGCACTACCATTCATTAATGCACCTTTTATATTCAAATTAATGCTATATTATATTTAAATTAACCCTTCCTTCTTCATTTAGATCAGATAAACCAATCTTTTAAATTTTAAGATTTTAATTTTTTTTTATTTATTTTTTACATAGGATAATAGTACGGGTTTTTTTCTATAAAAAGTGCTGAGATTTTAAATTGATTATAATTCCATTCCTAAAATTTTACTTTACTTTTCTGTATTTACTTAATTATTGATCAATTTTTATTAAACAAATGATCATTATGATGGCCAATTTTGATGAGAATAGCGTATTAGAAAGTCTTATGCTTTCACAATAAAGTGAAATACTTACGTATGATCCCTCAAACTATCGTAATTAAAGAATTGTTTATATAAGGAGCTCTAATCAATAAATCTTTAATTGTAATCTTAAATATAAGGCAAATACAAATGGGTGATTTCGTAAATTACTTTCTTAGAAATACAAATTTAGAGCATTATTTGTACTGGTTGGTATTTTAAATCACTCTTCCTTTTCTAACATTAAAATTTTCACTTTATATTAAATGTGCTTAAATATTCATTAGGCATATTTGCAAGCTTCCCCAGTTTTAACTAATAAACCCTAATTTAACCAACTAAGTTTAAAATTTTACAAAATTTTTAAACGGACCCTACCCTCATCACTCGTTTTTTAGTAAATTAAATAGTGCCAAGACAGTATATATCAACATGAACTTTCCATACTATTAAAACACCTTTTTTATCAAATTAAAGGCTCTTGTGTAAATTCCCCTTTATTTTTAAAATCAGATAAAACCAATTTAAAATTTAAAAGGGCCCTTTTTAAATTTATTTTATATCTCAATTTTTTAATAATCATAATTATAAATCAAATAAAAAATAGGTCTTATCTTACTATCGTATACCCTCAAATATGTAATTAAAGAAGTCTTTTAAAGGGGCTCAATTTAAATCTTTAATTCAATCTTAAATATTCTTTTTATTGTTTAAATTGAAATCTCTTACAAATGGAAATCTTGTTTAATACGAAATTATCATAAAGATAGATGTATAGACTGATATCATAAATATATTTTAGAAACCAATCACCCACACGGCAATTGTATTTGCCTATAATAAACCATTTTCAGTCGGGAGGTTTACATTAGAAATTTTCCCTAATGAAAGGCAAATCCCTTGGTTTTAGCAATCGGTACATCATCAAAACCAGGATGTATTTGGATAGTTTTTATTCAGGAATATAATGCATTAGCGCAAAGGCAACGGGCCCAAGCAACAAAGGTATGCTTTCGGGAGGAGTTTGGAAACCCAGCTTTTTGAGATGTATGGCTCTCCCCTTAAATTTTGTAACATGGATCCGTAAGGGAACCAAGGAGGTATTTGGGAATTCAACTCGCCCCTTTGCCCCAAGCCTTGGGGGTTCCAAAAGTTTTGGGCCAAGCTCGTTTTTTTTTCCTTGGGGCCCAAGGCCAATTTTTAAAAGGGGACATCCCCTCTCATCGTTTAGAAAGCTGTGAGAATGTCTATGTATGGCACCCCAGGTGCAGTATATATTTCTAATTAAGGGTTTCTATTTCATAAAAGACAAGTAGATATATTGACCTACCAGCAGACCTGATCTACTCTAAGATTGATGAAAGAGAAATTACCTACTTGCCAGTCGTCAATCCTCTACCTCAACCTGTCGTTCATCAAGAATACATAGGTTAGGCTCTGGCTCTGCTTAAGAGCGCTAAAAATCCCCTTGTGATAGTTGGTAAGGGAGTTGCCTATGGTTAAGCTGAGAATGAGATTGAATTTATAGTTCTAAGCTAAGGTTGATTTAGAGATGCGTGAGTTCATCAACAAGACAAACTTGCCTTTCCTCGCTACACCTATGGGCAAAGGAGTGGTCAAGGATACTGATCCTCACTCAGTTGGTCCAGTTAGAACTTGTATAATGTTATTAGAAATGTATAATTGAATAAACTTTCGTGCTGAAGAATGCTGATGTGATTTTCTTGGTGGGTGCTAGACTAAACTGGATTCTTCATTTCGGTGAGGCTCCTCGTTTCAGCAAAGATGTCAAAATCATCCAACTCGACAATGATCCTCATGAATTTAACACTAACAAAGAGAGTTCAGTGGCTTTGTTTGGAGATGCTAAGAGCACTCTAGCTCAACTCAACGAGGCTGTAAAAGAAGAGATTCTTCCTTCTTCATCCAAGTGGTGGTAAGCACTTAGATAAGGAGTTAAGAAGAACGTAGCCATTGCTGAAGACTTAAACAATGACAGAAAGTTGCCCATGAACTAAACTAATTCAAATAGGATTTAATTTTAATTAATCGACATTGCTATTCTTAATAACTAGATAGTTATAGTGAATAAATTGCTACTCAATTTCTCATTTACTTGAAACTATGAGTAAATTATTTTCTTTAAATTCTTAATTATAAGGGTTTTAATTTAAATAAATATTCTAGTTTAGATTAAAGTGCCTTTATAAAAAATAGGGTAATAGTTTACTACTCTGTGCTTAAATTAGTTGAGGATGCTATTCACTCATAGAAAGATGACTACATAATTGTTAGCGAGGGCAGTAACACTATGGACATCGGTCGCACCATTTTGACAAACGACTCAGCTCGCCAGCGCCTTGATGCTGCTACCTTTGGAACTATGGGAGTGGGATTCGGATTCGCTATAGCCGCACAAGCTTTGTACCCCAAAAAGAAGATTGTGATGGTAGTGGGAGACTCTGCCTTTGGATTCAGTGGTATGGAACTTGAGACAGCCGCAAGATACAACCTTCCCCTCAAAGTCATCATTGTCAACAACAATGGAATCTGTATATCTTCGTATAGAGATATCTAGTGAGTTTAAAGAAGAATCTTGTTTGGAAACGAGTCAATCGACAAGTCTAATCCCCAGGCCATTCCAGTGTTCGCTCTTTCAATTGAGGCTAAGTACGAGCAGATCTCAGAGGCATTTGGAGGAAAGGGAGCCATGGTTAAGGACCACACCTCTCTCTCAACTAAACTCAATGAGATGTTGAATGATAACAATCTCTGGGTTTTGAACGTCATGATCGACCCCTCAAGTGGAAGAAAGCCTCAGGAGTTCGCATGGCTCACAAGAGATCAGGAAAAGGAAGGGACAAGGCCAAGCTTTGAGCTACTTATATTTTACATAAATGAGATAGATAATCTTTAAACTTCACTTATTAAATTCATCGCCATGAAATTATAATCGAATAAAAGGATATAATTATAGAATTGAACAAAAATTATAAAAAGAAAAGCTTGTTTCGCAAAAATACTTTAAGATCTAGACTTTGGTTATTTGACAAGCACTCTTTGAAAAACAACAATAGTGAAACACATAATTGAAAATTAAAATATACTACTATTAAAGCTAAGGAAGAATGGATATTTTTAACAAAACTTTTGAGGATATGAATCCATAAGAGAAGACTGTGTACATCTACGGTTATTTTAAATAAGTTTAGATGAAAATTTTATTTCTCGTATGTGACAGGACTAGTTTATTTTACAGTAATCATCGCAATGAGCGGAGTAATAACTCTCAAGAAATATATTGCAATGGATAAGTTCACAGTCACCATAACTATCGCTATCACAATTGAGTATATCTGTAAGTCAACATATTAAAGGTTTTCTAAGTATAAGTTCTCATATATCCATTTCCACATTTAACTTAATTGAAAGTATGAGAAATTTGAAGAATATGATTTTAACAATATATTTGCGTGATAGGTGTTGTATTGCAATCTGTGATGGCTTTTTGGAACATCGAAACTTTGAGCAGCAAGGGAGCCTATTAAGTGTCATATTTTCAGCTCAGTTTCTAACATACTCCTGCTTTGTCTTCAAACTGAGTGCAGCTATTCCTCCTAAGGAAGCATTTTATTACTTAAACCTCAGAATATATATTAATTCAAATTGACTGTGATTGATAAGTGAGAGTTGAATTAGCCAGTACTAGAATTAAGTAACTTCAAGCATGTTTAAGTATGTGACTGGCTATACCATCATCATTGTCATTTATGTCATACTTTACATGATTTATTTAAGACCTCCACAAATAGCCCTCACGTAATTTTAAATATGAAGTCATGATTTTTAGAGTGCTTGGATAGGCGAAGTTAATTTTTGATTTCACAACTCTGTACTACTTTGTTAAACTTTTTGCCGAGTTTCGAGCTCAGCAAAAAGACAAGCAGTATTCTTAGTGGATCCACACATCCCATATTCATCTAATTGTTTGCTAAGAAGTAAATTATACCCGAGTAAGAGTGTTGGTAATTTTCGTGTACTTCTACATTTGCCAGGCGTGGCTGCGTTCGTTCTTGCAGGATATCATGGGTCCTTTGTATTTCAGCATGATATTCTCAAACACAGTGAGTTACGGCTCTCTCGCCCCAACAGTAGTTC
Organism: Tetmemena sp. SeJ-2015; assembly: GCA_027382625.1. NCBI lineage: Eukaryota > Ciliophora > Spirotrichea > Sporadotrichida > Oxytrichidae > Tetmemena > Tetmemena sp. SeJ-2015. The sequence goes on from JAJKFJ010020898.1 coordinate 46,615, forward strand.
ATCGTAGCTTATGATGCATTCAACTCACTCATTGAATTTATCAAATCCCTTCTCATCTTAATTGGCTTCTACTATTATAATCACCAAACTTTGTACTTATAGATTATTATATTTCGGAAGCAGAGCTTACTAGAGCTGCTCAGGGGTAGGCTCTATATACGAATGAAGATGAAAGCTCAAAATAAAAGAGAGCGAAGAAGAGAAAGACAAGTTCTGATTAGAATATAGAAGATCAAGATGAGGAAGACAAGTATGATAATACCACATATGGAGTACTAGCACAGGATGGCTCCAAAATTATTTGTTTTTCCTTTTGAAGCTCGAAAAAAAGGAAAAGCGGAGAAGCAAACAATAGAAGTAGAAGTTAACTTATTTTTGATTAATTCTGTCTGAGGATCATGCAGGCAAGTAGTTGCTAGATAGGAAAGATTCACTCTTAATAAATTTAATCTGCATATAGGTTCATATCTCACATTATTTTTAAGTTTAGATGATGAGGAGATACAGGAAGGAGAATTCTTTTATACTTAACCCAGTGCTCCTTACAAAATAGTTAGCAGTAAACATTAAAACTAGCAAACACACCCAAACTACTACAAGGTTCAAAATTAAATGGCTTATATGGATTAAAGAAACTCTATTTAGAACATTATCTCATGTTTTAATAAAAGTTAACCAAATTATATTATCTAAAACTAAGAAGAAAGAAGGGAGATCTTAAAACAACTATCCTTTTTTGTGATTTAAACTTTCGATATTTTTTGACCAGCATATTAATCTTTAATTGTAAATTTGATATCTTTTTTTTCAAGTAAAATTCAAAGCAATTAAAAAGAAATTCTCATTCTCGCTAATTAAGTATTTATCCTTTTTAATGAGGCATTGTATTGAAATTTTGTAGCATATTTTCATAGCTAAAAATTGAAAATAAATTAGCTCATTGAAAGATTATGAATATATTGTCGATTAAATCAAAACAAGTAGAAAAAACAGATATTTGTAATAATTAAGACATTTTGAATTTCTCAGATGCATATAATAAGTTCTTCTGATTTATTTGAGGGAAAAAAATTAATTTGAATAAATAAGCATAATTAATTAAGAAAAGGAAATCTCAAAAAATATAGAAAGCAAAAAACCCTACCCAGAAAGAAAACTGAGAATGATGCAATTGCACAAATCTATAAACAAATCACTCTAAGATGACATCTCAGTACCAGCATCTAATGATACTTCCTTCAATCTAACTAGTCCTCATTATAATCCAATTTAAAAGCAAATCTGATTTATGTTTAACAATATCACAAGCCCTTCTCAGAACTGACTTAATACATGTGAAATTAGAGCATTCTACAACTACACTTCAAGCTCCACAGATAATTTAGATAATACCTAACGCATCAATACTTTTAAACAATTTTTTTAATAATTGCAATGATTTTATATTAAATACTGGTAGCAGGTCCTTAATTTTAAGAAATAAGAGTTCTTAAGATAAGAAACTAAAGGATGGCGGATGAGTGGTTAACTTTGATTTGAGTATTAAATTATTTCTTTAATTATAATAAGCTAGTATCTTAACTTATATTAATACCTAACTTGGATAGTAGTAGTTTTAATCTCTTGCTTTTAAATGCTTCTGAGTTCAAATCAAAAGAAGAAGCCTTTGTTATTAAGCTTTTGAACCTGCTGTCTAGTTGCTGAGGGGACCCTTGGTACTTGTACTAGGCTTTGCTGACGAATCTCCTCCCTGTGCCAATCTGGAATTAAGATTGCTACTCTGCTTGAAACTGGCTCCTGGGTTGCTATTCTTTGAGCTCTCCTGTAAGTCAATATAAAAACAATCACCACATATATCAACACTCTCATTTATTCATTTAAAGTTGTTTAGGAAACTTGAGAACTAATCAATCTTCAGCAACTCTCTTGGAATTTTAGAGGAATTTGGAGACTTAAATTAATCTTGATGAGTGCGATTCAAAAGCTGCTTGTTTTCAAAGTCAGTGTAAGATTTCTAGAATTGAGAATTGGAATTGCCGCCAGGGCTTTTGCTAAAACCTTGTTTCACACTCTCTGCTTGATAAATTGAATCGTCTGAAGATGAAGAAGAAGATGAGGAAGATGAATCTGATCGTCGATTTAAATACGATTTCACTTTTTAAAAATTTAACATTTGCAAATAAACCACCCTTCTTGTTTCCTTTATGAGCAATTTGGTTATTTTTGGAAGGCTTGAGTTCCTAGTTTCTAATGATCCTTTGAATAAAATTTTGTTAGTTATGTTCTGATGACTTAGAGGAATCAAGATCCTCTGACTCATTTTCCTGATTGTCGTATTAATTTTACAGAATCTAGGAATAATTAGTCTGCATTTTATGGCCCTTTTCGGAGAAGCTATTGATGCTAGTGCCCGTGTAATTTTATTGGCGGTAGTTCCCTTTTACAAAATTGGAATGGTTTCGAGATAAAGACTATTGCTAATTTTAAAAGCTTATATATTTATGCTGCCTTGCAGGCTTGTAGTTTTGTGGAGATTTTACTTTTGAATTATCTTTAGAAGAAGGGGAGGTTGGGAAAATCATATCATAGGGTCTTTTATTTCCTCCAGGAGTTTAAGAATTCGAATCCACAATTTCCTCCTCATTTAAATAAGATTAGGTTTAAATAAAATGATGCAATTTTCATTATAGAGGTAGATTTTATAATTTATTATGATGTTTGTATAATTATAATGAAATATATTCTTATGAAGAATTAGCTTTTTAATAATCCTCCTATTTGAACTGCGAATCTGTGGCTATTTAGTAATCATTTTCTGATATAATTAATTTGATATCCTTCATGAGTTAGTTAGTCTCCAGAGATGTTCAAATAGAATATTATTATAATATTTTAGACAAACTAATAATGTAGAAGTAGGTCTGCCATCTTCAGTTATATTCCTTTTAAAATTTTGGTTAAAATCTGCCGTCTTCTTATTTTTCTCTCTTAGTTTCTTCCTCTTGAGCGCACTCTTAGCTCTTTCCTTTTTAACCAGTTACTCATTCTAGGGTCGCTGCCCATATAGATAGAACAGATACAGAATGTTTAAAGACATCACGAAATCAGTCACTCAATTAAATACACATAATATATATTATTCTCCGTAGAAGATAACCTCCAGATTAGAAATTTAGATAGCTGCTTTCCACTCCTCATTAGTGTAACCCGAGTAGTTGAAAATTGGAACTAGGATGTCTCTCAGCAAAATGCGCATGGTATATATCAGCATTTGCAGCAAAGCTTGAACCAGAACCTGAAATACTATTAAACTTCTTGTTTCCTTACAAAGGTATGCTTGCAAGACCAGTGGTCGCCTCTGTCTTCAATTGAGCGCTTTTTCAATTTGCAAAAGAAGAAGAACATAAACATGAAAGTAAATTCCACACTGAGGTCGCAAACTAGTCTAACAATGCAAAGTATCCTAGATGGTGTGTTTTATAGCATAAATGCAAATCTTACATGACGGTATTGTTAAGTGCTTTTATAAATGTGATGTCAGGGTTATTGTCCATTTTGATCTGCAGGGATAGGCTCATTATTATTCCAGTCACGAGTAAAGCGTAGCCCACACAGAATAAAAATAATTTTAGAGTGAATAGTATTATTATTGCTCATAAAGTTAATTTAATAAGGCAAAGACTAGCTTTGTAATTTTTATCTTTTTCTCGAAATCTTAGTGGCTTCTGGATCTGTAGAGCAAGAAAGAATGAGCCCTAAATAAAAGAATTAATGCATGGGTGTGCCTACATTTTATACAGGAAGGCTATAATTATCAAAAAGAAGAACCCATTGAATCCGATCTCCAAGTAATAAGGAACTGATTCCTCGCTTTGATAAAATCAAATAAGTAAAAGTATTTTAAGAATTAAAAAATACTACTCGTGATAAGTAACCACGAACCAGGCTATGCATTTCGCTAAATTTGTCTTTAGAAAAATGATATTCTTACTTCCAAAACCAACCATGAAGCAGAGTATATTAAATTTTGAGAATCAATCGAGCTTAATTCTATCCCAAAACACTATTTTCGCTGCTATCACTGTGAAAATGATAAAGAATGACTTATACATTTTAAATTCAATTTGTTTTTCTTTAACGCCAAGTACAAAGAGGCATATAATCAATACTTCGCCTGCAAAGATACTACATTTTATCTAAATTTTGAAAAGGAATTTAATTTGATAAAAGGTTTTATTAAACCAATATGGCGGTTTTAAAATTCATTGGCTTTATCCAACTGCTTCCATCCTGAAATTTATATAACTTTTGAGATCTATTAATCTATTCTAATAATAAGTTAAAAGAAATTAGGGTTTATCATTATATTCATTTTTATTTTTCAAATTTCATCCTCATCACAAAAAAATTAAACTAAAAAAGCATTACATTTCTTATAATAGTTTTATAATATTTAGATTTAAAATTGATTTAAACCATATCGTAATAAGATTTTCAAAGTAAAATATAATAAAATTTATTTCCCAAAAGTAATTAAATTAAAACAGTTGAGGATCGCGCAGCAATTTGTAAGTATCAATCCGAAAAAATTCTCTTTTAAAAATGAATAATATGAAATTTACTAATCTTATGATTTTATCAACAAAGAAAGTTCAATTTAATCGCTTTAAGTATTTGATTACATGCATTTTATTTTTTTAATTTTTGCAGGTAAAACATTCTCTTTATTATATTTATTATGTATTCTTTGGCTTTTTTTAAGACCAGTAAGAATTTCAATCTTTAACATTTTATATTATAACTTACTTAAATTTAAAAGATCATTTCGGGTTTTAATACTTCTAGTTTTACAGTAGATTATAGGGGTACTTCCCATTTACAAATGCGAATTGTTAGTTAGTGTTGCTCTAAGTAAGTTTAATTTAGTTAAGCCCTTCCTATCTATCCTCTGCCAAAAAACTTTTCTAAAAGCCTAAATTAGATCTGATGTCAATATTTGAGCTGGTGTCTTTTTCAAAGAGAGAATCCTTCTCAGCATCGTCTGTGGTATGCTATTTGAAATATGCTGAGCTTTTATTGAGACTGCTTTCATTGCTTATCCTATTCATAATTCGATTATGAGTGCGGCTGGTTATCAACAGAGAGGACTTATCTAATTTTTTCTTGGACTTAAACCAGCCAGCAATTGTATTCACTCTCTTTGCAGATGGCTTGTCCGTTTAGAGTGAATGGTCCTCTTCTACCTGAAAAGTATTTGCTGCTTTAACCTACTTTCCAAGTGTAGTGAATTAATGAGTGTTGCTATCCTCATTATCACTTTGGCCTGCTTGCGAGAAACTCATTACAGGAGCCACAGCAGGTATCTCATCTTCCTCTTTCTATTCTAAGAGCACAGCTAAGTTGTGATTCATGTTTATCTCTCTTTGTAAATCTTGTTCACGCTGATTCTTCGAGTGGTTCTTTTTCTTTGCTGATATCCTATTTAGAAACTTGCTTATTTGTCGGGAGGCCCTGCTCTTTTTATTGTCCTAATGATGTTTGCCAGAGGGTGAGAGTTAACTTCCATCTTGGAAAAGTTCTTAGTTATGCAAAAGCTAAGACTTAGAAAACGAATTTGACAACCTGAATTACTGAAACTACTATTAACAAATTTAGACTTATATATAAAGAAGTGTAGCAAGTACTTTAAATAAACATTTTGTCTAAATAAAGATAAGAATACAAGTTTCTTTTCAATTTTTGGAAGTATATCTGAAGAAATATTTATTGTTCTCTATGAATTAAAATTAGGTGAAAAATCCCTATTTTTAAAACTTAACTTTGTTAGTCTAATATTATTTGTCTTATTGTCTTTTGACTCTTTCTTTTTATTTTTAGGCTGCCTCTGCTTGGTTTCGCTCTCTGCTAATTTCATAAGCTTGCTAGTCCTTGGGATTGAAATTGTAAGTTGGCACTGAGGTATTCAGATTCTCAATTATTTAACTAAATATCTTCTAAAAGTAGTGACTATGAATTATTTAGGATGAATTTGAATAGGTCTGCACCATGGCGTTTGAGTTTGTTTCTTCAGTACCGCTAGCTCCGCCCTCATTCCCATAAGATGACCCTCCCACATATTATCTAATTTCTTTGTAAGCTCAAACATAAATTATAAATTAGCTGCTTTTCTCTCTTTCAAAATTTTCTTCGCTTGTTTTCCAAAATGGTAGAATAGGTACAAGATATTTATAATAATATATTTTTACCAATAAAACTTAAAAATAAACATTATTCAAAATAAAAACACGTTGAAGTTATTTTTTAGGAAAAATGAGATAATTTATACTTTTATTAAAAGAAATTTAATTTAATATATAGCTATAAAATAAGATTTAAGTTAAGATGATGAGAGCAACCACAAAGTCAAAGCAGTCGTAGAGAATGCTCTAAGAATATAGCATGTTTTTATATGCATCTGAATTCTTAAAGTATACATGATACTCCTCAGTTTGAGAGAGAGGAATCAGCACGTCTCTAATTATCAACCTGAGAGAATATAGAGCCACAAACAATAATACTCCTATCAGGTACTAAAAGTCGAAAATATAAGTAAGAGTATCTTACAATAATCTGGTGCACTTGATATCTCACCTTCATGTTCCTTTACTTCTTTACAAGCCCGAATCTCCTCACCTTGAAGTAGAAAATTACAAAGCAGACTATCATGGCGCCATCTGCTAGAAATTTCAACACAGTCAGAATCCTTTAAGTAAATTGGATAAGCTATTTATCTTACAATAATTAATATAAATTGAATGATTTAGTTATTTAATTTTTACGGGAGAAAAATTTGCATTATTTCATCAACTTGTAAATCTGTTGGTGGAGGATCCTGCTGATATTTCTTATAGAAGTATATTTGCATGTTGTAGTCGACGTATGCAAGTGAAGTTGCAAGGGCGACATAGAAAACTATGTAGACTATCATGAGTCAACTCACCTGTCTTCTCTTTCTCTTTCTTTAGGGCACACTTCCCATAGAGGTCATGTAATAAATTGTTATCCTATAAAATGAGTCAAGCTAAATCAACTTGATCTTTAGATTTTTTGCTTTGCTATGATTATTAGATTATAGAGGACAATAATCCCATCTTACATTCGAAAACAAAATATATGCAGTATCAAAAAGAAAAGGCAGCTGATAATCAATAAATTTTCTATTAAAACATTTTCAATAATTCTTAATTTGTAATGAATAAAGCCGAATTCTTGAATAATGTACTTTCTTTAATATTCATTTTCATCGATTAAAAATTGTTCGCAAGTCCAGTTCAATATTTTAGCTATACAAGAAATATAAGATAGGATAAATTAGAAGAATAAAAAGTTTACTTATGAAGCCAAAGATATAGACCAGAATAATTGTGAGTTGAAATCGGTCTATCACTTCCAAATATTTGCAGACAAAGCTCAATGCCAGCACTATATAAACCAAGCTAAATACCACACTCGAGATTATGTGTGATACATCAGCCGCTGATGGCGCAGATTAACTACTTTCTGTCATTTTAATAATAAAATAATCCCCTTTAAAGTATTGAAAAAATCTCAATTTTTCATGAATCAAACCTTATGTCAAACTGAGTGAAATATATTTCAATAGGAGAGAAGCTATTTATAGAAAAAGGTTGGGAATTTAATCTTAAAGAATATTAAATTATTGATTAGAGTCTAATACAGTAATGATTTAAACTCGTCCCTGCAATTTGATTGACTGATGGGCTGACCCGACCCTATTTAACCGATCAAACTATTAGGACCTGAAGAGATTAAATTAAATATTAAAAGATGTTCAAGAGACCCACCCTCGTACTATCAGCAATCCTGGCCCTCACCTTCGCTGTCTTCACTTCCTCAGCCTCAGCTTCACATTCACCCATGGTTAAGGAGTACTACTCGTTCGGAGAGAATATGCCTTTGATCTAGATCCTTCAAGCCAACTTGGGAGTGTCATTTGCGACCTACCGCGGCCTTCTACAGAAGGAGACCCCTCAGTACAGAGAAGATGAGTGCTACCGCGATCTCTGGGAAGTTGCCAATGTTGTGATTTCCAGCTTCAACGTTATGGGAAGAGGATTCCTCCTTCAGTATATCCTCACTGGAACTTATGCTCTCGACCTTATCTACAGATCCTACATTCAAATATCGAATAAGTTTTAGTCTCATTTGACATATTGTAAATTTAATTTTTAATTGCTGGAAGCGTGTGTATCCCTCTCTTCTATCAAAATCAGCCAGCATTTAATCTCGATTTAGAGATTTAATTTTTATGCTATAAAGCATTCACCCCCATGGCTCCTTCTGACATTCAATTCTACATTGAAAAGAGCTTCGTCATTCTAAAGATTTTTTATGAATAAATGTTATTTAATTCTACAGAACATTTTCGTGACTCTTTTCAACGCTGACGGCTTCGGCTTCTACAACAACGTGACTGAGATTATTTTCCAGATCATCGCTATCGTTGAAAGACTTATGTGAGGAGACTTAAGAGCTGTAGAGCACAGAATTTGTATTTTAATAACTTTATCTATCATATTAGAATTGAGAGAGTTTGATTAGATGTGTTCTAAATTAAAGATGAGATTTGCTGCTTGTTAGAATCTAGAAGTGGACTCCCCTTTGGTTGACTAATAAGTACAAATCTGTCTATATATCGCAATAATTTTAGTTAACTCCTTTAACTTACTCACTATCTCTTTAAGTCTTCTACTCTCTCTCACTCATTCTTAATAGGTATCTATACTATAATTAGAACATCATATACGCATCATCCCACTTTCCTTTACAAAATTTCTTATTTGCAAGGCCATGAGGCTTGCTTCATGCATTAAAGACTACTTATCTAAATCATAACTCTAATCAGACTATTGAGAATTGATGTTTATGAATCAAGTAAGCTAGTTCATGATAGTCTAGAGCTATAAGGCTAATAGGGAGCTTTATAAACAGCTAGGAAAGGATGAGGGGTCATAACTATTTGAAAGTTTAGTTAATTATTTGGGTGAGAGCATCATTAAACACCAATCATCGATAATCGTAAGCTTAGTATAGCATCAGTTATAACCTTATTTACTCACTATTTAAATTAATGCCTAGGCAATAAACCTAATGAACAGGCATACAAATATATTTTCACTTTTTATAGTTTGCCTTTAGACTACAGTTTGATAACTATAATCAAGTCTATTTATTTTATTAACCATATATCGGTCTTTAAATTTTAAACTTACTCTGCTATTTTATTGCTTTGCTAAATAAGTTTAGCAGAGCTGTTTACTAGGATTGGGGCAGTGAGCTATTTATAGTTCTGACTATTGTAGACCTATATTTTAGTCGTTTCTTGTAAATAGATTTACCCTAGGGAGAGCTGTGCTTACATTATAAATTTTACTCACTCAGTGCTATTTAATTGTTCTCACTTCTTCTAACCTTATTTTTTTGAGAAATTTACAACAAGGGACTTAAAATAAGGAATATTAGAATTGTAATAAAATAAATATATCAATTTAAATATGATCAAAGGAAGCACCAAAGGTAAGAAACATTACAAATTTAAGAAAAAATTGCGTTACTATATCAGGGTCTTTAACATAATTTTAGTGGGTGAGATCTTCTTGCTGAGTCAAACAACTGATGGCATTCCATAAGTTCAAAGTTAATTCTTGGGTAAAGCAATCACTGGGCTAGGAGGAGGTTGCTCAAAGATGTTTGTTATCGAAGGTAAGTCTTACATGAAAGATAAAAGAGGTTTCAACTTTCTTAGAGCGTATATCTTAGCCAAAGTTTAAAGTTGACAATGCGGCAATGAATTTAACAAATATTTATAGAGGGAGATGGATTTTAAGGTATCTTGAATCCTCTTCATCCATTCGATTCACACCAATCGAACGAGTAGTTTTATTCAGTGGGAGATGAAGACAATAAATCTGCTATTGTTGTTACCAATAGCGCATTCGGCATAAATAAGCAATAAGCCAATCAGCAGATGTAAATTTCGTAGTAAATTGGAATTTTTATCTAAATGCAGATGTTCGGACCATTTGATTAGCAATAGAACTTTTACCAGCTTCAAAAGCCTCCTCTTATATTTAAATAATATTCATATAATTTAAAGACAGTATTTTTACTCCTCACACCAACGTAGTTGACCAAAGAATAGAGGAGAGAGAATCCATTTAACAGCTTATTAGATTTTGCTTATATCCTTAAGACATTCAACTCACAGATCTCAAAGATCTGAGAGGCTAGGTTCTCACTAGAACATGCAGCATACTGCCACCGACCGCTTTGGAAACACTGACTCATTATATCTTATGTCATTTTTTAAGACTACAACAGCGATCATGTTGAGCGACCTCAATTCTAGTAGTATAATAGAGGTGAATCTCAGCAAATGAAGGGCAATCACCCTCCAATGCAACAGCACTATAACAACTCCCAATTTGATGGAGAGGAGCATCAGCAAGAGGATGGATCTACATTTTGCATATATATCTTACGCAGACATGCAACATCAAATGACTGCAGAGATCAACAATACTGGAGATGGATAACAGCAAGATGATGAGCCTTCTAAAATGTTCACCTTCGATGATCATCATAATGAGAAAAAAATTAAAACGAATGAGATTTATAATGAAGAGAGGCAAAGTTAAAGATCTGCAGGTGTCAATCATAGACACATAAGTTTCTTTTTCGCTTTATCTATTAATCAGTCGATGCAGAAAAACTAGTTCCAAGGAAATCCTTCTCGCACCTAACAACAATAGCAGCTTGGATTAATTTATGTATGATTAAATAGGTTTGGAGATGGCATGGCAAATGGATTATCGTTACAAATAATAATTTTAATGATTTTGCAAATGGAAGTATGGGTCATCTTTTGAGTGTTTCTTCAGGCCGCAATCACAATCTTCACTTGACCAGAGATGGAGATGTTTTCAGTTATGGATCAGGTCTCTTCAGTGCTGTCGGCCATGGAGGTTCTAGAGCATAACTAAATCCCACAGTTTTGAAGCCTCTTAGGGACAAAAGAGTTGTTCAGATAGCTTGTGGAGAGAATCATTCATTAGTCTTGACTGATAAAGCCGATATCTTTAGTTGGGGTAGAGGCTTTGAAGGTCAACTAGGTTTAATTTAGGCTTTTAATTTTATGCTTATTTATAAGTATGTTTGTCAAAGAGCATTCAAATTGCTTCTACTCCTTAGTACATCAAAACCTTTTACGGCAAGCCTGTAAGCTATATCGCAGCTGGAGCCTTCTATTCTTTAGCAATTACAAAGGATGGTAGCGTTTGGGGATGGGGAGAGGCTAAGCTTGGTTAACTTGGAATGGGAAAGCAACGCTAAGTTCTGATCCCTACTAAGATCGCTTTCGAAGAGTAATCTGCAAACAACTTTTAGGTTTAGTTACTTAGTAAAAATTTAACTTTGTTCAATGTTCCGCTGGTTATGGACACTCTGCTGCTCTTACTCAGGATGGAAGATTATATACCTGGGGATTCAATAATTATGGTCAGACAGGGCATGCTAGCAACGAAACTTATTGGCATCCATCTTAAGCCAGTATGTATTTAGATACCTAAACATTATGATAAGTATTAAATTAAAGTTAGAATTATCTTTTTATGGGTTATTTTTAACTATTTAAATTTAAAACAAGAAACTACGAGGACTTTCAACAGATTACTAAAGTTAGATGCAGCTATTACGCTACATTTGTTATCGATCACCTTGGAGAGGTATACTCTTGCATTTTAAAAATGTTAAATAAATATTTTCTTTGCGGAAAAGGACCTCTGGGAAATCCTTACAGATCTTCTACAAATGTTAATTTCAAATTTTCCTTTGCAAATGTTTTCACTAAAGTGAGAGACAATACAGAGATGAGAATTTTCACAGATATCTTCACTAACGAGAATATGGCAGTTCTCTATGCCCCTATTAGAGTCTACGATGTGGCTCCAAAATGTGGTCCAGCCTCTGGTGGTACACAAGTTAAGATTTTCGGAACTGGTTTCGTAAACTCTGATAAGCTTAGAGTTAGATACTCCTATGGAGATCTTAGCCAAGAAGTCACCTGCAGTTATGATAGAGTAAAAGCAATTCATTTTATTATCATTGACATAAATGATGCTGCAGAGAAATGTCTTATTGCTAAGACTCCAAAGTTTGAAGAGTTTGAAGGAGAAAAGCACCCATCACTCAATTGAATAATCTTACTCATATTTTTCCTTAAATCACTAAAGTTCCCTTGCAATTGCATAATAAGTGTGACTATGGATGGCATTCACTATTCCGAGTGTGAGGAAGTATTCAAAATTTACTCTAATGAGATCTACCTCACCTCCATCAATCCTAAATGCGGCAGTGTGAAAGGCGGCACTAGCTTAACTCTCCTCATCAACATCGATGATGTAACTGCAAGTAATCTCTATAACCTGACCATTGGATTCTAAGCAAAAAGAAATGCATCGATTGCAGGTGGAGTTGGCTCTGCCATGCATTAACTTAATAAGAAAGGAATGGACAAAGCCGGAAGTTAAGCAAATGCGAGATCCTATCAGTCACTAAATCATTCCCACCACTCGTCTGTAGTGGGAAGTCGATCTCAACTTAACTAACATCAAGACATGCAAATTAACTCAGCAAATCAAGAAGCTATCCTTGGTTTATTTGAATTTCTTCTTTCATAATAATTAATGGTGCAATTGAGGAACTTGAAAATAATACTAATCTAATTATTCATTTTTAATAGATATTCTAAAATACAGTTACATCTCCAGGTTGGAGTTGCACAAAAGGAACTTATGAAAATGGCACAATCATTTGCACCGTTCCCATACTAAGCAACTATGATCAAGAAAATCTCCAGTTTTTTAATTTTCAATCTTTGAAAATAAGTTTAACGTAGATGTTGCGTTGAATGGGTAGCAGTTTACTGGCAGACCACTTCAGTTTAGATACTATGACATTAATATTGATAAGGTTGAACCAGCTATTGGTCCCTCAGAAGGAGGCACCGTTATCAATGTAAGTTTGATTATCTCTAATTCATGTTTAGATTCTTGGAAGTGGCTTGTATGATTCAGCTGCAAAGCGTGTGAAGTTTGAGATCCAAAACTTCGAACGAGTTGTTAGTGCCTAGTGGGAAAGGAAACTGAAGTGCTTGCAATGCATAGTGCCTCCTCTAACTTGGCTTTTCGGTGGAGCTGAATTGAGTGAAGATCAGCTAGAGTAGATCAAACGCACTCCTATTAGAGTGATGCTTACTTTCAACAATCAAGAGTGGATCTCTGCCAAGGAGTTTAGATTTATAGTTTAACACATAATGTATACTATTTACAAGATATCATGACTGCAAAGTTGAAAGAGTGGCTTATGCAACTACATTTGGTGCTGATATCGCAGATCTTAACGAAAGAGAAAAGCTGTTTTATTTAGCATGGTCTTCATAATTTAAAGCCTGGAAAGGAGAGGAACCAATTGAAAATATCCAGATGAAATGCCTCCTGAAGAGATCAAAAAGAGAGAAGACGAGAAGGCCAAGAAAGCTGCTGAAGAGACTGAGGAATCAACTACAGTTGCGAAAAGAAAGGGATGCAAGATATTTGTCTTTGGTTCTAATTTTGTAAAGGCTGAGGTAATAATTGCTATTGATGATATGCTTTAACTTTATTTTAGGGTCTAAAAGTCAAGTTTTCTCATGCAGGCACAGGAGTTTCGAAGGAAGTTCAAGCCTACTTCAAAAATTCAAAGAAAGTAGGATGCGAGATTCCAGACCTCGGAGGAGATGTTCCCGTTGGACAGCATCTACTCATGGTCGAAGTTTCTTTAAATGGGTAGCAGTTCACTTCAAATGGTGTGTAGTTCCTTTACAACTCTGTGGATCCCAACTTGTCTGAGGAAGAGCTTAAAAAGTTAGATGAACTAGAGGAAAAGAACTAAAAGAAAGCTCCAGCAAAGAAAAAGTGAAGAATTTGCTCTTTAATGCAGATTATTTTCAACTTAAGTTTAATCAATAAGTTAATTCGTTTTTTTACTCTCAATTAACAAACCAAAATATAACAATCTTTTCTTTTCTTCATTTCTTGTATAAGGCCTAATTTTTAATGATACTCCCATATTTTCTCTATTTATAATATATGATGCTACTTGTTATGTAAAATCAAACAAAGATTTTATAGAATAATGAGTTGAAAGCTAAGTTAGTATTCAATATCTATTGTGCAAAGTGTAACAAATAGGTAAATGAATAAATCTTTCTGATCAATTAATTTCATAGAGGAGAGACTTCTCATCTTAATAATTATAACAGGATTATTAGCTTAATTAGCGATTGGTGAATTAGTTTCGAGAAAGGGTGAAGCATTATCAGCTTTTTACTTATAATTTAGAGGGATCTTTTATTCATAATATAGACTTATTTGAAAATAGCATCACTAATTATAACTATGATCATTAAAAAGCTTGATAATAGGTCTACAGTGAGCGAGTGGTCAGTAGTAACTTCACAAGCTGAATTAATTTTAACAGTATCTAAACATAATTATCAATAGATGTTTTAAAATTAATATTATAGAAGCAGATATTTTTTGTAATATGAGTAATGATGGAAACTGCATGGGTATCAAGCGACCCTCACTATTCTTCGTCATTTTTGACTTCATCATCTTTATAATCTTAATTATTGGCCTCCTTCAAATTTCTTACTCAACCAATCCTAAATATATCTCATAATAGTTAACAAGAGCACTCTCTTTTAATTGAATGCGTCAACAGCTCAAACACAAAAGAACGGAAGGATAGCGATATGCGTGGTGCTGTGCGGGTGATTTCTATACTCTGCAATCTCCGAATATATTCGCTAAGTATGCCTCAAAGTGTAGTATGTCGATTCTTGATAAACATTCAATAGGCTTTATTTATTAATTTAAATTATAATTCAAGATATTTTCAATCTTCAGGTATCTTTTCCTGATAGGGATCATACTCCCAGCCATTATACTCTTAAACTATTACATGGAACTCAAGAACACGGTTATGATAATCGTGGTGAGCGTACTGTCGTTTCAAGAAATTGTAGTGGGAATAATGATTGCTCACAAAATCAGGCGTTCACAGCCCCCACTCAAAGTTTAATACATTCAAAATAGATTTGGTAGTATTCACATTTAAATAGGAGCTTTATAAAAGCTATGTTTTAAATCAAATTTAAATTTTTCATTGAAGATAAATTATAATATAATATCATTTATTATCAGTTAATTAATCTTAATTTCATAATTTTTTTTCTCCATAAAACATTTAATGAATGAGTTCACTACATAGTTTTAGTCAAAAAAATTATTTTAACTACTCATTCGAGTTAATTTTTAGAATTTAATAAACACTAAATCACAGCAAAGATGAAACTAATGCAAATTTAATTTAATCTTTAAACTCAAAATATTATTCTACGCATAAAAGTATAAATATCGTAGAAAAGTATCTCAATTCTATTAAAGCATAACATTTTTTATTTCAATTCCATTTATAATTATCATTTGCTTTATCTAAATTATATTTTATTATCTTGATTGAAACCATCACAAAAAGTGATGAGAGAGATAAGAAAAATAAATCAAAGAAAGAGAATAAAGCTAATATGAATAGAAGATCCAGCAAAGTTCATTTATAATTCTCATTTTAAAAAGAAATTTAAATAAAGTGGCTGGTGGTGAAGGAAGGAGCAGTAATCTGAAAGAAAATTTCGTTACTGATAATTCCCTGATCGAGATAGCGAACTACAAAGATGACTCAGAGTAAGAAATGTACAGAGAAGGGATCCAGGGAAAATAAACAAATTCTATCGGCCTTGAGGAGAAGTTATAAGTCTAGGATTTAATGTCCCTCTACAACGAAGACTTTACAGACATAGGCAACCCTTCCTAAGCTTCTCCGGATAGACGCTCTATCTAGAGAAAGATATTTATTTGTAGTTGACTCACACAGATGCTTTTTATTTAGAAAGGACTCTGATTAGAAAGAGAGAAGAAGGCAAGTTCATTAGCAGTTAAGTTTTAACGCCGCATTTTTAAACTTAGCAGCAAGTCCTCCTAATTAAATAAGAAACATAGCTATCCCGAATGAATCTATGAGTCCAAGAAAAAGAACTGACTCTGAGTAAAAGACTGGCAATAGAGCCATATTCATTATATCATAATGATTATTTTCAGATATTGATGAATGAAATGGATAGGATTCTATTTTAGTTTCAAAATGATAACAACTTCTTCGAGTAGATGAGGCCTAGAATTCAAACTGAGGTCAGCTCAAATAGAGATTAGGTAAGTCTTTCAAATTCAAACTATATCAGGAGAAAGCTATCTTCTAAGAATTCATTTTTGTCTCCATATTCTTAAATAATTGTCAAGTTTACTGATAAATTTGCTCTTTCACGTGACATCACAATTAAAATTTTAAGAGAACATGATTAAGCTTTTATGAAATTTAAAATATCATTAATATTACGCTTCTATCTCCTTTGAATCCTTATTCATGTGACGCGACTATTATTAGATATTTAATCTTATTATTCTCTTTAGATAAACGGACTATCTCTTCAGAGATAGTTTAATTTAAACATGCTATGAATTGATTTGAATAAATTATTATTGAGATAAAGATATGGGTCTTTTAAGAAGAATGAGGGAAGGCCGGGCGCATATTAGCACCCTCCCATTAGAGATAGAAGAGAAAGTTTCAATAGCAACTTATCAAGAATCTCAATGGCTCATTCGGTCCATAGTGAGCAAATAAACTCTCCTTTAAAAATCTTTTCCTTATTATGCATTTAGCTGAGTTTAATAAATGAGGAGGCTGTAGTTTCTGGAATTTAAAGCTAAGTCAGATTCATGTAGCCTCCTTTACTGAGCAGAAATTTCTTAGTTAAGAGAAAGGTAACAGCTCAGCTTTTCAATATTCCCATTCTCGAGGTTGACAATGACTAGCAATTTATGCACTTAATAAATAGTTTACAATAGTATTTTAATCTCAAAAGAGTTTAAGAATAGACGAAGAAAGTGAAATCTATTCCAGATAGTAGTCCAATAAATACAGATAGAGAGAACATTAACTTCTTATTTTAAAAGTATAAGAGAGAAAACCAAAAGGACCGATAACAGAGAGGGCGACGATAAGAGCGCGTCAAGGAGCAGCTACCTTAGCAGGCTTCATAGAGCTCGAAAGCACTTGGCTCAAATTAAACTGACAGTCAAGAGAATAATAATATTTAGGGCAGAGATAACTCAGTAGAAGACACTCGATCTAATGAGAGACAATCACCTTAAAGATTTGAGCCAGCCGCACATAAATTTACTCACTAGAGATAGTCAAATCCTTTATACAAGCGTATAATTCACTTTAAATATGATAAAAATCTCAACGGAGCAAACCCAATTCAGTTAAAGAACGGATAAGAAGGGATATTAAATTCTCTGAGAGATTTAGATTAGATAAACTACTACTCTGAAGTCGCAACCTAACCTAATTATTCAACTTTTTCCTCTACTCCTATTCAGATCAAGGCAAGGGACCTAATTTAATTATCTCTATGTATTTAAAGGAGATGAAATAATAACCAGAGAGGAACAATTCATTTGATATAAAGGAATCACGAATGCTTCCCTTTCCAGGTTTGAACATTGTAAATATATATATGATTCATAATTCACTAAAGGAAAGAGGATTCTATTATCCGAGATAACGATTGTTTGATTATAGATAAGAAATATCAAAAATATTAAATTCCTTTTTCCAAAATGACGCATATTCAGTTAAAATTTAAATGAAAATTGGAAGTAAGTTATAAATTAAAAGAAGAGTTGTAAATTGTTGAATAACTAATATGGGGCTTATTGGATTGCTTCTTAAATTAAAGGAATAGTTTGTTCTGCTGCTATTTCGATACGAGTTCTTTGCGTAGAGATTTTGATATCGCAAACTCAGAACCAAGAATTCAGCAAAGTTCAAAACTTATTACCGAGGTAACTCATACACAGACCTCCCACGAAAAAGTAGCAAGAATGAAATGTGCTCAGAATTTAATACTTTATAGAATGGTAATAAATTAACCCAATATCTCACAATTCAACCGCCACGGATTTTAAATTAATTAATTTAATTCTCTTTTTTATTAAATTCTCAGCTATATCTCATGAAGAGTTTAAAAAGCAAGAGTTCTGTCATTTTTATTATGTAATAAATCAATTCAAAATTTAAAAATTCTAGTCCAAATCTCAGATAACTGAAATTCACTGAGGCTACGTTAACATGTGTAAATTTCCATCAACCTTTAAGCTACTAAAAATTTTGTATATATCATCTTAAAATTATAAAAATATTATGCTAGCTTAATTCCCGCCTGAAGGTCTCCAAATAGGCTATAAGAATTTACTGTATTTGCCTTATCTTTCATAATATAACTTTACTATCATAATACATATAATTTAATTCAGCTAGAGAAGTTTATCGCTTCTGGCCTACGCTCACTCCTGCCTGCATTAAAGAATGAGACTTATTGATTCCAGAGGTATTTCCACTCATCTAAGTCTTAGAATGATTTATCCCTCTCTTCATATCAGTTGATGCTACACTCTTTGTTGTTAGTTGCTATTGCTAGTCATTTGAGAGTTGATAATAGAGGTGACTGCTTGAGTTAATAAACTTTGTACTAGAGCTGTTTTGATAGGTATGATGAGCCGCTAAACTACGCTTCTGTTGGAGTACATCTCTATTTCTAATAGATTCTGAAGAGGATCTGTTTAGTCTTCTAATTCTGTGAGATAATATACTTTTAATATTGATTTATTAAATTTTACAACTTATACTAGAGTTTGTAATTTACTGGTTTGAGAGGGGATTATTTTAATCCTCATGATCCAAGACAATAGGATTCCTTCCACTATTGAATTTATCAGTTCCTAGCTAAGCTTCACTTTCCTAAGCTTCCTCAATGGCGAAAAACACCGCATCATTTTCAAGTTTTTGGTTTCTAGAGGGACTTGCCTTACTATTGCTTAAGCTTCTACTTTAGTGATGATGCAGTTGAGCTTAGGTTCTTTAAATTTTAAGTTCATCCTCTTCAAAGTGAAGTTTTCTTTCTATACCAATAGTTGGAGCTCCTTCTCTTTTGCTTTTAACCCCATTTCCATTAGATTAATTGTAGTAGGGATGCTGAGTGTTCGATGGCTCACTTTGAATAGTTTTGAACTAGTTTCTTTCCAAGCTTTAAGGAAGAATTGCGTTCTCTTTTGGGCCTAAAATATTTAAGCCTGCTGTAGACTGAGTATTTCCAGATGAAAAATTGAATTGCTACTTTTAGTTTGACTATTTCACGAGCTTTCGATTGCTTCCAGAGAATTGAGGCTGTACTTTCTTCTTATTAGGGCTTGCATTTTCTTCTAGTAGATTGAGATTCAATTCAGATTTGAAATGGACACTGTGCATTTTACACATTGAGTGATACTTACTTACACCATCACCAAAAATAGCAGCATGCTTTCTCATGAACTCATCGTCAAGAGTCTTGCGTCTATTGTTATTTGAGCTTCTATTTTCATTTCTATTAGAGCCACCACTGCTTTGAGAAGTATTTAAGGCAGCTACGGCTGTATTCATAATCGTTTGACCTGCCTCAGAAATTACTCCTTCATCTTAAATTGCTTGATTAGAGTTTCCTTTGAATTAATTGTAACTAAATAGGCCTGTAAGCATTCGACCGTCCTTGTTTTTTAGAGTACCCCAGCCATGACGCTTTCCTAATTACCACTCACCTATATAGGAGGAACCATCTGCCCATTTCATTTCTCCTTTACCATTAAATTATTATAATTTTAAACAAAAATCCATGTCTCTCATCGTTGAAGTATTCTCCCATATAATAATTACCATTTGACCATTTGATCTCGCCCTTGCCTTATCTAACATCTTGCTCGAACGCGCCTTCATAAAGCACCCATTTCTCCTTTGAGTCTTGCATATATTTACGAAACATTATACCCTGTCCATGCTTGTGACCTTTGTCAAAGCCACCTCTGTAGAAGCTGCCGTCGGCCCAATAATACTCTCCGTATCCAGTAGGTAAACCGTCTTCATACCTACCAACGAATCTATTTCCCTCGGCGTAGTTATCTTCACCTTGGCCATGTTTCTTATAATTCAACCAGAAACCTACATATTTATCTCCATTTTACCAAGTCATTATACCATGCCCAGTTGCTTGACCTTTATACCATTCTTTAATTAGTTTACTGTAAATGAAGATTTTTAATTTTTTCTCCTTCATAAATTTCACCTGTGTGATTGACCCATTTCCCTTTGCCTTGTCTCAAGCCGTCATACCATTGACCGTCGTAGAAGTCCCCATTCCGCCACCAATAAGTTCCTTAGCCGCAAGGTTTCCCATTCTTATAGCTGCCTTTATATTCGTTCAAGTTAAAATTAGACTTTGAATAAAAGTTGGTGAACTTCTCATATCCCTCTCCTTCTCTAATATCGTTAAACCAATCGCCCTCATAAAGTCTGTTGCTGTCAAGATACACCATAATGCCCTTTCCATGCCTTAATCCTTCTGAATTAACTTGCCCTCTATAAAGGGAGTTTCCTTTCTTGTATCGCTTTATTGTAAAATTAGGCTGCTATTTTATCAATTCGTAGTCAAAAAGCTTAGATTGCATCGTGTACTCCCCCCATAAGGCCTATTAAATAAAGTTATTGCATATTAAAAATTTTAAATACCTAAGTTAAAGCAGGGTCATCTGGAATATTCAGAGCATCTCCAGTTTTTTGGAGCTCATAATCCACACGCCCTAAGTCTACTACTCCAGATCTAGGATTTATTTCTTTCTGGCTCTTTGACATCTTAAGTTGATGATTAGCACCAATATTTTAAGAAGCCTTTGATTAAAATAATGTAATCTCACATTAATTCACATCATTATTTTTGGCCTTGTTTTCTTGCTGGCCATTACTTTGCATAGTTGCTAGCATAGAGGAGTTATAGAATCTTTGACTCGAGAAATGATTGAGTTGATGGTTGCCATTAGAATTAGTGGTGGATGCTGAGCTTGCGAAATTAGGATTCTGCTGAACTTAGCCACCAAATGGTTGCCTTTGATATTGAAACATCCTCATCTACTCGAATCCATGCTTGGGTGAATAGACATCTTAGATCTGTTTGAGAGCATTCTTACTGAAAGGAGTAAGTTGTGGCTTTCCTTTTGAAGCGTTTGCTTTGAAAAGTGTGTTCATTTGAGATTAGAAACTCTTCTTGCCCTTGAAGGAAGTAAAAGTTTCCAGGAATTAAGGTGATAGACCAAGACTCATTATTATTAGATTGTAATCTTATTTTAATTTGATGTGAAATTGATGATGCTGTTGTTGTTTTATAATAAACTTTTAATATTCTAGATCTCGAAGCTTTTTAGATTTGCAGCTTGTCCCACTAACAGAAGGAAATTAATATTAAATGGATAGTTTTTAAGAGTTAATTTTCATTCCTTAAGAACATTATTTATAAAAATTGACAAGAGTTATAAGATTAAAGTTTGTCTTTATTGAGATATTTTGTAATATTTTGGCCAAAATTTTTCATTTTTCTCCTTATTTATGTAATATAATGCAATAGTTATAATTTATATTATAATTTTAGAATTTATAGCATATAAATGAGTTTTAATTTTAAGGTTTAAATAAGACTACAAACTTCTCACATTCTTTTACTCCTTGCTTTTTCTCAAATGATGCAATTATATTTAATTTATAAGTTATTATTTATCATAAACTTAGATGCCTAATTTAGCTTAGAAAAATAGACTGAAATTCACTTTTCATAATTAAGATTACGTTAATGCTAAATCATGAAATCTTATCAACATGGTAAAGAGCTTATTGGAACTTTATTTCTGGATCGGTTAAAGCCCGGAAAATTCGAAAATATGACTATTTCCAACCTTATTATGCATTCCAACTTTGCACCATTCTTGGCAAAATAAAAAAGGTACTTTTGAATTTTCTAAATATAATCTTCTCCTCATAGAATAGATTGATGATTCTAGAATGCCTTTGCTTTCATATTCTTACTTCAGTTACATACAAATTTTCGATCTATCTCCTACTAAAAAGATATTATTGATAGCACAAGCGAATTTGAAGGGCAATAATTGAAAATTGCAGTTAAGTAGCTCAGACCTAATGGGCGGTAAGGAACGAAAGGATACGAAACCGTTGTAAGCAGCTTCTTTTTTATCTCTGATTAGGGCCATCTTCAAACTTCTAGCTTAATAAGGACATTCTATTAATTTATTATAATTGATGCCTGTCCCATAAGGAGCAAAAGGAGATAGTCTATAATTTTAAAATCTAAGAAGCTTGAATAAAGCTTTGATGAGTTTCTTTCTCAGTAAATTGACTGCTCTCCGTGGCCAACTAGGCCCTTCTCATCTTCAGGTCTCTTGAATGATCTCATGTTCCAGAATCTAGAAGAGCCAAATCTTCCATCGTAGTAATGACTCATTCTTGCTCCAATGTAGTAACTCAAGCTATAAGAAGTATTAAGAGATTGATTAAGAAGTATTTTTCTTCTGTTTCTCATTTGCTTAAGCTTACAAAGCATCTTCTTGGTTGTATCTAGCTCTGAAGAGCTCGAAGTATCTGGGATCAGTAGCGTCGCAGACTGACTTAAGAATCATGTAGTTTCTCTCTTGAATGGCGATGAATCTAATGTCTTCCATAGCTTGAACAAATGGAAGAGTCTTTCGGAGTGCTCTTCTTGTCTTGTCATGTAAGTTGCTACAGTAAAGTTTAGCTTCAATTCAACTCTCAATTTTTTGAAGAATAAGCACTTTGAAAGAGTGAGTACCTTGCAATTTAAACTGAAGCTGAAATACAAATATATTGCGATTTAGTGCTTGTGGTAGAGGTAGTATCCAGCCCAGAATTGCATGGAAAGGCACCATGCGATGGCATACTTGGGCATTCTGCCGAATATGAAAGGGCGATCTGAGAAGAGTCTAGATCTTCTCTCCTCATTGAAGTTTCTGTTTCTGAACATAGGAGAGTGGGCATCATAGCCCTTGATATATCTGGCTGTCTTCTCTCTGGTGTCTCTGAGAGAGCTTCGAAGAGCCCTATAGTAGTTTAGTAATTTGAGTAACCAAAAATTATGCATTCATTTTTGTGCTAGAAGAAGAAAGTTGATTTTATAGATGATGGCAAGGATTATAATTTTTCATTGACTTAGAAAAGATTGTTGATTTAATGAAGAAGTAAGTGACTTACTTTGCAAGCATGGACATTTTTATAATTATTTAATATTTCAATTAGATGAGAGCTATATCAATCGACATTAAAAATTAGGCATTCTTTTTCACAATATGAATAAAAATATTTGAAGAGTGTAAGATCTCAAGATTTTTTTGAAAATCTGCAAAATAAATGTGAGGAATCCTTTGGCGAGTTAAATATTAAAGGGATATTTCTTATATAATAAAGCCCAATAAATGAAACATTCCAGAAGTCACCGTACAGCCTTGATTGTTTGCGGAGTTATCTCCACTTTAAGTTTCGCGCAATCAGTTTCTTGCAGAGATGAATTCCTCAAAGCAAAAAGAATAAGCTTTAAATGGCTTTGAAGTTAAGATATTTTGAATAGAGGGATAAGCCTAAGATGAATTGTTACTCGTACTTGAGGTATCTCGCCATGGAGCTCGCGAGCCAGGCAAAATCCTAACTGTGTATTCTATGTTAAAATTTTAATCTTCGATTTCACGGTCGACCCAAACCAAAACTTCAACGGAACAGGGAATCTAATGCCGCTAGGAAAGCTGCAACATTTTGATTTGGGACAGAGGCTAAGAGAGAAATACATAAATGGACCTCATAAGCTTCTCTCTCAAAACTACAGTGCTGATGAGGTGCAGGTTTAGACAACTTTTAAGGAACGCACTTACCTTAGCAGCCTTTATTAGCTTATGGGAATGTATCCTCAGCAATAGCCATCACTTTAAAATTAATTATTAGATATCTAAATATTGCTATCATTTTAATCTACTTGATGACTATCAACATTACGATATCGGTCATGAATAGTACCTTTCTCCACTATAGTAAACAACTCCCAAATCTGCAGATCAGCCGTCCTTTATTGTAGAGTAAATAAGCTAAGAGCAGGATTTCATGCTTCACGTTGATAAAGACAACTGCCCTAGGTATAAGGAGGTAGCCTCAGCAGCTTCAAAGAGTGAGGAGTTTGCAAAGGTCTCTTAATTTAATATTCACGATTCTAGTTAATGAAAATTAATCTTTATCTCTTAATACTTTTTGTCTAACTATGCAGATGACTTCTCAAAACTAACCAACCACAGCGTCTCTAGCTTAATGATTAACTTTATTAATTTAGCTTCAGTGACTTGAATGATGCTTGCAGCTATATTCAGTGGGCACAGTTAGCCAACTTATCACTCAAATTCGAGCCCTCAGGTTATCAAAACCAATACTGCCTTGCCTCAGGTGACTCAAAGCTGTATTCAGTGAGCTATGGGCTCGATGAACTCTGGTAACTTGGAGCTTTTGAATTTTTGAACAAATTGATGAACATATCCTCTCTTCTTTAGGCTAGACCTTAAGGAGCAGGTCTTTTATAAAAGCAAACCTTTATAATAAATTATTAGTCTTCCAAAGTTCATTAGTTATCTGGGTCATGCTGAGAACATGGAGATGTTTTTCGATGGACTTGGCATCCACCACCCTCAGAGACCCTTCCCTGGCTCAGGTTTA
This sequence comes from Tetmemena sp. SeJ-2015, assembly GCA_027382625.1. Lineage (NCBI taxonomy): Eukaryota > Ciliophora > Spirotrichea > Sporadotrichida > Oxytrichidae > Tetmemena > Tetmemena sp. SeJ-2015. Next base: position 71,473 of record JAJKFJ010020898.1, read on the forward strand.
TTCTTTGAGTTTTACAGAGCTGCCACTCCTGGCCCCGTTGGTATATATGTAAAGATGTATTACTTCGAAGGTGATACTAATTAAAAATATGAAAACAATATATTGCCACAATTTAAAAAGAATTTGATACCAGACAGGAACAAGTAATTAGATTCCCAAGCCAGAAAGCTGACTTGATAACTTTAGAGAACTTTATGTACAACTTGGAAAGCAGATTAGCTCAAACTAATTTCTCAAGCATTTAAAGCAAATGCTAGGATACCTCTAACTTCAATCCTCAACCAAATGAGTTTTCTCTATTTTTTAAAATTTAAAAAATTCTCTGTTTAATTGAGTTTTACAAAGGTGAGTAAGTTATAGATGACCTGAGATAGATCTATAAAGACATTAAGGAGCTAAAGCCAAGCCAGTAAGTCAGCACTTTCAAATACTTTACCTCAAAAATTACTTGCACAAGCTTCTCGTAACTCGGGAATTCCTTAAGTGAGAAAGTGAAGGGTTTACCCAAAAATAGCCACTTAAAAAAGTCAAAATTATAGAAAATTTAATTTAATCTAATCTCTAAACATGCAATATTTTAAAAATGACAAAGTAAGCCAATATTAGAGGGATACTTTTTGAATTGCTTTTACTATTGATTTATAATTTAATTTCAACAAACAAGCGCTTCTTTTAGCTTAAGATTCTTGTTTATTTTTTAAATAGTATAAAAGCCTTTATAAAACATATATTTATAATTAAAAATGGAATTTTAATTTACCTTAATTTATACTAAATTTTAGTAATGGGAAAATCAATATTTTGTTTTTTTTTAGATGAACTGAATAATCATGTAGGTATAAATTAGTTTTTAGACCTTTAATCTAATTTTTTAATATCCAATAATTAGGATAATTATAAACATACTGTTAATAAATTCTCTTTTCAATTAGAGCAAATAAAATTTACAAAATATTTTCTCTTTACCAGCTAGCACAGTTACATTATTGAATTGAAAATAAATTGAAGGAGGAGCTGTGTAAATATAATAAATAAATTTAGATACTTATCTTCATCACCCAACTCCAATGAAAATCTTTTTTAAATTATAAATATATAATTCATATTTTATTGGATAAGCAAAATAATCAAAAGAATAAATCAAAATGGATTTAAACAGTGACAGGTATATTATTTTTTATAAAGTTACCCCAGAAAAAAAAATTAATAAATAAAAAATTTTAAAAGAAATTAATTTTTGGATTTGGAAAATCATTTTAAATGTATTTAAAAATTTCTCAAAACAAATATTAAATTTTTTTTAAGTTAAATTAGAATTTAATTAATTTAATGGCTACTAGTTTACATCCGTCCTACTTATTTGTTGAACAAAATAAAGTATTTTATTTAATTTCTTATATATAAACCCATTCTATACTTTTCTGTTCTGGCCTTGACTACTATGTTTGCTGTTTGCTCAGCCTCAATCTCAAAGAACCCTTTCTCAGTAGAGAATAATCTATTTAAATTTTTTAATAAGACATAAAGAGGCTACTCATTCCTACGGGGGAAGCATCTTCTCTGTTTAAATAAAAATCTTGCATTAAGGAACATCTACATGGATGTACTCTAGGCAAACTTGGGAGGATCCTTGGCCGTTTATAACAACTTGATTCACAGAGAAGCTGCTCAGTATAGAGCCGATCAGTGCTACTAGGATATTTGGACACTTGCCGATCAAGTCATCTCCAGCTTCCAACAAATTGGAGCAACTTAATATATAACTGCAAAGAGAAATGTAAGGTAATGATTATGTGATTGTGTAAATTAAATGGAGCACCTACTGAGGTGAAAGAATGGTTGACTCTCAGCCTCATGGTAATCAATCTTGGCAAGGCTGCCGTCGAATCTGGACTTTCTTGCATTCCTCTTTTCTTCACCACCCAGCCCACTTTCACTCCTGCATCAGGTTACTATATAAATGCTTAAAATATCTACTAATCTTGCTATATTATTTATTAACTTTTGCAACAATTCATTCAGTCAACAAATTTTATTAGGTGACATTGATTTCAAATGGATCCTCGGAAGAGTTCTACCAGTTGTCCAGAGCGCTGCCACTTTCATTCAAAAACCTGATATTCTGATCTCAAGCAAGTCAATTGCAACAATTGTCATGACCCTTGAGGAAATCATTGAAGTTTTAGTCAAAAACAAGTGAGGTCCATTATCGAATCTTAGAAGATTTGAATTTTTCTCAAACATACCCTTCATATTTAATTTGAGACCTATCATATAAGGAATCATGATAAGAATTCTGACCTCTATTAATTATTTGAATCATGAATCTTTAACACACTTTAGATATCCATTTAACTAGAGAAAAGATATAGAATGTAAATATGAGAGGTTATTATTTGAAATTTACAGTTTTACCTCCCTTCTATAAGTCTAAAATTCATTTCAAGATAAATACGTCGATTGAGGACATCACAAATTTTCGATGCATGCTAATTGTGTTCTTAAAATAGTAAAATTTGAGGTTATCTCTTTATTAATTTGATTCATTGCTCGAGCTTATGATACTTAACTCAGTTTCAGCAGTCCTTTTTGTCTTTAGATTACGAATCTCCTATGCTTCAAGTTCAATTCCTAGCGAGCAAATACTTATCTACAATGTGCTTTAACCTATTATCACTGTCATGAATCTCAGGTGTTGAAGACATTTTTATGAACCACGCAAAAGTGTTAGGATATATTCTACTCTCTATCTGCTGTTTATATAACAATTCAATTACAAGAAAATATACTCATCAAATTGATAACACCAAAACAGTTTGCATCTCAGTATAAACCATGATATCTGCTACAGTCATCTCCTCGCCGCAAAGATACTCGTACTTTAAGAGTTTCTTATCTAAAGTGCCGAATACCTGCGCCGAAAATTCATCCATAGTAGCTTGTATGTATTCCTAAGGCTGTTATTTCTCTCCAAATGCTAATGGGCCAATCTAAACTTAATAAAAGAGAGATATCAGGGGTGTATTTAAGAAGTAAGTAAGTTTACATCCTTATTAATTTTTGAGACAGAACCCGCATTATGGAGGCTTGCCACAGCAGAATTGAGTCTATTAAAGGTTTGAAGTCAAGAGGATAGAGCTTATCTCTGATCTGTCTATGGTGGTTCACCAAGTAATTTATGAAAACTATGCTTCCTCCAAGAAGTAAATACCTTCCCTCTGTCATCGTTGGCACAGATCCAGTAGGATTAAGACGCAAGTATTCGTATATAAATGTTATTAAATACTTTAAATTGAATTCCTCTTTTCGATGGTCTCCCTTGAAAGTATTAACTTCGATGAACTAGTGACGAATATCACCGAACTATATAAGCAGGAGGATGGTTCGTGTCTCTGCAATAAAGTAATCTCCATATACAGTAAGCTCTGTATGTGCTGGCCCGCCAACCACATTCTCAGGTTTAGCACAAAAACTTCCCATTACAGACTTATTATCGCAAAATTTGCTACAATAAGCAATGTATTTTTAACATTCATACATTTCGTGAATATAGTCAAATATTTTATTTTGAAAAGATTAAATTTTCTCTCAACAATCACAATCAGTGCTCTCTCTCTTTTGTGATATTGATGAGTGAATATGAATCTGAAGAGTAGGTGCTGACGATATAATTTCTTTAAAATTTACACAGCTCTTTATTTGATAAATATTTTGCTTTAATGCTTTCACCTAATTTTTACTCTACTGCTTGAATGAAGATGCAGCACTCTTAATTAGATATTGTTGAATATTTTTTTCATATGCAAGCATCCGCTATGTATTTCATCATCTTCATTTTATATCATGCGAAGTTAAATTATACTACATCTTTTACTAAAAAAACTCTTTATGAAGAATAAATTAGAAAGTTATACTTTGAGATGATCTCCTTAAATTTCCTATCACTGTCCGCAACCTCAGGCATTTAAGCAAGTTTGTTGTACCATGCAAAAACATTGGGGTACTCTCTGCTCTCTATTTGTAGCTTATGCAAAGTGAGCACGCTCAAAATCTCATTGTATATTTGAAGATCTGCCACTGTATACTCCTCTCCACAGAGAAATTCGTAGCGCTATAGCTTCTTATCTAGTATGGCAATTATTGTGTGGAAAAATTCATCCAAAGCTGTCTATATATCTTCTTATGAATACTGCTTCTCTCCGAATGCCAGAGGGCCGATCACCATTCTTATGAAAATAAGATATGTTGTATGTGTGGATGTGTATGTAAGTTGTGTATATATGTTTTATGAGTCTTTAGCTATTTACTCTCATTATGCTTTGGAACCAAAGTAGGATCTTGTCTATTGCGGTCTTAACTTCTGTTGGGTAGAGCTTTTCCCTAATGGGCCTATGGTGGTTGCACAAATAATTCAGAAAGACGAGATAGCCACCCAGAATCAGAAATCTGCCTTCCGTGATAGTGGGCAAAGAGCCCGTGGGATTCAGCTTTAGATAATCCTCTCTCCGATGATCAGCTTTGAATTAATCGACAGCTACGAACAAGTGAGGCACTTGACCCAGAGTAATCATCGTCATTAGAGTGCGAGTCTCCCCAGTAAAGTAGTCACCATACACTGTCAAGATCATTTAAATTGGAAGAGAATTTGAAATAGTATAATCATCAATAGATTTATCTAAATAAATACAAATAGGAATTAAAAGAATTCTCAGAATATAAAATTTTTAAGATACCCTGGCCTGGTCTCTCAAGACTATTTGATTCTTTTCCACCGCAGAGTCCCATTAAATATTTCTATAATTTATCAATTGTTAATTATTTCTTTCAATTATTATTTCTGTTCTTCAATTTACACTTTTGAATAGCTATAATCTATGAAGATCAAAACATCTATTACCACTATTATCTTTGATTAATTTTAATAATTTAAGCTATGTAACTCGATTTACTTTTCCTAAATACTGATTCTGAATGTGTAATTTGATTATCCTTTAAAGTTTTGATGATTAGATAGATATTAATTTGTACAAATTAACTAATTAAAAACACCTAAACATAATGGAATACAGCATTACAGACAAATATCCTATTACTTAACCAGCTCAATCTCAAAATATTTATAAAAACATAGCACACGTCTCACCACATGTTTTAACCACTTCAGATATTTATAGGAATAGTTTGAGGCCAAAAGTAAGACAATATCAAGAGTCGTTAAAACATATAAGCTCCCGTATTTCAAAATAATCGTAACCTACCTTTAAATCAAACTGCTCTTGGCTTTTCAAAGGAAATAACCAAACCTATCTTTATTTATATTCTAATGAATTAAATTTATCAAATTAGATTCCTCAAAAATATCATCCTAAAATGAAATTCACAAGCTTAGAGGATTATAATCTTAATGCAGTTTTTATTTTAGCTTAACAAGACCTTTCATTCTAAATTTTACGCTCATATAACTCAAGATTCTTTAGCAACTTAAAAAATAATTATTTTTTTCAAACAATGGCTTCAAGTTAATTAAAAGAGGGCAGATCTGATTTAATCGGTAAAAATGGCAACCCATGCTTAAGTTTTAAAGAAAAGACCCTAAATTTATCTTCATTTAATGGATCAGTACCGAGAATAAATCCAATAATTGTAGTATTGAATTATGCAAAATTTAAATCCCAGAATTTTAAACTCTTCGAAGCAAGACGTTCTATCAGAGTAGAAGTCTCCCTATAGCATTAACAGATCTACTTAGCATTATTTTTCTTCTTATTCTATCTAAGAAATCGTTATTGAATATCTGTGAAATAACTCCTTCCGATTGAGAGAGGAAAGACTAAATTCAGTAAAACGCAATTGGAGACTAAAGCTGCACATTATCTTAAAACAGATTAAGGAATCCATATCAAGTAGGAGAATAAAGTGAATTGATATCTGTAAATGAGTGTTAAGATAAATTATCTTTTATTACCTAAGATAGAAAATAGACAACAGGAAGAGATCAAAGCGTGATTGCATCTTTATCAAATTTTAAATTTAGCTATCTTAACGCCATTTTGTTCTTCCTTCTCTCAAGACTGTCACAAATAAGTCCCTTTCACCAATGAGACCTTAAAACTTTAATTTTTAACATATTTTTCATATTTTTACTAAATAAGACCATCAAGGGATGTCTAATAGCAGATTAATAAACTCTATTAACCAAGATAAGCAAGATAGAAACCTTAGTTATCGACAATAGAAGCAAGTTTATAACTCTAGTAGCAATCCTAATATAGCTTAGATTAAATCATGATAAAGGTAGCAAAATTAAAATTATTATATAATAGTTGCAAATAGAAAGGTAGAAATATTATGACTACTATTTCAATGAATTATCAAGGATGAAATAACAAAAATTTGTTAAGGCTGAAAATAATTGCTTAGAAACAGACTATGTTATAATTAAATTCTGCTTTTTAAAAACAGTTATAATAAAGATTAGATTCTGTTTTGAACCAAATTTATAGTATAGTAGAATCTTCTGCTTATATAGAATCAAATTATCTAGCTCTAACAAGAATATATAAATGGCATGAATAAATAACTGCAGATACACAATTTAACTCCCATTTTTCAACCTAATGAATCTATTTGAATTGATGAATTGAGGAAGTAGCAATCAAGAGTGGGTAATTTTCTGTATACTTTTATTAAATAGATAATTGCTAATTATACAGAAGCTTTTACATTCGGCAAAAATGAATAATTTGAAAAAGACGAAATTAATTCAATATTCCAAGAAGATGATGCACAAACCAAAAGCAATTAGATATTAAACAAGAAGTAATCATTCAAAAACCATAAGGCCAAAAGTTACGATGCATATAGTAGTAATCCTTACCTTCTTAAAGAATAAATTTCTTTTTAATTTTACTCCCCCAAGGATAAACGAAGTTTCCTGAAAATTAAGATCATTCAAATTTTCGAAGGGTTCCAAAAAGCTTTAAAAATACTGAGGTCTAGGAAACAGAGCAGATTAGTCCTTATTTATTATTTGATAATCTTTATAATTTTATTTATTTGCATTAAAAAGTCGATTCCTCAAGCTTAAAGTATGTATAAAAGAAGCCAAAAGAACAGAATTTTAGCAGTTTTCAAGCAAATCCATTAAAGCAAGAGTAATTTAAAAATTTAATTTCTCCGAAAAATGATCTTTAGCCAGAAACTATGAGTGAAGCAGCTCAAATTTTTCCAGTAAATTTATCTAAACAACAAGGAGATGATTTTAATTAATCACTTGAAAAGTTGAATAATACCTTTTCCCAAGGCATTATTGATAATCAAGAAGACAAGCTCAAGCAAATTTAAGTAAAGATATTTTAAGCTGTTTTTATCGTTTTTATCAGCAAATAGTTTCTTCAGATAATAGCTTCATGCAACAAAATGATATAAAATTATTTAAAAGGTTAATATGAATGTTATTTTATATTTTTGTATGATATTAGTAGCAAGACTTCTGTAAATAATAGAGTGAACTCAAAGAGCACTAAGAATTATACTAAAGTAAACGTTGGAGTAGGTATTTCTAAATTTGAAGGAATAAGAAGGAAAATGAGGCCACTCACTAACAATACAAGAGACGAAAGTAATAATGAGATGCAGAACTCTTAATTATAAAATGTAAATGAGGCGTTTCTAAAAAAGAGTGCACTAAGAAAAGAAGACTAATTGTCTGATAACAAAAGCAGCATTTAAGTCCTTGATATGCTTCAATATTTAATTTAAATAGTTAAAGAAGTTATAAAAACTATATTCTATTTGAAATATTATAATCAAATTTAACATATTTCGTGCTTATGATTTTCGGCTTCCCATATCAATCTTTTAATTATTCTTCTGTATATCTTAATTAATTATTCAAAAAATTCTTTCAATTATTTCTTTTATCTTTGTAACAACAAAAAATTAAAATCATTTTTAAATGCTGGAAGATAATCTCAAAGATGATTCTCAAACAAGAAGTGATTTATAGTTTTAAAAAGACTCTCATTACTAAAATCAATTGACAAACTTCACTAAGATTTAATCTCAAATAGCAAAAATAAATAGGATTTCAAAGTTTTAGCCAAAGAATAAGGACATTAAAAATTATTTACTAAAACCTATTGCTCGATAAAACAATCAACTGAGTGAAAATAGAAGCTTTGTGATCGAAGATAGTTTTTAAAATGTTGAAAGAAGTTCCTTTTCGAATTAGAACTTAGAGTATCAAATAAACGTTACAGAATTGTTCAAAATTTAATTTAATTTTCATAATCATTTAATTAAAGAACTAGCAAAAGAAGATAAGGAAAAGAGTTTCCAAGATATAAAATCATGCACAAATATTGAGCGTTTATTTCAACAAGCCATCCATTCTCTAAATAGATCATGATATTTTTTTGCTATTTTTATTCTCGGAGAAAGATAACAATAGCTTAGAGAGACCTTCCGGAGATGATTTGGTTAAAAGTGCTTAAATTTTAAATCGAAAGAGGCCGCATCAACCTATTGATACTAAAAAGCATCAAAGTAGCTACTCTAATGACTACATTATGCATTAAGATTAAATCTATAATGGATTATTTGATTTAGAAAAAAATTTCTGATTTTTTTAATGGACCAGACAGAGAATATCTTATTTTCTTTTATCAAATCAGAAATTTGTACTTCAGATATCTTCCGATTCATAATCAAGTTATGTCGATGATTCATTATAATCATATTGATTTTCTTATTAGCTATTTAATTTTGAACTGTTTTTCTCTTTCAAAATAATGCATCGATTGTGGAATTTATATTTGTTGTTTATTCCATACTTAGTTATTATTTTAAAAGTACTAATTTACATATGGTGGTAATTCTACTATCAATTTAATGTGTATCAATATTTCAAAACCAGTTAATAAAGCAAACAAGTTTAGTAACATAAACTTAAAATAAGATCACACAGGTAATTTAAAGAGTGCAATTATAGACAATCAAAAATAGTAGGCAGAACCGCTTTCTTCCAGTAGGATTCACATAGATAACGAGGAATAATCTTAAAAGAATCTTCGTTCATTATCTACTCTCAGACATATATATTAAGTTTTTTAATTATCACAAGATAGAGAAGAACAGAAACTTAAATTTGATAAACTCATGAACTTCAATCTTGACTCCCAATATATACAAATTCTATAATAATTAGCATTTTGTAAAATATGAGTTGATATCTAAGAAGCTGAATCAGTTGAGCAAGACTAAATTAATTATCAAGCATGGTCCATAGTCTTCATAAAAAATAAACAGACGAATAGCGGCTGATAATAAATAAGGTCTTGAAAATTCTTAGATTTTCAAAAGGAGTGTTGCTTTTGTTGATTGCAAGTTGGATGGAGAATATTCATCGTTAAGTCCCAACACTCATTAGATTTATATGAAAAAGACAGTTACTTTCAAAGAGATTCCTATTGCAATTGTATTTATAAAAAATTTTCTTTTTGACATATCTCTATATAACATAAATTTTTTGATAAATTTATTTTTCAATAATAATGAGGAATCTAACTTAAAAATATGAAACAAAGTGGTCAGGAAATAATCAATCAGAGAATTTTAATTGATAAGAAAGAATTGATTTGCTTTTGCTACTAAAAACAAATTTTAGTATAGAAGTAAAGATAGTGATGAGTATAATATAGGTATAAATTTAATTTAATTCCATATAAAAAAATCTTGATGATTAAATCAATTAAAATTTTCCAAATTATGACTAATTGGAAATAAATAATTTTAAATCAACAGAAATTAAATTTGCTCCTCATTACCAATAGCAAAAGTGCTACAAAAAAGTTTGTTTGTTTTTTATTGAAAAATTTCAAGCCTCTTATCACCAATTAAATTGACTTTCGTTAAAATCCCTTTAAACTAGAAGAAATTTAATCTAGTAACTCAAGAATAATGAAAATTTTCCAACAACAAAAGTTATATATCTTCTATAACTGTTATTTATTAAGTTATTTTAGATTGATTGTAAATTATTTCCACTCTATAATTAATAATTATAATTTAGAAAATAAGGAGAGAAGAAATCATAAATGGATCTCTTTTACAAGCCACCCCTTCAGAGGCCTGACGAGTGCAACGCACTAGAAGACAATTATATGAACTGTCTCTTCCAAAAGGCTCTTAAGGACAGAGTGCTCTCCAATCTATTGAAAATACCTATACATTGACATTTTCTAATTGATTTAACTGAACTTGTGCAACATGGACTCCATTCTCTGGTTCCATCTTGAGTGCCCTAAGGATTCAGCTCGCTTCGACAATCCTATTGAGTTCAAGCGCAGAGTGGGACAGTTCCTCGCAGAGCAAAAGACCTACTCTGAAAATATTAATGCCCACACCACCGAGACCGAGAGAGTTCAAAAGTTCGCTCAGGGTCTTTTCTATCCAGAGGATATCAAGGAGCACAAGGAACTCAGACATTATCTTCATTGTCTCTTCTTTTAAATGCTCTTTATGACAGTACAAGGAGCTATTCGCTCAGTATGATCCCGCACTAAGAGCTGATGAGGAGGACGTTCTTTATGATGATGATATTGACCCAGACTACAAGGAAACTCCAATTGACATCGAGAATGTTGACTACGTCGAGCCAGACTGGCATCTCACCAGACCAATCAAGACTTCTGACTCAATCAGATTTGACCCTGAAGGATTTAAGGCTACTCATGACCCAGAGGCTCCTTACCTTTATGGTGGACTCCCAAAGCCTTAACCCAAGGCAGTTGAAGAGCCTTCATCCGAAGGTGCAGCCGAGGAAGGTGGTGATGAAGAATGAAGTGATTCCTTGTGCTGAAGCATAATCAGCATAGTGGTCATTGAAGGAACGAAGATCAGGGATTAAGGGGATCATATAACAACTTTCATGCTTTGTAGCTTAAGCAATTTAAGAAAAATCAATCCTCTATTACAGATTAATTTAATCAAGAGTTATATAATAGGAAGATGAAATATTTTCATAATTTGTAAATGATTGTTTAATTACAAAATTAAACAGCGGCGTAGAGTATTTGATTAAAATTGCTTTGGAAGAGCTCTAAGTATTATTTAATTTAACTAGCGTTTTACAAATCTTTCTACTTTCTAATAGATTTACAGTTGATCGACAATTCTTAAAATAATTCGAATATCTTTGTTCATCAATATAGAATTTCGTAGCCAGGGAATCTAATTTCTGAGTTGGTTTCTTCAAGAGTGCTTTTCAATCCTTCCACATTTGCAAATTAGATTGCTTAGAAAAACATAGTTATGCTATTTCCTCAACTTATTATATTGCTTCTAGACTTAGCAAAAGATTAGTGAGGAAGGTAATCTATCCTCCCTTTCCCTCCATCAAACTGTAGGGAGTGTCAGGAATACCCACTTCTAATCTTGCAGGGTCATCATAAGCCAAAACTTCCTCTTATACTTTTTCATCGAAAGTTGCTAAACCGAAGGCCACTGCTCTTTTTAACCACTTTTATCATAATATGTATATTTCATTAGTTGCAAATTTAGAGTTACTTTTCTTGGCCACTGAAGCGGTAGAAACTCAGCAGAGCCAATCCATTTCCACTTATTCCGTGGCATATCCCATTCCCTTTTTTTAGAAGTCCACGTTCCCAAATTACCTCTGCAGCCCTCTACAGTGCTAAGTGATATCTAGCAAACTCAAAATATTATAAAAGGATATTGATATCTTTGATCTTGGAAGGTATTAAAAGCTGAAATTAGAAAAGGGACTGCTCCAGTCGCTCCATGGCAAAAATGAATAAGTGAGTCCTCTGTTTTGCCCAGACTAGATGGAAAATTACCACTCTAATAAATAGAAGTTTTAAATAGAACTCTAAAGCTGATAAAAGTAAAATGAAAGATGACCAATTTAAGATATAAAGTAATTTGCTGCTATTCAAGAACGAATTAGCAACTTCTTTATATAACACTCATCATTAACTTGTCAGATTGAAGTTAAGGCACAACATTTACTGCTTAAAGCAATATCTAAAGAACACCCATTAATCCATGAGCTCCTCCTAGGTAAAATTTGTCCTCATGCCTCTCTCTTGGCCACTTAATTAAAATCCAGTCTTTACTCTTTTAATCGCAATTTAGAAAATATAAATCATAATATCTCTTTGACCAATTCTAGCCATCGTTTATAATTATTGGAATGAATCTCCTTACTAATTCAAGAGCGGGTTCATAATTTTTATTATAGTGCTTGCAGAATCATGAGTAAGCAATATAGGTACCCTGAAATTCCATATAGTACTTCATCCTCAGCGTAAAAATAAATGCATTTAGATAATTAAAAAGATTTTAAAGTAGATACCAAGATCATTCACGAATCTCTCAAAGTGCCAAAGGATTCTTTTTACTTTAGCCTCTGCTTCTCCTTTTTCTCTTTATATTTGTAAATCTATCTCAGAATTTAAAGTTTGTATAGTTATATAATAAACTAAATTTAATTTTCTAGCTTTGATTCCTCTTAACTCAAGGGTACCATATTTATTAGACAATTTTGATTTTTCAAGTTTCTTTATGACTTTCAAGTGGTAGAGCATTCCTATAGTGTAGAGACCTGCCACAGACATATAAAATGAGGCACTTTCAAGAGCCTTCATACACTTTCCTTATTCAGCCAAGGCTATATTGGTTTAGAGAGAGTTTATGAGCTTTGTTTCTGTTTATTTCTCTAGGTCTTTGAAGGTTTGGGTCATTTGCTCAGTAGAAGAATCTTTCTAAGCAATTAATTCCTCAATCGAGCTTTTGAAACTAAAGTAGCTCCAAAGTTTGTAATAAGTGTACATTTTTTAAATTTACATATTCATTTATTACACAACACCACCACTTCCAGTATATATGGAAGTGTCTATTTTAGACTTTCCATCAGAGTAGATCTTTCTTTTGCTTGTCTTATCAAACTTGCTATCGTAATCTTCCAGTTCTAGTGGTAATAAAATTATCTAATGAGAGGAACTTACATTTGTATAGCTCTAGTTTTAGCCTTGGAATTGTTTCGATTAGATTTATAGAACTTTCCTGGAAATATCAATAAAAATTTATTAAAGCTTGGTTGAAATGATTTTGTATGAATTGGGTTTTCTTTGACTTAAGATTCATGATTTGTAACTAAAATTATCAATTTATCTACTAAACTTCTACAATTAATCCTTCTTTAATGCTACTTGTGTTATTCTTTACATTATTTTTCTAATTGTAAAATAACAAATGCTTACTTCATTCCATCACGAACGAATAGAGTTAATTATGATTACTACCTTTAAGATTAAAGTGCAATCATCTTCTTCTCTTTTTCTTTGGCTTTGCCTCAACCACAGTAATTTAGGTGCTTGCAAACATAAAACCATCATCCTTCACTTCGAAGTAAAAAAAAAATTACACTCACACATAAACACTCACTCATCGAAGTCCTTTTCAATATTATTGCTATCACTCGTGTTTCTTCTATTTGCTCCAGATCCATTCAAGTTTGTGGCCACTAATCCCCGGAATCCATCTTTCCTCAGAGACTGAGCGTAGTACTTATCCTTATCAATCAAATCTCCAAGCTCACGCCACAACTTCTGATCCTAAACTCCTTAAGAGTTATTGCTGACACCTGCTGATCCACTCTTCTGCTCCTCTTATTTGTAATCATACCCAATGAACTATAAGAATATTTATTAGTCGAGGTTGAGTTTGAAGTGCTAGTTAATTAAAGAATCCTCTGCTCCTTCTTATAACTACTTTACTTCTTCATCATCTTGACTAAAGCCTGAACCTTAAGTGTCATGGCTGGCTCTAGGCTCATAGTTTTTAACTACCCCTGGCACCAACCAATGGCTTGTGGTATTTACATGATTCATCGCTTGCTTCTTAATCACTTCAAACTTTTCATCCTGCAATTTTTCCACCTTGCCTGCGTTTATAATTAAAAATTTATAGAGAAGTAACAATAATAAATAAACACGTAATGGTCTTCCTTCTCTCTCTTTCTTTTTCTCTGTCTTTCTCTGTAAGCTAACTGCTTTTCGAATTCTTTGTAAACTGAATCTGATACCAGGGAAGTCATATCCACCTCAACTAGCCCATAAGGAGCTCCATCAGGAAGATGGTCTAAAGTCTTGCATTTCTGAAATTCAGGGTCATCCTAATCAGCAATGTTAATCCAAAATTATCATACCCAATTACATTTTAAGTCATAAAGCAATTGAGTTTGATATTTCAAGAATGTGAGCTTCTATTTAGAGGGGTAGAGTTGAATCCTTTGATTGAGAATCCTTATGCTCGTGCTGAAGAATGTTTAGACAAAGAGGATGCAGGTAGACGTTTTCACCAGTGCTACTTTAATAAAAGTAGTAGAAATCTTCACTATTTTCTTCATGTTCCTCATTTATAAAAATATATGAAGAAAAATAAATTATTATTATTCTGAGCTGACTATTTAGATTTCAAAGTTTGCTTCTTATTGTGCTGCCTTTTTTTCTCCTGAAAATCTAAAGGTTCTTCTCTTTGGAGGGCTTCTTCCAAGCGCTTTTAATACTCAGAATCATTAAGCTTTGCTATTTCTTTATGACAGTATTCAATCGCTAAATAATTCTTATAAATACATTTAAATGCTTCATTGATGTAAGGTATCTTTTGATATTCTTATGAGCTCTCCATTAATTTGAAGTCTTCAATTATTGCTATATTATTTTTAAATTATCATATCGTGCCATAATATTTATCTAATGAATAGTATTTACAGATCTTACTCTAGGTCTCTCTATTCTTGTTACTTATCGCTTACCATTAGTCTGCAAGAATGGTATTCTAAATCCCCTTGAGAAGGAAATCTGCTTGCAAATAATTTAGTCTTTAAAGTCTTCATCACTTTGTCATTAGCCTAATCATTTTTCTATTAAATCTGCTTCTTCTCATATTAGTTTTACCTTTTTGCTTTTCTTTATTTATTTTGAACTACCTCTTAATCTGTATGTGAATATATTTACAACTCATTCTCAGATTTCTATTCTTCAGTATTTGTATTATTCATATTTGGATCTTTAAGCAAATAAGATTGCTCTAGATGGAGAATTTGTTCTTGAAATTGTTCTGGAATGTTTTTAACTTCATTCTAACTTTCCTACAAAAGTTCTTCTTCTACTTAATTTTCAATATTTTAATCTACTATTGCTACTGAAGAAGTAGTGACAATCTTCTTTTTCTTATTCTTTTTAGTATTTGAGCTTTTTGCTTTTTCAAAATTAGAGTTTAATGCCTCAAGAGAACCTTGTCCCTTCAAGTCTGTTTTATTATCTTTTGAACCAGCTTAAAAAAGAGATTTTAAAATATCGCATAATTCTTTGTTAATAGCTTTCTCTATAGTTTCTAAATTGACAGCCCAAAGATTTTCAGATTAGAATTCAAATTCCTTGTTTGCTGTTTTTTTCTTATTATTCTCTACTTCAGCTTTTTATTTCCTTTGCTTCTCCATCAATTCTTTGTAGAATTGCGTTTGCTATTGCAAATGTTCAATCTGTTTCAGTGAGTTCAGACTTTAGTCTTAAGAGAAAATGCTATCTAGAGCTTACTCATAGTTACCTTGGCCTTCTAACTTTAACCTAGTTGCTTCTTTATCTTTCACTAGAGTAAATAGTAGTAATAATTAAACTCAATGATAAAGTATTAGCTTTGCTTCTTACCATCAGGTTTAGTCTGATTGAGGTTCCTTGCTAGTAAGAAGCGATTTACCTAATTCTTACTTGCTTTAACTCATGCTTGTAAACTGACTCGTTGCACAAAGGGCAGCGCTTGTAGTTTTAAGACTCTCTTTCGAAAGCTAGGTACTAAAGCACACAGGGCCAGCAAAATACATGCCCGCATTTCGTTATCTCATAATTGAAAAATAAGAAAACTTCTTTATATCTTAGGAGCTATCATTTGTTCAAGATTTTCCAAGCAAATGGGGCATTGTACATCGCTGGTGTTAGTGATATTAAAGATCACAGTTACCACATCCTTCCATTCAATGTTCTCGTTGGGATCATAAAGATTAAGCATGTAGTCCTTTCCTCTCCTCACTATGAATTTGAATGCTGCCTGTACACTATACTCCTTAGCTAAATAAAGTAAGATGCTGGTCTATAGTTAGGATATTTAGGTCCTCTTCTCCTGCCTTTCCCTCCCTTTTGATTATTTGAGTAGGAGTAGCCGTAGCTTGTTTGAGGAAGATATTCCTCTTCTTAGTATGAGAATCCAAGTAAGTTGTTTGCAGACTGATATCATATATATCTAAAATATAAGGGCTTAATGATTTTAGAGGGAAATTTGTTTCTGAAGTGACTTGATTTCGTCTAAATGCTCATAGTTTGGATGCATGCTATTCATTTTCACTACATTATAATTATTAGTGTATAATTTAAATGATTAGGCTTAGCCTTTTTGTCTTTCTTGATATTATAGTTTTCTGACTGAACCTTCGTCAATAAATTTAGAGAAGATATAAAGCTAAATCAATAGGGGCTGCTCAGTGTTAGAATAATGCTGCTAATCCTTCCTGCGATAGTTCTTTTTGTCTTGCTTCTTCTAAGGCACCCAGTTTTACCCACCTTAATTTACTAAAAAAGGCCATTAAATTTGTAAATAAAATCTTAGTGAAATAATAAGGCTTAATTTTTTTCACATGTTTGATAGTTTAATAAAAACCAAATTTGAAAAAGATAAAATCTAAAAAACTTAAACTTTCGAGACTGGAAAGGATTAAGACAAAAAGAAAATAATTGAAAGAGAAACATAAAAGAGAAAACGATTAGATTATCAGAGAGCTAAATTATTTTATATTTTTTCTCTAAAATAAAGAAGATCATATAATTGTAGCAAGCAGGCATTTTTAAGTGATAAATACAAATTTAAGAAAATATTTGATGCATCATAAATTATCCATATCTTAAAAACCAGGATATTTTTTTTCTTTTAAAGAGCATGCTATAAAATTTGAGGATTAAATATTATAAATTAAATTCTTTGCTCTACTAAATAAATAATTTGGGGCTGATTAAGTCTATCCTATAGTATCAGTCAGAACATCGAGCAAGATAATTCATGTAGATCAGTAAAAATTATAAAAATTTATTTTTAGCTACTTACCAAGTGATTACTTTCCACCCTGCTTCCTTGGATTGAATTCTTAAGCAGTGACATTCAAGCTTTTGTTCTATTGAGAAAAGTTGGATCCAATATGCGATTGAGAGCTGAAAGAATTAATTCAAAATAATAATATCTATTTGTAATTAAATTTTGGGACTGCAGCTAGATAAGATTTTTATGATCTTCGGCCATTTTGAATTTATTGTTTTAAATATCCTGATTAATAAATGATCTCTACTCTATCCTAACGATTGATGATTCTTATTTGATTCTCTTAATTGTAGATTAAACTTGTAAACTTAGAATGGCGCAAACTTAGACTCTCTAATTTTTCTCTCTCTTAATAGGGATGATAAATATAAGTTAATTATTGCCAGTATAAAAATCAATATTCTTAAACTATTAATTTTCGAGTTTTTCAAGTAAATTTATTAAAGAAATTTTTTAAAGAACTTCTTAGTGCTTAATCTAATTTTTGTAATTAATTAACTTGATTGTAATAAATTATATTTAGTAAATATTATACACTAACTAGAAGCAATAATTGCGAAATTTAAATATCAAAATATTCTAGCCAATCATACCCTCTGCACGAATATATTAAAGCATGATTTACGAATCTCAAATAGATCATCCTTTTTAAAAATAGTTCTAGAACTATACTAAAAGAGTTTTAGTATTTTCTCTTCTTCTTTAATCAAATAAAAAGCAGCAGAAAGTAGAAATATTCAGCTAAAAAGAGATAAGGAATAGTTTCTAATTATTTGTTTTTAATCATAGCTTTACAACTCTGGTTCGACCTTTTCTCAATAATGGTAGGATTTTACTTTTTTGTTACAATTTAATATTTATAATATCTAAGTTTAACATTCATGAATGTGTATCTGTAAACATTATTGTATATTGTTTTTCTTTTCAAACTTCAAGAATTGTTCAGAGAGGCAAGAGAAGTCCAGATTTTAATGATTCCATGATACTTTCAACTTCCTAACTAAATCGCACCATGGCTTAGAAAACGTAGACATAGAAAACTAGAAATAATTTAAAGGATGAGGAAGAAAGCCTGGGAAATAAAGGAATTAGAGAGGAGTAAGCTAGTTTAGGTTCTAAAACTAGAGATTTGAGTTATGCTAAACTCATCAAAAAGATTCAGGAATCGGCAAATGCCCTAAAGGCATCTAAGAGCGGCAAGTCCATCTTTAGTTTCATTCTAAATAAACACTGATTTGATTTATTATGAGTTAGACTGCCGCTTTAAACAGTTCTTAGATTTTTAAAAACACAAACAAAGTTGAAATATCTACTCCAAATCTACCTCAACATATAATTTAGTTAAAATCTTAACAACTTTTAAATGAATATGAGATGTTTTAAACAATTATAAGTATATTCTCAAGCATAAGTGAATTACTCTCCTGGTGCATTGAATAACTAAGATAGGTTTAGACAATCTTAAAATGAATATCGCCAAATAAAAGAGAATAGCGTGGATGCTTAAACGGCTTCGGGGAAAAAATCTCATCAGGGAGGAAGATTACATTATCAATTTAGTTTGGTTTAAAGATTAAAGTCTAGAGAACGCTAGAAGGATATGGCAATAACCAAAGACCCTGGACTAATAAACATACCTATCTTTGCTAGTGAAGAACTTAAGAAAGATTTTATTAAGTATCTGAACATGAAGGGTCCCAAATATCGCTCAAACAATCCTTCAAAGACGCTAAATGCCTCTACTATAAATCTTTAAAGCTCATTTATTCATTTTTTTAAATGAGAGCAAGCTCTAAGGACAGTAGAGTATTAGTCAATACTTACAACAGTAGTAATTTGATAGGGCGGGATATGTATTTGACACCAGTCAAAACATCATGATGATCACAGAATCACCAGAGCAAGAGAATTACCGCTATTCACCCTAAATTCAAAGATAGAAAACTACCTCAAATGTTATTCCTTAAAATCGGTCATATTATTCCATTGAGTTATGAGGAATTAGTAGATAAGCAGGCAAGCTAGTAAAGAGTTTGAAGGCCCTATTCTTTAAAATTAAGCAAGCACACCAAGCAGTCTCCCTCCATTGGATTAATAGAAAAGCAAGACTTACGATCTAAATTAGATCTACAATTTCTTATATTACCATTTAAACCATATATTTGTAACCGCCCATCGGGATGACTGCAAGATTATCCCCACGCCAGCTAAGAGAGAAATTTAGGTTTCCTGAATTTTAGAACAAACTAATTGAAAGCGAATCATCTCCAAAGAAGATAATAATAAAGGGAATTAAAGGGGCCCCGGCATAAATAAGATAGGCCGTGACGTCAATGATATTGCTGTGACGCACTTATCTGACGCACAAAAACCTACCAGCCGAATAGGGATATTAAACACGTGGCACCCACCTCACAATCTGAGCAGAAGCCCCCGGCTTCTGCAGACCATCCAAAAAAACCTAAAAGGAGAAAAAAATCCGGTAGCTTCGGACCGAGAGCAAGTCGCTGCTCCTTAGCGTCTGGCTTCGCTGTCCCAGCTGCATGACTGAGTCTTTGCCCATAGATCTCGTCCCTCCACTCCTACAAGGATTAGGAAGGTGAGTGGAAACCACTCACCTTTGATTATCTCTCCAGTGAGCAGCTCAACCACCTTCCCCAAGGCTTCGGCTGCCATTATCCCTTGCCTCATTTAAGCACTCACCCATCAGCCAATGGATTACCAAACCAGAAAGCCTTCAGGGAAAGGGCGACCGGTGCCTAGTGCCGGTCGTGTGCGTCCTGAATTTTAACTTTCTAATTTAAGTTATCTCCAAAGAAGAAAAAGTTCAAGTCTGTCGTATAAAAGCAGTCTGGAAGCAAAAGCACGAGAAGAAATATTCAGACGGAAAGATATCAGCATAGAACTTCAAAGAATGAGGAGGGACCGTTAAGATTAAGCATTAATGAGAGTATTAACTATGATGGCTTCTAAAGTGTTTTAACTTAGTTTTGTAATAAAGTGAGATCAAGCCAGTCCCAACGCATTAGAGGAAACAAAGCCAATCTTAAACTTGAAATATTTATTTTAAGCATAGAGTCTTTGAAGAATCAAAGCAAAATATTTGACTCGAGCCCAAATATACTCGATAAAAAAGGGAAAATTGGGTTAATTACTAGAGAAGGGTCGATGGACTCAGATGCTGCTGCAAATATACTTAAGCAATCGCCATTATCTAATTACAATTTTAAAGCCCGGTACTTCAGCCTTGATTTGCGCTCTTGGAAATTAAGGAGTAGTAAATGCTTTTGAGTTGAAGTAAGGACAAACTCAATCAAATCAAAAGATGAGAACACCATTTTAAGCATAGACAACACTTCCAGATATTATCAAGTTCTGCAAAGAAGAAAATATAGCTTTCACAGATTCTGAGAAAATACACTACGACATAAGTATGTGCAAAAAATATTTTGGATTATTTTAATTCAAAAAGAATCATAGGATGTATGCAAGATGTCTCAAGCAATTGAATTTTTTCTCTAATTGTTTTATGCACGGAATTGTTTTATTGAATGTTTCTAGACTTCACCGTCAAGCTCTTCACTAATGAGTAACCAATAAAGCTCCTATCATAATGAAAATGGAGAGAACCTAAGGCTTCTGGGTGATCTGTCTCACCTGGACGATGATCTGCAATTTGCTATTAAGCAATTAGCTAAGAATGATTCACACTCACTGTCGACTACTAACAAGCATTCGGTTTAAAGGTAAAGTCAAATCGAACCCTAAAAGCCTTAGAACTCTTAAAACAGTCCATTAAAGCGACATGCAGGAAGCATTAGTTAAAGATACTCCATCAACAATGGATCTAATGAGAAAAGTCTTCATCTTTAGAAAGAGGCATAAGGAGCTGTTAACTCCTTACCTAATCAAAATTTACTAAATTTATAGATGAAAAATTAAAAAATGAGAAAGAGGTAGTTGGTAAAATTGGGGAACTCTAAAATTACGCAGATGATATCAAGAAGAGAAAAAGATTTTTGAAGGATCAGACAGCCAGAGAGGCTAATCAGAGAAAATTACTCAATGAACTCTCTCAGAAAATCGATGATCCTAATTCTAATGAAAAGTTTAAATAGATATAATAAAGATAATTTTTACAAGTTTACACCAACTATGAAAGAGGCATTTAAGAATGCAATTAGGAAAAAACTAGCAGATGCTAAGTACTAGTTAGAAGAAAATCCTTAACATTTTATCTTCTAATTATTTGAAAAAATCAAAAAGGTAAAAGCCATATGCTTCTGAATCAATCAATGGGGAAACAGAGCTTATCATCAAATACGGTTAGTGCACTATTTGAAAATTAAACTAATCGATAGAAAAGTCAAGTCGCTCAAAAGCTTAGCATAATTGAGAATACCCAAATTAAAATGCAGAAATCATTTACTAGTGTATTTAACATCTTTATTTAATCCAAGAACAGATTATCAAAAGATTTGCTAAAAGTATTAGAAAAGGTAGACATTGATAGACCATAACTTATACAACAAAAGGCTTAGCTGCTTCTAATTTAAGATGAAACGGATATGGCTGAGAAAGCTAAATAGAATCGCTTCACCTCCAAAAGAGCCAGTGCAAATTATTTATATAGCACTTATTGCTACTTTAAAATGTTAATACTCAAGATAAAAGCATTAGCATTATAGATAAGTTTAATGCAATTAATTTAAATAATGTTTGATAACGGAATTTCTGCTAATCTGAATAGCTCAACCTTGGCAATTTCCCAAAGAAATAGGAACCTAAATGCAACTGCATTCACAACTGCAGCTACTGCAGCTGTAGGAAATAATAATTTGTATCGAAAGAGAGTGAGCTAAAATGAGATTTTAGCTGACTTTAAAAGATAGACTAGGAAGAAAGTGGATACTTAGAGATAAGCATATTAGAACTTACTGACTTACATTAAAGTTAGAGGAAGGACAGATAGAAACTGTAGAGTCAGTGAAGATGAGAGAAAGATTTTCGACACACTTAAAGTCATATTTGATGGGGCTTGGCTTATAAAATTCAATACTCTTAATTCGAATTGATTATTCATATATTTTGGCTGATTTAGACTCCAGATGAATTTATACAGATTCTCAAAGAAATATCAATCATTAAAGAGGAGCCCTCTTCTTAAATATAAGCATTTGGCTATCTCTAAAATAGTCCCTCAAAGTAGATATCGACTTATAAAACTTCATTTCAAGAGTCAATCTCTAATAAAACTTAAACTACTTCACCGTCTCCAAATATAGTTGCGAACTAAAATGAATTGAGATAAATAGATGAACAGCTCTACTTCTTTCTATGGTATGCTTTTGAGTGTCTATCTTTGGACTCAACTAAACTTGACGAATGGTTAGAGAATAAAGCTCGAATGGATCTAACGTTTGCCAAAAAGAGAAAACTCCTTCTCAACTTGCAACAAAATAAGCACCTCCAAACAACTCTTTACAATAGAGATATTTGTTTCAAAGTGTATGTTTAATACAATAATCCATCGATTGGAGCCTATAATTACTCGATAGAGGAGTTAAATGTAGAGCTTCCGCAGCTTTCAACTGTTTCACTCAATCTAAAAAATGCTATAAATTTTAATCAGATCGGTGGTGAGGTTACGTTAAAGAGTTCAGTCAATCTTTAATTGCAATTTTTTACATCATTTTATATGTTAATCATACTGTGACAACCAGCTTTACACAATCATCCTTACAAAATCTAAATTAAAACCAAAGCAGCAGGTTCATGCACAGAAAACAGCTCATCTAATGAAATCCCATAATTTTTTCCTTCTAATTCTCATTTATTTTATCTTGATATCTCTTTCTTTACTTTTCTTTAAGAATAGAAATGCAATTTTAAATTCAAACAATATTACAGCTTATAGGTTGACTTAGCATTAATAAGGATAAGTTTCTAATTTTATTCCTCCTTTTTCAATCACTATCACTCTCGCTCTGGCTGCTTTCCTCACCTTTCTTTTGAAGTTTAAGTTGCTCAAGGTATTCTTTCTTAAGAACTCCAGGTTTCTCATAAATCATGTTTTTCATGTTTCTCTTCATATTAGTATCAATGTGCAATTCAATCCAATAATGATTACAAATAGAATAATTTTAGGAATGACCAGGGGCCACTCTCCAAGATAGACCTCTCTTTGCATATATTTCATTTACCTTTGTGAAGTATTCATCCAGGTACACTCTCACAATTTAGGTGTAGGGAACAGTCTACTAATCTTTTGTCTTGTAGTTTAGAGCCATTACTCCAAGCACCAATTAAAAATGAGTTATTAATAACTCTTACGATTAAACCAAAAACAGACAGAGGCCGAGAATCGAGTAGGCTACTATATTTATATTGGTAGGGTCTTCACTGCCAAGTGAAATATACAGTAGAATAAAAACTATGCAAGTTAGCATAGCGCTAATAGTCAGAATCCAAACGAACCACTTTGGAGTTTGCGCTGCATCTACAATAATTGATTTAGTCAATTTAGAATAGGAAGAAAGCCATTCAAGAAAATAATAACAATATTTCATTACTTACCGGCGATTCTTTTCTCTGAATAAGCTTTTGCGTTTATCTTAGCAGCTTGCTCAATTACAAATTTGAATTCACTCTCTGTCATTATTCCTTTGAGGCGAGGGTCGTAGCAAGTTTTAATAAAGCCAGTTCCTTTTCTGTTGGATGGTATGATGACGAGTTCGTTGCTATTGTCTGGAAATTTCATGTTCTCCATGTAATGTCCTCTATTAAGGTACTACCTTGGCACCTCTTCGAAAACTTGTTCATGAAGTTCTTCGAGAGTCAGAGTTCTATCTCCACTCTTAATGCTATATATATATTATATTTCTCTTGTTTTGTCTGCTTCCTGACTCTGGATTAGCCTAATCTTGGTAGTCTTCTTCAACGAGCGAACTTTCTTCCATGTTTTACAATTTAAGATTATTTACAAACCTTAATTTTCTTTATCCACTCATTGCATGTATTTAACTAAAGCTCAGAATAAAATAAAAATGAAATAGAAAATAGAAGATAGAAACTTAAACTCTTCAACTAGATACTAGCAAGACAATCCAAAAGAAGTTTAAAAGATTCAAGAGAAAAATTATACTTACAACTAATCAAATTCATAAAATAACGAAATGAAAGGATAAACAGTCAGCAAAGCGAATGATTATTTTGAACAAATAGGCTTGTAAAATACACCGTATCATATCAGTGCTATCAACTGAGATAGCAATGAGTTAACTTCAAGATAAAATTTTAATGGTGAAAAAATGAATGTATCCCAATCCAGATTCAAATAAAAAAATTTGCAAGATTCTTCTAATTCATTAAGGAAGTCTTATTTGCATTAATTTTATGCTTAACTTCTAATAAACTCGAAACCACTCTTATTCTGGGTGAAAATTAAATTTTGTTCACCTTCTTATTAAGATATCTTATCTTTATAAAATGTTGAAGAGAGAATTTTGTAAAGAGATGTTCCGGGATAAAAGCTTGCAAATTTAGGAGTGAAAGACGAGCTTGACAATTTGTAAAGACTAAAGGGGCTGAGAGTGGGTCTTTAGAAAATAAAAAGCAACATCAGGAATACTACTATTTAGAGAGAATATATTATTCTAAATGCTTTGATAATATTTGTACTAGTCACTTGTTCGATCATCAGTTACAGGGTCAGACTCAGAATTAGAATTTGAAGGGCAGAGTTTCACTAACTCATCGTGATTCAAAACTCAGAAACATATCAAAGCTCTCCTAGAATCAGTAGCTTAAGTTATATTTAATTAAATACCTGCATAATAAATAAGCTAATGTCTCATGAAAATCTGTTTAAGAGTAGAATACTCCCAGATATTAAAATTTAGGAAATCAACCAGCTTATTTCTGATCCTGAGTATATCGATAAGTACCCGGAAGCAGTTGAGACTTTAATCAACTCCCTTCCTTAAGCAAGGAACAAGCCAAATCAAATTTACTACTACTACTTATATATTAGTATACAAACTAATTAAATTTAAGAGGCAACAGTAATTAAAGGTATGGATTTATGAAACTGATAAGAAGAGAATGCTCCAACATGCCAAATCTCCTCATTTATTTATGCTTTTATTCTATACATTTTCTTTTGTACATTAATCAGTGATCAGGAAAGGTAATCTAATCCAAGGAAACTAAAAAATGACACTTGACGTAAGTAATTTCCTATCACCTTAGATTAGTAAATTTATATCCAAATTATTTATAGAAGTCTAAAGATGCACTTCAAACTTCATGAAATATATGTATAAATCTTTTGTTATTCTCGGAAGGGGCTTTCTGAATCAGAATTCGCGAAAATACAATGAAGAATTAAAGAAAGCGAAGAAAGGCTGCCAACCTCGTAATATTTGAATATAAAGCGCATGAATAATTAGAGATTTGAATTGAAATATAGGCTAGTTTTAGTGATTATTTAAATATTTTAAATTAAAAATCAGTCTTTAAAAAATTTAAAAGGGAAGTTTTTTTAAATTTTTTTTAAGTAGGTGAATAATTTTCCTTTTAAATTCACTTTGGGGTTTAAACAAAATTTTGGGTAAAAGTTTTTCAAATAAAACCCCCAAAACCCCGAGATAAAAAAAAGGGGAACCCTCCCACATAATAATTTAAAAATTTTTTTAACAAAATAGGTTTTTTGGAGAAATTTTTGTCACAAAAGCAAAATTTTTTCTTCCAAATTAAAATTTTTGTTTAAAAATTTTTTGCAAAATTTAAGGGAAAGATACCAAAAATTTTACATGAGTAAAGCTAAATGATTTTAGACCTAATAATCTCCTTTATATTTTTGGAAAAATATATCCTAATTAAGATATTTTTATTTTACCGTCTCTTCGACTTCGTGGTGTTGATATTATTATTCACAATTTATTTTCAAGGAAACAGAGGCCTTCAATTTGAGAAGGCAGCTGCTCTTTCTCATAAAGGATCCTCGAAGATTTGCTAATGGATCGCTATGTAAGCTGGAGTTGCGTACTTTTTGCGCACAGATAATTATTTATTTAAAAATGCTAAAAATTTAAATTTAAAAAATTTTGGGAAAAATTTAATTATAAGTATGTTAACTAACTTTTAATATTTCTGCTTATGCATGTATATGAATTTACTGATTTTTCCCGTTTTTCATTGAGATATTTAGATAAGAGTGTGCTTGAGTTTTGGTTCCTTGCATGAACGAAGACAAGTTCACGCATACAACTTTAGAGTTCTGTTAGCTAGAAACCAAGAGTGGCTGCTACATAGTTTTCTACCTGCTCCTCTATTTGTTTCTGCTTCTCTTCAGTTATATACGGGCTCTTGCATGCGTAGACAACCTTAAAAAATTTGTCAATAGTCTTAAATTGGAAGTTAAGAATTAAATCTACTCCAACACAATTATTTATTGTCCTTTGAGGCGATGCAGACAGCTGAAGCAGCAATAATGGACTAAAGGAAAGAAACCATCCTCATATCCACTAATGACAGCTCCAGCAGATATTGCGCGAACGCCAGCACATCTTTATTATTGCCAAGTTATTTTGAGTAGCGTTCCACAAACCTCCACGAAGTCGCAAAAGTCAATTCAAATTCAAGAGCACTCAAGATTCTGAACTCCATGTCTAGCAAGTCCTCTCTTGAAAAATACCAACTTATAATTTAGGCTTGTGTAGGCTCTGTCAGTTATTACTACAAAGTGTATTTTTCAAAATTAAAGCATCCTTTTATGCTTTTAAGTCCTTGAGTTCAGGAGGATAGATCTCCTCATATTTAGAGGCAATGCTGAGTGCAGTGACACCCACTAGCTGTAGTGTAGACTTCAAGACAGCTTATTTTTCAAGGTATCTATCGATGATTTTGACGGCGATTTCTAATTATAATAGCAACTTTAAATTTTAAGATGTAGAGGGTCTCTGTGGCTAGGCGGAATTTATAGTGGACTTCAACTAGCCAGTCAACTAGAATAGATCTCATCTTATCATTAATTTCAGGCTACCTGCTCATGTAGTCCCCGCTCACTAGCTACTTTCTATCGAGCTGCAGCTGGTAATTGTAAATGCTCTGAGCGTACTCGGCGCAAAATGCAGTATCATGGGCAGTTTAGCGATCACATTCCTGCTCGAGATTTTAGAGATCGCGTGCGCAGATCAGCTGGAATGCTTGTTTCTGCTCTGAGAAGCTCCTCCCAGATCCCTCACTGAATGACATACTGTAGGCAAGAAAATAAATTGTAACCCATATGAAAGGCAGAGGAGGCTGATGTTGTAGCTGAGCCAGATGTGGAAGCAGTGGTTGAGGCGGTCGAAGTAAATGACCTTGCTAGTTGTTGCTAGGTTTAGTTGCTTCTTCCTGAGCGCTGAGTGATGAGCTGGGTTTGCTGCTGACCATTGATGAATTAATTCTGCCGACTTGAGGAGCGGCGATTGTTTCCTTATCCTCTCGCAGTGTTGCTTCTTGACTGGGGTCTTTGATGGACGAAAGAGCTCCCCAATCGATGCTGACTCTGCTGATTAGAGGCAGGCTTGCGAAAAGTTTCCCCTCCGCACTCATCAACTTCCATCTATTCAGAAGTTAAGGAAGAGAGAAAATATAGTAAAGAGAAAAAAGTTTAGACTGGCTCATATGACTCAGTCTGCGGACAAAGATGCACTCTACTTTTCATTTCGAGCTCTTTTCTGAAGTTTCTGAAGGTTGATTGAGGTATTTGGTAAGAGCGATAGCTCTCGAAACCACTGGGACACCAACCATTTTACCCTGAAACGATTCTTTAGCAATCTCCGGTTGGCTAATCCCAAGTGTTCTGGTCCATACCAAAGTTTACTGAATTGTTTTGGCCACTATATGTTCATATTTTTATGGAAATAATTTTAGTTTTGTTTTGCTTTTTTAATTTAATTAGATGAGATATTTTAGAGATTTTTAATACCTAATTGAAATTAATAACTGAACTTAATTTGATTTGCTAATCATTAAATATATCCTAATTCTATTAAATTTGAAATAGAATAAATTACTCATATGAGATATTTATAAAATATAGACAAGGTTTTTTCATTCAGAGCATTATTAAATACTTTCGATGTGTGTAACTTACTGTAAAGCCACTGAAATGTTGAATTGAGTTTATTCTTACGTACTCAATGGCGATATGACTCCAACACCAATAGTAGCAAATTAGAATAGCACTAAATTATTGTTTATATAATTTTTAAGTAGAGAACCTCTTAAATAAACAAATTGAAGCCCTTTAAAATTGGGCAGTTATTAAACAATTTACACTTTTTAGCATGTTTAAATTAATTCTTTCTAGTTTTTGTATTTATTAATCCGATAATTCATTAAATACAGAAATTCAATTTATAATGAAGACAAAAATAATAGCAATTTTAACATGACAATTTTCAAAAATAAATAAAAAGAAAAATATTTTCATTTTGTAATAAAATAGAAATCCAACAGGATAAATTTTTTAAAATACTAAAAGTAAGTAGTAACTATCTAATAAGAAAGACAAATCAAAAAAAAATAAGGAATGTAACTTAAAAAAGAAAAAAGGTAGATGTAATTTCTCTCAAATTATTTATCATTCTATTTATATTTATAGATAAAGATTATAATGTTTCTTGTCGCTGCTGATTGTCACAGTTCATTATTTCAAATTTAAAATTAAAGGAAATATACTTTGTATTTAAAAAATATTGTGCAAAACTCAAACTTAAATTTTACTCTTCTACTCCCATAAATATCATTGAATTCATAAAATATCTTAAAGATTGAAGATCAATAACTCAATCAAACTGTCCCAGATATCCTAATAAGATCTTAAAATACTTTTCAATCTAATTCAAGTAAGTCTAGGTACTTGAAACATTATGGACATTCGTATTCTTTCTTAAAAGTCTTCCTTAAACCTTAAGCAGTTATTGAACTGTCACTACTGATACAAATTTATTTTTAAAGATGCTTGTATTCTATCCAGCTTAAATATTCTATGTCATTCTAGAATTCTGTTGCCTATTCTTCCGTTTAAACGGTTGCTCACTTAGCTGAGGCATACTTTTCTAGGTATTGACGACTTTCTCCTTTGCAACTTCATCACCATTTAGCTTAGAAGTTGATGCACTATTTGAGAGGATACAATAAAATTTATATCATTTAGAAAAAAGTTAGAGTTTTCTTTCTTCCTCACTTCTTTTTGGAAGGACACATCTCTTGTGAAATTTATGGCCACATCTAAATATAATGAAAGGCTTGGCCGAGATGTAATCTTTCTTTTTCTCATTCGTCAAATTCATATCATTGTTCTAAAAAGATTTCAACTCTGAGTTTTGTCCATTGCCCAAACCTATAGTCACTGAATGTATTCAAAGACATTAAGAGACTAAGTACGCTATTACTCGCTTATAAATTGATCTAAGCTTTCCTCTGTCATCAAGGGCTCATCACATAATTGAGGCTGGCCATTTTCATTTATACCTTGGGAACGATCGCACTAATTAACCAGATTGTAGATTCCTCTCTTTTAGTCACAGACTATCTCATTTATAGGAAGTTAAAAAATCTGCTTTAATTTTAATCTCTATGATCTGATCATTCATCGTCTTTTCATTTACCTTGAGAGCAGACTTTAGAACATGTTTATAGTTTTTAAGCTTCATAAAGGCCTCTATTATAGCTTCTTTAACCTCTGACAATAAGGTTTCAGGAGCAAGTGCTTCCAGTATCAAGTGAGGCTTATTGTATTATTCAACGTAGTTTAAAAGTTGCTTTATTTGCTCTGTGTTCCCATGAGCTTTCTGAAGAATTATACTCCAAACATAATCTGCATTTATGTTGAACTGAGCAGTTAGCTCAATTTAAAACTCACACTTATTTTAATTAACTCTATAGTTTCGAACACATTTTAAGTTTTATCGACTAATATCCTAATGCCTTGTTCCTCATTTCCTAGTTTTAGGAGTAAATATCCTTGCTCTTTAAACATCTAATAGCTTTCGCAGATTTTTATAGCCTCTGTAAAATCGTAGTCATCAGACTTCTTTAAGAATGTCAGCAGTTTAGATGGATTAAAGCGGACAATAAAGCTCTATTAAAAGCTAATGAAATGGCTTCGATTATTCCCCTCGATATTTCTCAAACACCTCATTCAGGAACAAATATTGAAGATACGATCTGTCTTTTCATAATTAAGAAATACTACAATGATTTTTTTAATTATTTACTTTCTCGGATCTATCTGGAATCTTTTGAAGGATATCAACGCAATGTTCCACTATCTTAAAGTCTTAAAGTCTACCGTATCTCTAAAAGACATATTCTACTGAAAGTTCTGGATTGATAGAAGCAACTTTCTTAAATATTTCTGCAAGTCAAAATCAAGCTGCACTTTTTTTAGGAAATCAAACGTTCTCTAATCATTCATCTTTTAAGAAAAGCTGAAAATAATCAAGGCAAAATTAATCTAGACTAAGATTTGAAACGCAGTTAGGTAATCTCTAGCCCACTCATTAGATATATTATATTCATAATATTCATTCAAAGTCCAGAGCACTTCCAATAAATCCTTGCTTGCTGCTAGTGATGGATCTCTTTCTATCAGTTTATTGATTTGCTCAATTAAGTCCTCTGTGTTAATGAGGTATGCTGGAAATAGTTACAGAACAGTTTCGTGGAGTAGCTTAAAGTCCCCTCTCTCAATAAAGTGCTCTACCATTTTAGTGTACATTTTTACTCCTAGCTTGGGATACTCTTTGGGTATTATAGTCAAGAAATGTGCGAGTACCTTTTTTTGCATAAACCTATTTATCCAATGCTCCCATCTTTCTTAGCTGTATTCCAGATATTCAGGCAAGACTTCTAGCAGCTTGTCGTAGTCTTTATTCCGAAGTAAATACTCAAGATAGAGATTCTGTGTCTTCACAACTTCGTCTCTCGAAATTTGAGCACCAGCTTAAGTTATCAATTTGAAGACCTCGTCAAACTTTATATCCGTTAAATCTAAAAGTGGAATTAAATAAATTTGTAAAAAAAAAAGATAAAATGGGCCCATTTCATTTAATAAAATATGAAATTAACTAAATTAAATAGACTTAGAATATGAATTTGCTGGACGTATTTATGATTCTCAGTGAACTAAAATAAATGCTAAGAATTTTTAGTACTTTAGGTATTAATGCAAGATTCGCTTAGACTAAATAAATAATTCTTAAATACAGTATGGTATTCAAAAAAGGTCATTTATTTTTTATCATAAAGAGAAATAAGTGAAGTGAATCGTGGGTTGTAAGAATAAGATTAGTCTTAAATATAAATAGTAAGTCCTCGTCAACGAGAATGCTTTCTGGCTTGAGAAGAAAAGTAGGGTGTGATATATTTTAATTATTAAATAGGAAAAGTTTAGGTTTTAAATAAAATTGGACACCCATTGGTTAATCACTGATCTCTACAGAGAAATCCAATTAAACATTAGAGTTTTAATTATAGCTCTGATCATTATATTAAACACCAATCAATATCAGAATTAAACCATATTAGCCAATCACTGATCTCTATTTAATATAGTCTCAATCACATCTCTAATTAAGAATTGGGCTTTGATCTTATTCTTATAACCCACGATTCACTTCACTTATTTCTCTTTACTTTGAAAAGAGAATATATATTTAACTTTAAGTTCTTGGTAAGATACTCAATTCTATCTGAAATTGTTAATGGACTAATCTTCATTATCATTTATGAGTTGTTATAGTTATATATGCTTCATTTATTTTGAATTTTATATCTTTTTTAACTTTTGAATAATAAAGCAATTCCCATCAAATTTCGCACTATTCATTGAATAGTGAATTTCTTAGTAGATTGGGTCAAAATCCTTCAGATCTTCGTTCATCAAAAAGTCAGTTTAAGAATTGTAGACAGATAATTCAGGAAACCTAACTGCAGAAAGTTTTGAATTATCTGCGGCTTATGAATCTGAGTCCTCACTTTTTCTTGGATGAGTAAACTAGCAAAAGATCATGAAATCGCCAAGTAAAGCAAGCCCACTCACGTAAATGTTTTCCAAGTCTATACTAAAGTAATTTTGAATTGGTCAACAAAGTTTAAAAATAATCTATGAATCATATTATACTTATAAGTTAAGATAGAAGGAGTAAATATGGGAGAGTTTTATTTACCTTTTCAAAACTTCGATTTTGTATTTGTCTTCCGATGGTTCTAATCTAAGTCGACAGGTTTTGATAACGTTAAACCATGCTATATAGAGTTGAGATCCCATCTCTGGATTAGTGATGTTAATAATTTGAGAGTTTGGGATCTAGGAATAAGTAGCAATCGCAGCTGAATTTGTGGCCTACTGAGAAACAGGAATTTTAGAATTTGGAGGAGCTTTCCAAGGCTTCCAAAACATAGTGGGTTTAGCAACTTTGCTATTTTGAAGCAATGATTTAAGTCTGCGTTAAAAATTACTATCATAGAGATAAGATGGAAAGTGTGGAGATATATCAGGTCTTGGTATCATGCAAATCTTTTAGCCCTTTGCATAGTGCAAGAGTCTTATATTCTTTGGCGTCGAGAAACCAACTATCTCTTTGTAACACAAAATGTTCAGCAATTTAAAATTTTTATTTTAATAGGTTATTATAATAGTTCAAAATAGGCCCCTCCTGTTCATTTTTGTGCAAGACTTCTTTCGTGTTTTAAAGCCATCCATTATAAAAGTAGAAAACTTTTCCAGATAGTGTTCCGATAAAAAATTCAATATTCTGTGCTTGGAAAACTGGAGCTCTTAGACAGAAGCAACTTATCTCTAATATATACACTAGGATATTTAGGATAATATGTTATGACTAATTCCTTGATGTCAATAGTGAGACTGTCAAACTCTTAGCATAATGTTGTTATCTTTATGAGTCCGTCGTAGGAACTTGTTATTATGGCATAATGGTCTCTGTAATAGCACTGACTCACCTTTTTATTATGCATCTAGTAGGTTCTCACCAAGTTACAATAATTCATCAGAATCGAAAACAATTCATTCTAATTAAATTAGGAAGTTACCAGTTTTTATATCCACTATGTATACTTTACCGCTGTTAGTTCCCACAACCTGAGAAAAGGTATTAAGACAGAATCTATCTATAACTTACAATATTCTATTCTCCAATCGTCATGCAAGAAATAAACGAATTGTAATATGGAATCTATTTTAATAGATTATTAGTAAGAAATAAGATCTTGCTCATCAAAGTTCTGAATCATAAAAAAAGTTTTATGGTTTAATAGAGGTTCATCTTTATCAATAGAGTTTTTCGAAAGCACCCATTCGATATTTTTATTGTGTATAAAATATATTCTCTTAACACTTTAAATAAATTTGCTTCTTCATATGCATTGTCTTAATTCTTGTTAATTGTGGTTGCTTAGGATTAATTTTAGCTCGGTGGCCTGGTGTTACTTTCTGAGGGCAATCCGAATATTCTGTCTAGAATTTTTTCCATGTTTATTTCCTACTACTACTAATTATTTTTATCAATTCAATCAATATACCATCAAATTCTTCATTAAGACAATAACTCAGAAAGCTTTGTAATTTATAGTTAACAAATAATACACATATTTTGTAGAGTTGAGTTAAAATAATTGTCAAATTGCTTGTAGCTTATTTAGTCTTATCAAGAATAATTTCTCTGTCAAAACTTTAGCATATATCACAACATACGAAAACAAGAATAAGAAATAAATGTGCATTTGGATTGAATTCCTCAATCACGACAAATCTAAGCGCTTTATACCAATCGACTAGCTGCTTAACGCTAAAGCATTCTAAAAACATCGGCTGCTCTACTCCTTTGAATTAAATGCTCATAGTCACATGCTTCCTTCCATCTCGCTCACAAAAGCTACTTTTGAAATGAGGATCTGTAAAGTCCCCATAATTTATCTTAGTCACATTTTTTAGGCTCTCGTATATTACTTAGTTTCCAGGGTGATATCGTAGCAGCAAGTCTCCTTAACTATTTAGCACTTGCATAATGAGTTACCTCTTCTCAAAATTATTATGAACTAAGAAAGCAGTCTCTCCCTAGTCCATCAAGAATTACAAGTAGGTTTTGTACTCAATAAACTAATTCAATGACAATATTAGATAAATTAAGCTATGAATTTAAATAAGTTGCAGTTTATTTTAATCGATTTGCGCTTTTTATTATGCTGCTCTCATTGATTCATTATCTATAATCCTCATATTTCCCATTCTTTCGCTTAGTCCAATCTAAAACCCTATTTTCCCCTTTGAATCTGTTTCATTCTTCTAATTTGACATGCTCGATAGCTCTTTATGATGAGAGAATAACCCTCTTGGTGATATTTATTGCTCAGGAGAAGACAAGACCTACAGTTTTTAATTTTTATCTTAATGAGCTCTCTAAATTTCAACAGATTCTTTTATGTTTTCTGACTTCAAATAAGCATTCGTTGGTCTAATAGAAAAATAAGTATATCATTTAAGATAGTTTTAGATCTATCACTATAATCAGCATTGGCTCTATTATCTTAATCTATCTTTAATATTTATTTGGGGTTGAAGCTCAGGTACTCATTTTACTAGAGGCTGACAAGGGGATTGATATTTGTAGTCAGTCTATTTTAGTCCATGGTAGCCTCTGTCTTTCCAAAGGCAAAGCTCTTTACAACTGACTATAAATTATCACATAAATTGCAAAACAAGAAGCATAAAAAATTAAGGGTTTCTAAAAATGATATTAAAATTCATTTTTTTAATTCATAAGAAATATATAAGTCATATGTCAGTCATATGGTGAAAAGATTTTAAACTATTATAAGATACATCTATAAAATAAAACATATTATAATTGACTGGTTAGCAAATTCAGAATCGATCTCATTTCTGTATTCTTGAATTTTATGGCCTATAGTTTTCAAGTTTAAGTACTAAGAGTTAATTTGGAAGGGATCACTGTCTTTCAAGAGGTTTTGAGAAATAATTAAACTAAATATAGATCTAATTTCAGACTCGTCATTCCTCTATATTGAACTTGCAGAAAACTCTGACAGCTAATTTTGTCGAGAGTTAGAATCCATATACCTTCGCTTCTCAAATCCTTAATCGAACTGTTTCTAGTCATTTAGATCAAGATGCGTCTCCGAATTCTTAAAATAGTTTGAAAAAAAGGTGTAAGTTTTCTTTGTGAAAGGTTAAGTATTAAGCTTGTGGCTGTATATTGAAGACCGTAGCTATTTTTCATGTGAAATGAAATCTCTAAACTCCTCTAGCATTGAATCCTAAATGAACCCACCCTTTGCTCCTTCCTCTAGCAGACTCATGCATGATTCCTATTCCTGCTAAGAATATTGCTCTAGCTCTAGGATTTCTTCTTATGTTATTTTAAAGTCTTCAAGGATTAAGATAATTAATTTGCAGAAAAGATCAGTATACATATGGATTAATGAGAACTCATTCCCAAGCTAAGAGATAAATTCAAGTTTAGAGCTAAGGAAGGTATTCTTTTAGATTAGGTCTTAGGAGACAGAGTGCACCTAGTCCTGGTAAACGCGGACATTATTTTTTAGATCTTGAACTTACTAACTTATCACCATCTCGTAGGTAAATATGAAATGAATGGATACGCATAATTGATAATCTAAATCTTGCTTATTAAACTAGTGCTCGACGAGCTATTGAGTTTAAGTGAGTCTACTCTATAAGTATTCCTCGTGATTTACTATCTGAATATATCTAGGAATAGCTGCTTTAAGTTGTGCTCTTATGTCCTTATTTTAATCTATAAATTCTAGTTCTATTGATGGCCCTTTAGCATCTACTTTTCCCTCATTTTCTCCTCTTTTTTCAAGATAGAATAGTAAATAGATATTTTTCAAAGCTATGGTCTGTCACCATCTCATCTATTGACTAGTTTAGATAAGATTAGTCCTCAAATTCAATTCTATAATGAAATAGGATCACAAAGTTAAATTGGTCTTGCTCTCTCTAGATCTTCCTAACATTTAACTTTAAGATAACTATAAAATTATTCTCCTTTGAAATGAGTTACTCTCGTTATTGCTAGTTCGTTCTTCATCTTCGTCATTAAGACCTGAGACATCTCTGCTCTCTAGCTCTTCGCTATCGCTTTTACCATAATACCCTTTATTCTCCTGCTACTTCATTTAATTAGCCACTTATCTGCCTTAATATTTTAACATTTAAATAGCTGCCTTTTGCTCTCTTTACTTTGGGCAAGATAGTATTTTGGTATTCTGGCCACTAGAAATCTACCCAGTATTTATATAAATTGCTAAAATATCATATAAAACACAGCAATATAAAGTATTAGCAGTTATGGCGAAGTTAGTTCAAACTAACTTGACTTCCAGTGAGTGGATCAGTTACTATAGGCTTTCTATAAGCTTGAGACTCTAAGACAAAGCACTTTGGATTCGCTTGGAATAGTTCAATCAGCAAGTTATGAAATAGGCTCGAAGGTGGCATCCTATAGGCTTATTAGCCTTCAAATATAGATAATAGATCAATCAGCAACAAATATTTATTCTTGGCTGAATTAGTCTATCTCTTTTTAGAACATCTTCATCTGTTGATGCTCATTTTAATCAATCTCAAGAAGTGAAATAGAGGAGTCTAACTATTAAGGTGTTGAGGATAGAAATATATTCCCCACAGGGCTACTTGAACCACCTTAAAATTTGAGTCCCAGAGAATTTGATCCTGATATAATTGGAGTGCTCTAAACTTCATCGCTTTACTTTGTATTTTATCTTAGATTCCTTTCTCTTTTGTTTCCTTCTCTGAGCTTTAATCTTTTTTCCGCATCTTAGTAACTCTCGAAAACATAAATTAAAGAGGAATGATTAGTTGTAAAAAATATTCAATAAAAACTATGACTTTGGTTTTCTTCGTATTTTTATCCGTTAAGATTACAGTTTTTGGCTCCTGATATTGCTAGTAAAATTAACTTGATTCTTGGTTTGCAGCTTTATTTCTTTGAGTCCTGCTATTATGAGATTAGGCCAAGTTTATGGCAAATTTTAAAGAGTTTTTTGTTTAAATTATAATTTTTAAGTTGCCTAGACTTTGATCTTAAAAAGGAGTAGATGGAGCTTTTTAGCTTGGCTTCATTTACAAAAATAGTGTTTGGAATAAAATTTAATTCCGCAAACTTTTCAATCAATTTATTTGCTCTATGTGAAAAAGAAGAAAAATATAATTTTAATTAACACGATTTTCTTTTATTTTAATGACTTTATTATATTTGCCTTATTTTAATTTTTTATTTAATCATAATTATTATAAATTCTAAGATTTTTTGAAAATCTAATTTCGTTTTTATCTAAAATTACGAATGTAAAAAAAAATTCGATAATTTAAAATGAAACTTTTAATGCAGATTAAATGCCAATTTATGTGTGTGAAATTATGTTTTAATTAAATTATTCTATACTAGTTATTATTTGCTTTATTATAGAGCTTTAAAACGGTAGGCTTAGAAATTATGCCTAATTTAGTGCAGTTCAAAAGCACTATGAATATTAATTATAGTATTCGTTTTATTCAGATAAAAAGAGGAGGAAGCTTAAGATAGTCATAATCTTGATGATTCCTTCTGATCATTTTTCCAGTCTTGATAATTCTTGGTTATCAAATTATAAAATAGCAAAGGTTGTCGCCCTCTTCTTCTTGCATATTCCTCTAACTCAAATAATTGATTTCATCTTCTATTATGTCATCTATCTCGTCAAACATCATCTTCTATTGTGGACTTTTCTCCAAAGCATCGTGCTAACTTTTACCTCTCTTGTATGATCGAGCTCTTGGCTTAGTGCTATGATCGATTGTAGATGAATTTATTCTACAATTTATCTGATAAGTGCCATCGTTATTACATTACTTATTCTCTAAGGTTTGGTTTGAAACTAAGGACTGCTGAGGGAAAATTGAGTCTAAGGGATTAATACTTTGGAGTGCGGTGAATAGATTTCTTGCTTAAGGAATAAATTTTGACTCCTTAGAAGTGAAGTTTCCTGATTTTCGAGACCTATTCTCTGTAACATAGGAATCTTCCTACTATATTCAAGATATAAAATTATGGCATGAGTTTAAACTAAAGCTTAGACTCTTCCAGATCGCAAATAGAAACCTAGCGTTAAACAAAATCACTCACTGTAAAATAAATTTTATCCTCCTTTAATTAAAAATCTCCTGCAGCTCCATCGAGATGACTCAAATTTACAGCATTCTTTGACTGTTTCGACTTAAGTCCAGCTTATATTTCTCTCTCTGTAAAAGACCCTTTGCTCTATCTATAGCTTACTCTGTTAGATCTAAGTCTTCTCATGGTATTTAATTCCATCTCCATGATTTCTTCAGGACTAGCTTGCAGTTGCGAAGCGATCTCCTCTAGAATAAAAAGATCTCTCTAGTTTTGCATCATCGTTCTAGAAATTCCTGAATTAGATCTTCCCATTCTATCATCCAACTCTTACTCAATTATCGAATGATTCATCCTATGAATTTGCTCTTGATGTATGACTAAGGATGGAGATCTTATAGAAATTCTTCGGACGAAGCTGCCAGGTACTTCAGATTCTTCAATTTGTTGTTGGATTATTTCGTCTTCTATTTAATTTTAGTTCATTTCCATATCATCTTCTAACTCCTCTTAAATAGCTTCCTAGATACCTTTAACTATCTAAATAATATCTATTAAAAATGACCTGCCATTTAAACGAAACTCATGAGCCTAGCAATCGGTTGTACTGCCGATTGATTATCAGAAATGTATTCTTAATGATGGCTCTCTGGAGTTAGATTCTTCCTAATAAAAAAATAGCATTTTCAATTTGATTCAATATTTCATGCTGCTGATTGTTTGCTCTTTCTCGATGAGAACTCATCCCTTAATTATTATATCTATAAGCTAACTTATTCAACATAAAAATTAGGGTGATGCAAGCTTTCATCAATTTTAATTGACTTTGTAGTTGCTTCATATGACAGATTAATGATTTTCAATCTAAAATCCTATCTACATAATGGGCAGTTGGCTTTGATTTTAATCCATTCAACTCCACACTCAGAGTGAAAGAAGTGCCTGTTATCGCATGCTAAGAAAACTATCTCCTCCCCTTCTTCATACTATCTCAGGCATATAGAACAACTTTCAGATGAGTCCACATCCTTGATTAAATAATATTCTTTATTTGATAGTCTTTCCATCTATACTTGCATCTTGAGATACAGATTATTTCTTAGAGTGATTCCCTTATTCTTTTTCGATAAAACTTTTCTCCATCGATGCTTTAGAGAATTTTTCTTTCTTTAGGAGAGAGATGTACCTGTCTAGATTTTTATTGAATTGATAAAGCTACTGCTAATTCGTGATTTAATCTCCTTCAGATAAACTGTGAATCTTTAGTAGTAACAATTTAAATCCTTATTATATATTCATTGTAAGTTTAGATCTTAGAAAAGAAATTCTCCCTCCAGGTTGAGCCTTGAAGGCGGATTGTCCTATCGTCTTTAATATATGTATAAACACGCACAATAATTATTAAGTCTTGCGTTATTGATACCGTTAATGACCCGTTATCGTCTAGTATTTAGGCACATCAGATAAAGTATAAAGCTGGCCATAACTATAAAGTACACCAATTGGATATATCCGATTATTATAGCGATCATCAAAAATGACAAATTAATTTGCCAGCAGAATATAATCATTATGAAGGTGTAAAGTCTATTTATGTCTGATAAATCATCCAATTTGCAAGAAACCTTCATATCGAATGTAAACAGCTTCACACTCCCATAAATAATCCAAGCTATTTGAAAAGGACTTAAAATCAGCAGCTTGAACATATTCACTGTGATATTATTTATATTATTTAAAGAAGATCAAATAACTTTTTATGAGATAGAGTACTTAGAATTAGAGTGAACTGAGCATAGATAAATAACAGACTGCACAGTTTTTATGATATAAACTGCCAAATAAGTGTACAGCCAAACTTTTAGAGCCTATCCACAGATGCTAGTGTCTATTTTAACGCTAAAGAGCATCAGAATCAGTAAAACAAAAATTAAAAGCAAATATTCGCATTTCTCAATTACGATATTTAAAACAGCAAAAACAACTGAGTTGATAGCGAGATCTCTTCTGACTGATCTTATTAAATTTTATCTCTTTTAAGCTAGAGAGTACAATTCTGAGAACCCACTTTCTAACCCATCTCGATTATTTATATTAAGTTGCTAATTTTAATCCAACTCGTTTCTTAAAAGACTTCTCTAGTTAAATTATGATGCATTATAAACTTATTTTTCATAGTTTTAAGTGAAAGAAGGATGAATTCTTTAAAGTGCTCTTCCACTACCGTCTCTTCTGTCCTCAACAATTCTCTCCACCAGTTTTTTTTAAAAATACTATCTCTAAAAATTAATGTTCTCTTATGAATTGCTGAGTAATGTCAGCGGGATATCTCTGTTCCCTGGCAAGTTGAATTTCTCTTTCTCTTCTTATTCTCCGACTAAAATAATTTAAAGGATAACTGAGCATTTTAGGTGAGAAAAAGCAAAGTTTAGACTTACCTATGAATTAATTCCAAATTTCTTTATAAAGTAGCTTGTCTGTAATTTGCTTGCCTGAGAGTGCTACTTCTTCCGTAGATGCCTCCACCAGATCCCAAATATGGATTCCTAGTGTTTGATACGCTAACAAATCAAAAATTCTATAAAAACTATGCCCACCAATAAAACTAGGGCCTCAGCTTCTCATTCCAACTGCACCAATGCTATTTTTATATTATAGTGACTATTTTTTTAAAAAGTATTAAATCATTAATTTTTGTAGATAAATATTTTAAATATAGAATGTAATCAAATATATTGCATAAATTAAAATGTTTCCTAAATACTGGAGAAATTATTATTGCTAGCAAAAGCTGTTTGTTGTCTTCCCATTCGATAAGCGTGAATAAACATCTTTCCTTTTTTTATTTAAAGTAAGTTGATCTTCAAGAATTCCTTGCAATTTTAAGGTTCTAAGTCTCCTTAGTTATTCTCTGAACAAAAGCTTTATTTTAATTAAGAAATATTATTATTTCTCATCATAACTCTATAACTTAAATATAATTTCATAGCAAGGAAATTAAAAAATTTTAATTATTGATAGCAGAATTACTATAAATTAGCTGATGATAAATCACAGTAGATCACTCCATCTTACGATTTCGATAATAATTGAAAGAGTAGTAATTTTTTACTTAAATAAATCCTTATTTAAAGTTAAAAAGTTAATCACTTATTAGTTCTGCGCATATTTGCAATTTTTAAGATTTCCTCTGTGTAGCTAA
Source organism: Tetmemena sp. SeJ-2015 (assembly GCA_027382625.1). Taxonomy (NCBI): domain Eukaryota; phylum Ciliophora; class Spirotrichea; order Sporadotrichida; family Oxytrichidae; genus Tetmemena; species Tetmemena sp. SeJ-2015. The sequence continues at coordinate 113,077 of JAJKFJ010020898.1, forward strand.
CTTAAATAAAAATTTTTATTTTAGTTTAGAGTTTAAAATATTACTCTGTGTATACTTTAATAAAGTCATTCTTCTTTAAAAATGTTAAAAATATTCGTATTATTTATTTATAATTGGGTACATTTATAAAAGCGTTTTTAATATATTTGACCCTTTCAAATGATAATAGGATAGATGAAATTTATTTTAGTTAAATTTGGTGTTTCTATATTTATAATTAAGATCTCTGTGATTTGACAAGTATCATAATTTAAATATAATTTTGTAAAAAAATTCTTTAAAATTTGATTAAGTGGAGTGATAGAGATAATAAAATTACAGAACGTAATATTCAGTTGCATTATTTCAAGAGTCATATACTCAAAATTATAACCTAATTTTTTTTAAAGTCTTAATCTAAAACTGAACAGAATCATGGAGTAAGTAAAGATTATTATCTCTTCAAATAATTATATCCTCAGGAAAAAAAGCGTTTAAAAGATATTTTTCATTTATTAAATTCAAATTAGAATTACTTATATTTTTCTTTGTATAAGTGCGATCAATAAGGTGAGTTGGCTGTCCTTCTTCAGTAGTCCTTTTGTATTGATAGTGTTAGTGAGCCATTGGTGGCATCTACGTGAAAGTTGAAGGTTGTCCATGAGTGTAGGATGGAAATATTTTAGTGAAGGTGTCCCTCATCTTCAGTTTCTTGTTGAAAGAATGCATAGTAGAGTTCATTTGCAAATGGGGACTGAAATGACGTGCAGCAGGGGATAAATACAATAAATAATGGGAGTTGTCATAAAACGACTTCATAAACTGACCATTTGATTCAACTTCATTCTGCCTTTCCTGATTAAATATCTACCACTTAACTAACTTAAAATTAATTTTCAGGGAAATTAAGGAACCCTATAAGCCTATGAAGTATGCTGCTAAAAATGGTCAAAGTTAAATAATTATTTCAAGATCAATTTCTCCCCGATTAGTTCTTAATTTTAATTTTAAATAAAATATTGTCTTAGCCTTGCTCATTTTAAATGTCGCAATAAAAGTATGCTGATTAAGACTACATAAATGATTTTAGAAAATCAATAACTAGATTTTTTAAATTCATAAATTTCACTTTTGCACATATAGGCTTCCTCAAGATAGTCATTTCAAACATTAATCCCACCCTACTTGTTTTGTAACATTCAATCAGGAAATTATAGAAATACTCACATGAATTAATGCAAAGTAATAAAGGTAATTACAAAACTATTTGATGAAATGGCAGCTTATTTAAGAAAGCCATTAAATAAGAATTTAATTCTAATTATTGTATCATAGACATATCCACTTTTTCAATCCTTATTTAGGATATCTAAAACTATATCTATTTAATAATTTTTAAAGAGCATCTAAAAATTAATGATTATCGAGGAAGCTAGGTTAGTTGAATGATTATCCTCTCCTATGAGGAAATCCACTTCTTCTGCTAGCAGCACTGTTTTTATTCTCTCCTTCTTTGATTAAATAGTTTATTATAAAATTGGATTTAAAATTAGGTCTTCGACTAATTTAGTTGAAACTGAATCCGCTCCTCTAGAAGTGCCCTTTATGCTCATCATTTTCCCGTTATTGTTAAAAATTACTCCATCTAAAATATCAATGAATTAGCATATGTATGTAATATATTTTCATATCTTCCATTTAATTGAAATATGATTTAATTAATCTGCATTGGCGTCAATTGTTTGATTTAATCTGTGACGATAAAGATTTTGTGCTTAGTTGCCGCCTCTCTAGATATTTGCCTCATCACCGATACTCCTGTACCGATCCTTGTTTTCTGTTCTGCCATCCTCTTTCCTTTAGTATAACTTATCAAATATATACAAACAAAAAGGAAATTTAGGTTTAAATCGTTGGCGAGATCATTGTTAATTTAGTAGTCTGCTTTAATGCTGCGAAGAAATAATTATAATTTATACTTATAAGACGATTATTTTAGGCACTCGAATCTTTGTTTAAGCTTTTATTTAAATATGTTTAAACAAATACATATATTCAATTCATTTTAATCAAATTTTATTAAAAGAGCAAGCATCTTATAATCTTCAATCTGTATTCTAGTCAAAAATAATCAAAATATGATAAATTAGTGAAAAACTTAAAATCTAAAAAAATATTTTTACGTATTACAAAGATTTTTATTTAAAAAGCTTTTATTCAAGTTGACTATTTATTATCCTGTAGTGCTCATGCGGTCCCTAGAACCAACACCATCTCTAACCTAATTAGACTGTTACCTAAATTAAGACATAGTTGATTCTTGAGGATATTTATTATAAAGCAATTAATTTATTTTATTCTACTACTAACTCCACTTATACAAAAAGTTCAATCTTATTTTAATTTTAGACCATATCTTTTGCAAATATTTTTTATATAATAAAAGATACTCAAATAGATCAACTTAAAAATATTTTAAAAGTAATTTTATAGAATTTTTTCTCAATTTGAGCATTAGAAATGTACAATAAAAATATTTAGGAAAACAATAAAATGTGATCAGAATGAGAATTAATTTTTGCATGATCAAAGATTTTAAATCCATTTATAGATTTACATATCATTTATTTCTTTGTTTTAGGGAATCTATTTAGTAAATGCCTTATCTTTGAATGCAAAATTTAAAATATTAAAATTAAGATCAACGAATAAAATTTCCTTTCAATATCTTCTCAAATAAAAATATAACTACCATGGAATTAGACAATTCTTCTTAAGGTTTCAGCATCTAATGAAAAGCTAATGACCATCTGACGTTGGGGCATTTATTATTTTGTAATTTTGATTAGCTCCTTCACTTCTTTATTTCTTCAAAGATTATTAATGAGGACTGCTTTGTAGAGGAGATTTCCCAGTTCCAATCTATTGTTTATTTCTCAAGAGGTGATTTGAGAATCTCTTCTCTAAAAGGCCATCTACCCCCTGATCTTTTATTTAAGTATATTATTTTTCTCATATTTGAATAATTATGTTTTGTGATTAATAAAGAGAAAATAGCATATGGAGAAATTTTTTTATCATTATTAAATAATAATATGATTTAATCTTCTTCCTTCTACTTTACCTTTGTAGAATGAGATTTCAAATTACTCAATGAAGGAATTTAGCTATGCTTAGCGTTTAAAGACTCAGCATGTGGTGATCTTTATTGATTAATTTATTTGACTTCCTCCTTCTATTCTTAGGAAAAAAATTATTGCAAGTCAAGATTAAGATGTCCCTCAGTTTAAATTTAAGGATCTGATCTATTTGAAACACCATTCATTATCTTTTGAGATGGCTTTTGCTTTTATGAAATGAGTATTGTTGAATATTTCGATGATCTGTTCGACTGATTATGTTTCTCTTATTCAATCTAGTTAGATGCAATAATTTTGAGGTTTTAATTTTAGACATTTTCAATATCTTTTTCTAGATGATCAATTATAGGATTGAGATTTCTGCCACTAGACAAAAGGTTTCCTTTATTCTTTTTATCTAAGAGTTTTGAAGAAGCATCGATTTGAGTATCTTAATTTTAGAGCTGATGATTTTACCTCACATCTTTTTAGATAAAATTATTTCCCAAATGGCATCTAGGATCTCCAATGTTAGACAATTCTTTCAACTTTTTGTTTATATCCTTCTTCTATATAGGATGATCTAAATCCCTTTTCTCCTAATGGTTATACAGCTGTTATGATGCCAAATTTTCCTTATTTTGTAGATTAGATTTACTGCCCTCTTGTACTTTAGCTTCATTTTGAGTAGCATCTATATTTTTTCTTTCCTGATTAATTATAAAGTAGTAAATATGAAATTTGTTAACAATTACAGTTTTAAAGAGCTTGCAGCTAGTGCCTTAGCTTTTAAGCCTAGTAATTTTGCTTAGGGGTAATTTTGGTTTAAGCGCGGAGAAGTTATTGAATCATTTCAAATCTCTTCGCTGCAGAAGCATTTAAAGCAGTCAACTTGCTATCAATTCAATAAATATTTTTATAATTAAAATTTAATCCCTATCTGATATATTGATAAGGGAGAAAGAAAAAGGCACTTATAAAATTTAAGATAAAACGAATATGACATATGAATGTAATATACTTTAGGTTGCTTAGGAGTGAGAAATATTCCTATCTTTTTTGACTTGTCAAGAATTATAAGAGACCCATCATTGAAATGAGCTTAAATTTACTCATTAGACATCACAAATAACATGCATTTTTCGTCTTGCATGCATTGACGCACAAATGTTAATTGCTTATTCTCCTAAGAAAATTACTCTTAGTTTATATTCTCCAGGTACAAAATATAATAATAACTTGCAAATTTAATCTATAAAGTAGTAGGGAAGAATTTTATCACTCTATTACTCTTCCATGATTCTGATATGGCTTTTAAACTATTGCAGTAATGCGTATTTCTTTTAAAGCTGTCGAGTTAACCCTTAAATGTTGCTTGCCGAGTATACTTGACCAATTTCCTTTCTTGCAGAGAAGCCCAAATTTTTAGAATAAGGATAAGGACTTGGCTAATTATTTGGCAAGAAAATATACTGCTCATTATTCTATTGAGATTAGCTCTGCATAATGATTGTTGCATCATTAAAAAGTACACCAAAATCCCCATTAGTGAATAAAATCATATCAAGTTTTATGTATAAGTAATGAACTTATAACCAATTCCATACTTTTAAGAATAGTCAGCCCATCTTTGTACTACAACAAGTTCTTGCATAACTTCGAGTTCTAATATTTTAAGTTCCAAGTTTTCCTCAAGATATTAAAGCTTAATTTTCTCTTCCTAATTCTTAAAGTCTTTTGAATTAATTTTTGATGGCTAGATTTTCTAGTTTAAAGCTTTTTTGATTACTATATTCGCTTCCTCTGAAGCTTTCGGAAGTATCCTTTAATGATTTTCAATGTTTTAATGTTACTATTGATTTGAATTGAGTTTCTCAAATTGCCTAATGAAGTCTTGACTTGGTGGCTCATTGAGACAATATAGGGGTAGTTCTGGAGGCATGATTATTTAGGACTGAAAGAATGAATGAGAGAGTATTTAGTCTAGAGATGGGCGCATAGATGGCTCTCTCTGTAGAATGAGTGTAATAACGTCCATGAACTCATAGCTCAGAGGTAGCTAGTTCTGCTTCTTCCTTGTTGTCTCATTTGGAAACACATAACTTTAGAAACACTAATTCTTATAATAACTGACGCTCTTGATTTTCTTGTATGTATCCTCCACAACTGGAGTCTCAAAGGGAGGTCTTCCTACGACTAGAGTATACATTATAACACCTAAAGCCCAAACATCTGCAGCAAAAGAGTAGCCACACATCTTCGGCTCAGGCGAATTCATGTTCTCTTGAGCTGCCATCAAGATTTCTGGATTAAATAAGAAAGTTTAGTTGATAAGAATGGAGCCATGTAATTAGGAGTTCCGCAAATTGAAGACCTAAAATCTATCTCTTATTGTAGCTGAACAGCTAATCCAAAATCTCCAATTTTAAGTTGCATCTAATGATCCAAGAATAAGTTACCTAACTTTAAATCTCTATGCAACACATTTAGCTTTAAAAATGAAAGCATGTTTTACCATTTGATGACTAAAAACATTTAATTTGAATTGTAGGGCTTGCTATGCATGTGTTTGAGGCCTTCTATTAGCTACTTGGAATAATACCTCACTTCAAATTCTGTGAGCCACCATCTTCTCCTCATCAAATCTGCTAAAGTTTGATTCTCGCACAACTAATTAAATCATTTAGCTATTTGACTAAACAACTCAAGTAACATGTAAACATTTGCTTCATCCTCAAAGAAGTGGTGGAATGTAACTATGTGAGGATGGTTGAGTTGTCGATGTAGCTGAATCTCAGATTGAATCTTCTGTCTCTTTCTTAACTTCTAGAGGGTTTACTTATCAATCACCTTTCCTGCAAGTGTCTGCTTTGTTTCGCCACTTACAAACTCATTTCAAACACATTTAACAGAAATGATTAGAACCTTATTAGATAAAGCAATTAATTTTAGTTGGGCTACCTCTGAATTAGAAATTTAACAAGCCAAAAGTTGGTCAGAGACGGTCTCAAAACCTTTGAATTGTCCATCCAGAGTGAAGGTCGCTAGCTGATAAGTAAGAGTGCTGAGAATTCCAATCTCTTGATCCTCGTAGCCAAAACTCACTCTCATTTTTACTCTCTTCTCTTGACTCAAAACTTCGTTTGCATTTCTAGAGTAAACTTTTATATGAGAATTCATTTGAGGTCAATAAATTAATTCTTATATTTAGTAAAGCCAAGGGAAACCAACTTTCCAGCCGTTGTCCTCATAAAAGGTATTTGCAAGTGTTGAAGACTGGGTATTGACGATGTTTTTGAAGAGAGAGCATACAATAGTTCTCTCATCATAGAGTTATTCAAGTTTAATAGAGTTTATACTTTAGCAATCAGCGAATAAATATCCTAATACAGGACACAAAGATTGGCTAATACTTAGCATTTTCTTGGGTTTCCATACTCTTGACAACCTACTGCCGCATCATAGTAGAGATAGTTGTAAGTGTCAGAAATTACTACCGTCACTTGTCCAAGACTACCCCCTCCTGTCTCAACATAGTTGTAGTTTATTGTCCTTGCGTTTTCTAATGGATAATTTGTTCTCACCTAGGTCACATCAGTATTCAGCAAACACATCGCTCCAGAATAACATTAAAAAATTATTCTAAAGTTTAGTAATGCTTAGAGAAAATTTTAAGAAGTGGTCCATTAGGCAGTTTAGCAAGCACAAGTCCATGGAGTAGTTGTTGGTGTATATACTTATCCTTCATAAGGGCATACGTCGCAAGTATAGATCGGCCTATTGTTTGGGCCTGCATACTGTAGACCTGTATCATTACAAGCAACGCAGGTTTTAGCAGTGAGGAAATTATTAAGATCATCTCTCTCCACGACTCTCTAGTAGAGTGGGCAGATGCAGTCCTTGTAAGTGCTTGAAAATGTTGCGCTGCCTGAACATCCCAGGCATTGAGACAAATCTCGAGTCGCACCTGTATTCTAAAAATAAAGACATAGTGGTCGATGTCATCTCTGCACAGGGTACACAAGTTGGGAAAAAGTTATCTAGAGTTGTTTGATCTACATAGTACCCAACGTCACAAATACAAGTAATCTAAAATTTATATATAAAGGCTTTGTAATGAAACTATAAATATTTTGGATGCAATTATAGTTTTTAAAATAAATAAGATGTTATATTTAAGTCTCTAAGAAAGGAGATTAAAGTCTTAAAATGTTTACTATTTGAATTTGGAACCATATTAGTGGGACAATTGCTGCAAGCGAGGGTTGAAGAATCAAAGTACTAAACAGAGGTGCACTAAGTTGAAGTACTTGAAGTAGTGAGTTGCGCATTAATGCTACTCACCATGAAGAAGAGCAACAAAGTTATCCCTCCTTATAGAATGATACACTATCTCTTGGTCATCTATTTCAAAATCATGTAAATATATTTTGAGTTGGAAAAGAGGGCTGATCTAGCTCTAATTTAAATTGCTCCCTTTTTAATTTGAATTTAAATTATTCCTTTAGAATTTATAATTATACCCATATTAAATTAGAAGTTATAATCTTGGACCTGTGATGTCGTACTAAAGTAGGTGTGGAGTTGCTCATTAGATTTATTTAGCCAATCTGATTAATTAAATTCCTTTAAATATAATTACACTCATAAGAGATAGTGTGGCTAGATATTTTTAAATAAATAAGCTTTAAAATTTGAATCAAATTTAAAATGCAAAAAAAAAGGAGAGAGTAGCTTTTACGCTAATCGGGAGTTAGCACTGCTTAACTAAACAGAGAATCAAGTGCAGGGAGGATAACCTAAGCTAGAGCCTAATAAATGATTTCACAGCAACACTAGCCTAGCTTTTAATTTGTGTTTCAGCCTTAAATTTCAAATGGTAAGTTCTCATGATGGAATTTAGAATGAAATCATCAGTCAGAGAGGAATATTATATTTGCGCAATCTCATCAATTTGAAATTCTTTATAGAACAAAGACTGTCTAACATAGCTGCGAATGCGGCAGGAGTTAGGACATCATTGATTAACTAAAACTAAGGCGGTTTCAGCAATCAGACTATGAGCAGAAATAGATAAACAATGAGTCGAACCATGGGAACTGCTCAACCCTTCGGCACTTTGAATAATTAAGTCCAAGGACAAAGTCGAAATTAACCTCAGAGCAAACTATCTATAGGAGGTTAAGGAAATTTAATGGCATTTGGATAATTCTTTAATTTTGTTACTTTGTAAAAGATAAAAGTCTAACTATGTGAGCAAGTAGAATAATTTGGGAGAGGAAGGATCAGCTTACTCTCAGTAATCATAGAAAGATCCAAGATCAGAATATATCTTATTTCATATTAAATGAATGAAGAGCAAAGCAAGAAGCTTGAGTAGCTTCAGATTCAGATTTCTCAAAGCCTGAAAAATATCTGAGGGAGATCTTCGATTTCTTGAAAAGTGTGACTATTGTCTAGGATGAGAAGAACTTCTTAAGGAGTCTGAAGACAATAAATGGCCAATAGGCTTAGTTCATCATATATAATATGATCAAGATCTTTGCTCCTAATTATCAGTAAATGCCCAAGTTTGAGGAACAATAAATAAACTAAAGTGATGTTATTTTTAACAAGAAATAGTGAACTTGTAAAATTCTCCATTAAAATCACTGTTATAAATTTAATTGTTTAAGCAAATGTGCTACCCTGGGACAATAAGAAGTGATGCTATAAAAGCAGTGGGAGCTTAAACTTCTATTTCATTCCTGCTGAGAGCTCTTTACTGGCTGTACTTGGTGGCTAAAATTTACTTTATTGAAAAGCAACCAATAGCTGCTGAGGCAGAAGATGAGATGGATTATCAATTGCTTAATATCAATAAATTCATCTCTAGTATAGATTTAATATAACTTAACCCAAGAGGTAATCAAACTATAGAAATACAGTTTAATGTTTATTAAAGAGCAATAAATATATAGCAGAGGACGAAGATGAAGACAGAAGGTCAAGTTATGGGATTGTGTAGATTAACGAAGAGGAAGAGAAAACTTCAACTGACCCCCTGCAGATGCTTTTATAGTCACAGGTTGGAGTTAGCGAAATCAGTTAGAAAAATAGACAAAGAAAACGCAGAAGAGCAACATCCAATGATGATCGCAATCTGCAAGAATATCTTTCAAGAGACAGTGAAATCCAGTAGCACTAGTAGAATAAAGCAAGCACTAACATTCACTATTAGTTTTACTTACTGTAATTCAATAAGAAGATTTGTCCTCTGATGATGAAGATGCTATTGACCCCAGTCAGTAAATTTTCTTAGATCTACTCAAAGATTCCGAGAAGTATTAGAATTTTCAGCATCCCAATCAGCTTAACTTTTAACTCCCGAATCAAGTGAAAATTAAGCCTTCACCTTTAGTGCAACTGCTGATGCACGAATATCAGGAGTATCTCCATCATCCTCTTGAAGTTGAATTCGACATGATTTTCAATCAAGTTTGCAATATGATCCACACTAAACTTGAAGAGTAAGGTTAAACTATTGAGCAAAAGAGGTAGATGATCAAGATAACCAGAAATGAAGTTCATTAAAAGGAGCAGTCACTTCCTAATCTAGCTGCTCTTTAAGAAGAAATTTAAGACTTATTTAGTACATATTTTAAGAGCTAAAGTAGAAATTTTTTTAACTTGAGGAGAGATATAGAGGAGACTAAAATTGCTATTCAAGATTCTTAAGTCTAAAAAGGACACAGATTTCAGCAATTAGAAGCACTTAGTATCAAAATAAATGAATAAAAGGCAAAAGAGCAGATGCATATTTTAAATGATAATTACGGAATTCTATTATATATATCATTATGCTTGCTAGAGAAAAAGAAGAAAACGAGCAGAGAGTGAGAAACCAGCCGATGAATATATAGCAAGCTGATCTTATAAGCAATGAAAATAGGGCTAATAAATAACGCATAAGAGACATTGAATAGCGTGTCAACATTCTCAGAGATAGATTTAAAATGACGCAAACTTAGATTGCAACATTTTTCGAGCCTTAATATATAGATTGAAAAAGCTGATCATGAAATTTTGAATAATATTTCCTGTTAATTAAGTAGGTCGCTCAGCTCATAAATGGCGCGTTGATAGTACTTAAGCTTTAAGATGCGTAAAGAAATGAGTCTGCCTCAGCTGGAGAGTATGCTCGTGGTATTCACATTTCAATGTTAGGTGATGGCTATCTGGAAAAAGGAGTATAAATGGATACAGATGTTAGGCCAATTGTTGAGGAGTAAAAAGTTTTATGGCGAGAGAAAATTGAAAACTTGAATCTTCTCAAAGGATATTTATTCTTCTTCTAATTATAGCATTACATCAAAGGTCAATTGAATGATGAGCTAGTTTAGACTGAGATTGAAGTCAAAAACTAGTTAGATGAAATGAGGCACATATAGGATTAACTGAAGTTACAAATCTCTTAGAATCAAAATTAGAATTAGTAAATCGGTTAATTACAAGTTGTTGATTTATTTCAATTAGAAAAAGAAATTAATAATTTTTATTATTGTTCTCTCAGCAGCTACAGAGAAACTCAAAAAGGATTGTGATGTCTTAAAAGCCAAATTCAGTCAACAAGAAATCGAAATTGAGCAAATTATCAAACAATCCATATTAAGGCTTTTAAATGATGGTTATAAAATTCCTAATACTGATATTGATTGAATGTGATAACTTGAAAATAGAATAGCGAGATGTAGAAGGAGAGCTGGTAAAATTAAATTAGGAGAGTGAGGACTCTGGAGAGCACTTTAACCATGCTCAAGGGGAAATGAGACGCATTAAGTAGAGCCTTATGGAAAATATCTTGGTATTCAAAGGCACTATTAGATCTAGTATATAAAGCATGAAGAGATAAGTTTTGTCTTACTACTCTGAAATCGAGCCAATCTTTCTTGACTAAAATAATTTAGCCCTATAATTTTTAATCATAAATAAAAGTAAAAATAATGAAAACGATAGTAGGCAAGGTAATTATTTTTAGGACCTTGAGCAGCAAAGTTTTCAAAATGGTGAGAAGGAATGATCGATTTTAAAAAACAATTTTAGCTTATTTCTTTCTTTCTATTATGTAATTTTACACTTACAGAGTTTAAAACTGCTTTTGTAAATGAAGATGTCAATTTTAATTAGACAGAGAGATCTCCTCCAGTCATAATTATTTGCATTAAATTAACTTAATTCATCTGAGTATTGATATATTTTAAGCGTATTTCATCTCCTCTATAAATGGAATCCACCTATTATATAAAATATATATTCGTGATTTAGCGTGTTTAGGTCGAATTTGTGTCAAAAATGGCCAGATGGCCTGAACCATTAATCAAAGCACTCCTTTTAGAATAGTTAAAATTCTAGCCCATCTTTGGAATAAGCCATAAACATTTCTTCTCTATTTCAACCGAAGGAAATGTTAGGACCAGAGAAATTTGGATTTGCGTAAAAATACATTTATTTATTATTTAGAGAGGCATCTAGAGCTAATTAGGAGTTGGCATGTAGAATAATCAAAAATCCCTTATTTGGCCATTACTATTAAGTTCAAGGCAATCTAAACCCTAATGATAAGTAATCCATTTATAACCAAAAATGAAATAACAAGAAAGGAAGAGGAGACTGCAATTTTTACAGTGAAAAATTCTTTGAAAAGTGGTATTTTAGGGTTTAAATGAAGAAATAATTAAGTATTTTGAGAGAAAACAATTGCTCATTTAATCTATCTCACAAAGACAAATCTAAAAGCATTGATCATCAAGCAGAAATAGGTAAAGAAATCGTGAAAGAATCTATAAATAAAATATTCGAATATTTTATATATCTCATTCATCTTGAAAATCAATCCTTATTCCTAAAAAATGACAATAAAGTTTTAGAAAATATTTACACTGGTTTCAGGATACTTTTAACCTATAGATAGCCTGCTAATTTAAAATAGGAGAATACTTTATGAAAAGTCTAAATTAAAGAAGACCAAATTAGAGGACATTCGACATGTAAAGCAACTTCTAGGGAGAAAATGAGACATTGTTTTCTTTAGGTTTCAAAATTTATAAAATCGAAACAGAAAAGGCAAATAAATTAGGTTTTTATTCCCTTATTCAGTTTCAGAGTTATATAAATGGAAGGAGCTATTATTATTGCAATATTTTTTTAGGTCCCTTCTATCTTCAAACTATTGAATCAGGATAGGAATTTTATAAGTGTGATTTATGTTTACAGACAGTGTCTTGAATATAATTTGGCATTTTTTTCTCTATTTCCATCGAATTATGGACTAAATTGCCTAATAGAATTCTAAATGTTGATTGAAATTAAATAAAGAAAGTTTCCCATCTAAGTAGACCGCATTACCATTACTCTTTGAGGAATTATGAGTTAGAGCAAAGAAGCAATAATATTTAGGCATACTATGGATACTTTCTGCTGTGTATATTTTGAGGCTTTATCTCTTGTTCAAATAGACTCGGAGGCGATGGGAGACTGGTACTCGATTGATGCCCAGGCCTCGTTGTTATTACTGAACATGCCTAAGTTGTCTGCCATCCAGAGGGCGATTGCGTAAGATATACCGTAGCGTCTCATCCATCTGCCTAAACCAGTCAAATAGTTGAAGTACAACATATCCATATTCTCTAGCATCCACTTGGCGCACTCACTAAGATTTCTAAAGCTCATCGAATATTAAAATTAAGGGGTGTTTACTGTCTGTAAGAGTTGTTCCATGTGCAATGTCCACCTCTTTCCTTGGGCCAGATGTCGACCATTTCGCGAGTGAAGTAGAAAGGATATGCGAGGATGGCAGATACTCCCATAGAAATAGCCATATTTCCAAGTTTGATGTAGTCATAGGAGAAATCGTTATACGTCCACAGGAAGAAGTACTTGTTCTTAATGAAAGAGTAGAAAGTACAGAAGGATGTCCAGAATACGAACTGACTTGACCAAATGGGGAAACCTCCCTTGAAGAGATAAACCAGTCCCTCTTCGAAAGGAATCCTGATTAGGGCGTTCAGAGGAGAAGTATATCCTCGGCGCATCTCAACAGGCCAGGTTCTGTCAGCGTAATAGGCGCGGCGAGCGTTTTCAAAAGGAATGCTAGTCCAGCAAGTAGGACCGAAGGCCATCATAGAGCAAGTCAAATGCTTGAATGAGTTCCAGTCAGCAAAGTCTTGAGGAGACCAGGTACCTCCATAAATCCACTGCCAGGCTGCGAGCTTAACTGCAACATCACCTCCTCCTGAAACTAGGCCGAAAGTCACTCTACATGAAATTAATTATCTACACACTCTTACTTCTTGGCTAACTCGGGCCAGAACTCTGGAAGCCTAAATGTTTCCTTAAGGAAAATGTTCCACTCCATGCGAGATTTGGGTCTCTCATAGAATTGACTGAGGATGTTGAAGTTGCTCTGGAAATGGTTGATTGGCTCCATCTAAAAGGTAATCGGTTATTATTTTTGTACCAAGACAAATTTTCTCGTAATGGAATATCGTAGGCTTAGCTTTTAATGCCTTGAGAGTGATTCTCATTTAGCATATGACGAGTTAAATTGCATGATTTAGACTTCTCATCCTTTTTTAATAAAATGAAGTCCGAGTTTGTTAAATATGAAGGCTTAAGAGGATTCTTACAAGGAAAACGGCTGTGGACCAAGCATACATGCCTCTCTTCCAGTTTTGTGATGGAGAGTTATAGACGGGAGCCTTATTAACAAATATATAAATAGAGTAAGATAACCTTCCAAACAGGCACTAAAAATTTAGTCTTAGATATGTTTGAAAAATGGTAGATCTTTCAAGAAAAGGGAATTGCTCTTTTTGATGCGACTCTCAATAAGTGAAAGTGCGAGATCGTGGTTCCTTTTCTTTATCGCGGATTCTTGTATATGAATGAGACTTACTTCTGTAGAAGGAGTCAGTGTATGGCTGATGGATTCTTCTCACATCATCGAATTCAAAGTATTTCCAAAATTCAATAAGATAAAAACTTTAAAATATTTAATGTGAGTGCAATACCTCTACAAAAGATAGATAGATAGAAGACCAATAATAAATTGCGTACTAAGGACTGATTGATTTATAAAAAAAATCATTAAAATTTATTTTTGTGAATTCTCCGAATCGATTTCTTATGTGAAAGTGGCAAATAAATTTTTAGGTGAAATTGAAGAAAAGAATTATATCATTTTACTCATTGCTATTTATTCTTGTCTTAAACAATTTAGGATTGTTTATAAAACTCAAATCTATTTGTTTTAATTAAGCAATAAGACATTTTCTGTTTTTAAGATGATAATAATTATCTATTATAATAACCCCATTTTATTATAAATACAGCAGCACCAATTTATTATTTTGAGAGAAATTGCTACCCTTTTAAATAAGATTGAATTTTCCTTAAAAAATAATTTCAAGAATAAAATTATCTTAAAATAAAAGAATGGCTGTTAGAATTCCTAAATAAACAGTCCAAATTATAAATCTAACTTTTTTTGTATTCAATTATAAATATGAATGTTATCCTTCTAAGTTAGATTAAATTTGATATCAAATTATGCAATTAAAAATTTACTAAATAGTTTACAATTAAATTTAAAGTAAAAAGTTTGATAAAAATTTCCTCCAATATTTCTTTCTGTATTTTTCATTTACCTTTTAGTAAGTATTCAAATTTAAATATAATCTTTTACTTTCGAAGATAATAGATGAAAATAAATTGAGTTTATTTAAATTACATACCTACTTATATAAATCTTAAAAAGTCATATTAAGAACCTTTCATCTGCTAAAGTGTGTTTCGCCAGATTTCTACGACCGTAATGAGCTCTCAGGAACATTAAAAAGTTGTCCACAAGATATTAAAATTTAATAAATATTGAATTTAACAGATAGGCAATTAAGATTCCAAGAATCAATCTAGATTAAAGAGCAGCATTTGATTGAGCGGCAATGTCAATAAAAGATATGACTAGAACATCAAGCATTAAAAAGTCGAAATCCAGACCCATCATCAAGTATGAAGAGTAGCCCATCCAGGGGTCTTTGAACATTATAGGTACGTCTTAGCTTAGCATAGAGGGCATAAGACCTAGCCACCTTGACATGGCTCCTCTATCTCTTATGTATTGTTTGGGCTCTACCCTCACTTTTTCAATGTAAGTTTGCATTAATCTGTTCATGAAAACTCCGGGCTCTTCTAAGTTTGCAATATTCATTCCAACAGGAACAGCTCGCTCCCTTGTTAGCACTTACTGAACAGAGTTGAATCTATTCTACTTTTGATTCATAATATTCAAAATTTCCTGGTTAATCTCCTTCTGATACAAATCTTTGTAGTACACAAGCATCTTTCTGGGCATGTAAAGTTCGTATGTTTACAAGTTAGGATATTCCACAGTTAATCCACGCAGTTGAGCTTTACCCGTACGCTCGTATTCGAGAGCTCGGCGAAGTACTTCCGATGAGACCTCAGCCTAGCCGTATGGAGAGCGCCCGTGGATATAGTAACCGTGAAATTGATTGTCAAACATGAGTACTGAAATGTTGCTCATAGCGCAAAGATCAGTAAACTCCTCAGTTGCAAGGGGCACTCTGAATTTGATTAAATAGCGAAGTACATATTGAATGATGCCTATTATGTACATAACGATAGCTGTGATAAAGAAATTTAAGACATAGTTTTCAGGAGAGTTCACCTTCACCTCTGATTAAATTCAATAAAATCCTAATTTTTATAACTCTGATAGATCAGGATCATGAGTAGAAAAATATCTGAAACCTATTCCTTCCATAAAGAAAGCGTAGCAAAGTAAAGTGAACTCCATAGATATGAGCTTCATGTTTTGTAACTCATTTAGTTCATTAAGAAGAAATAGCTATCTCCAGGCATTAACTCCAAAGTATGGCCTTTCTTGTTCTTCTTTTGGAATAGCTCTTTGCTTTTGCTTTTCCCAGTCTACTAAAAACACATCGAATGAGCATTACTCGAATATGATCTTATATCCTATAGTAACTAGCTTTGTAATTAGAACTGCATAGAATAAGCCCTTGAATGGTAAGTAATTGGAATCTGTATTTCCTGATACTGCAGGCAACAAAACGTATACATTTTCTTGCAACTTGAAGAACACAAACCAATAACCGCTTATAATTACTACGAACCAGAATAGAGATAGATATCATCTAAAATGCTTATTTATCATGAATTGATTCAGAATAGTAAGTTTGAGAATACGTCGAGGCAGGTAACGATAACTTTTATTTTTGATAGTCTTCACAACTGAATACTTGCATTTGGCATTAACATCATCTGAGAGTTAATTTGGAGACCAGCACCAAATACATAACTATACGAGAATAATGACTGCCATCAAAATCATCACTCCGATAAATAGGCCAGTCATAGTCTGCCAGAAGTGTGAAGTATCCATGGCATACTCTGTTGTGAAAGAAACAGTTGCAAGAGAATTAGAAGCGACTCCAGTTCGAGAACGCTCTCTATAGTTTATAATGAGAAGTGGAGTGAGAATCATCTCATCATTATCTATAAAAATCTTGTAAATAACTGATTAATCTGGATCAAGCTTAATACTTAAAGTGATTTCCATAGGATATCTAACTACTGTTGATATAGCTCCATTAATGTAGCCATTTGTACCTTCGATACCGCTCTTTGTATCAAACAGGAAGAATCTGCGAGTGAGCCTCCACTTGTTTTGATCTGTAACTCCTGCTTCATTCACTTTCTAGCCGGTAGCGTCTTAGAAATTTCTGATCAATACAGGCACGTCTATCAAATCTCCGTTGTAATCCTAAAGGTAGAGCTCATAAAATAGATTTTCCTGGGGAGGGTGGTCATAGATAGAGGAAGATATTAGATTCGATAAATCAAATGTGCAGCTCTGTGAGATTGTTGATCCAAAGCGCCTTAGTTGGGCTAATTAATTCTCTGTATTAAAAAAATTTGTCTTATTATATATACAATTTTTACAAACTCATAGCATTTGGCAAATCCTCCCTATAATACTTAATTTCCTTTTAAAAAAATATTACCTTTCCTAGGAATTTTCCTCTGAAATATACTCTCTCTCCAATCCTCACCTTTTAATTTATGTCTCCTCCAGTCAATTAAATTAATTTAATCTCTTCTTCCGTAGGTGGGATTATGTAAACTTGATATCATTTTATTTGTCTAATGATACTAATTGCAATAATAGGATTAAGTTTACTTCTCCACAACTTTTTCTATTTAATCCTTAAGCAATAACTCGCTATTGTTCTATAAATGCTGTCCTTTATGATCATTTCTTTATCTGCCATTATTTGAATTTGATCTTCCTTATCTTGGCGAAATCTTTTCGTTTTCTTATCCTCATTTAAAAATGCATTAAAAAGTATAAGTACCTGGCTTAAAATAGAATCTTTTCTCATTTCCATTATTTGATTAGATGAATCTTTTCTCTAAATTCTAGGGTGACTAGCGAATCTTATCCTACTATTTTGATTCTTAATTTCTATTTAACATTTAATTCATCTCAGCCTTGGTACCTTACTTATTTTGAAAAGCCTATTCATTTTCTTTATTGTAAAAACTTCATATCATTAAATATTTTTATTTAAATTGGAATTGACTCCTTGACTGTGATATTTATTATGCTAGTATAAATTTTAAGAAGGATGAGGTGGAGAAATATTTTAGGGATGAGTATTTTGCCCTTTCTTCCCATGAAAAATAGAAATAAAGAACATTAACTAGATATAAAAAATTAATGAATTTGTTGTTTATTTTAATTCAAAGAAGATAGGAGTTGATTTTTTTTGTAATTCTCTTGATCTGCAAAGTAAACTAAACTTAAAATATTAAATTGAAAGCTTTGGATTTGATATTAAGACTGAATGACCTTTCTTACTCCCTGATTGGCAAGGCTGAAACCTTGATGTTCCTAATTAATTTAGTATTGAATTTTTGCCTCTGCTTTAGGGATTTCTGGTGATGATTAGACTGAGGGCTTGTAATTGCTTGTGCTTCTCATGCGATTTTAAGGCTTTCGCAACTCCTTTTCATTCATTTCATGATCCAATTAGTTTAACTTTTAAGGGAGAAAGTTATAAAGCCTGTTCTAGTTATGCTAATTTAAATTATAAATAAATAGCAATCATCGCCATTATGATATCTCTAAGAACTCTCTTTAATCACGCTTTATTGATTTTGAGAAGGAGATAATGGAGATATCTGAAGCAATAAATTTTACTAATATAATGCTTTTAAATCATTATGTAAAATAAAGCAGATCTTCTTAGTGTTTTTAGTGGAAGAATTTAATTTTGAAGTTAACACAAATATAAGTTGCAATATTTTAAATTGAAGTTAATCGATTGCTTAATTAAGGACTTGAATCTAATTTAAGCTAATTTAAGCTTCTTTAGTTAATGGTTTCTTGATTGTAATTTTAGCTTAACTACTTCTTAGTTATCTCAGGAATCAAAATAAAATACATAAGAATAAAATTACCAAATCTTATTAATTCCTTCCTAGATTTACTACACCTGCTTTTGAGGGAGCTGGGCTTAACTCTTCAATTTCTATAAATCTTTTAATTATCAAATCTAAAAGAATTCTAATTTCATAGTTGAGATGTGTTTGATTTGATGATTCCCTATTTGTTTAATTATACTTATAAATCAAATTTTGAATTTACCGCCTCTATCCTTTTCAAGTTATACTTCAAATATACTGAATTTGAAGTCTAAAAATTCTTAGAGCTTCTTATTGTTTATCTTTGATAAAGGATAATCATTAAATAAATAAACATAAAGCAAGAAGAAATTTATATAATTAGGATAAGAAGCAAAATAAGCTAAATTAATGATGAAATAGTCCTCTTCTGTATAAACTCTATCTGCAAACTGTAAGCCAAACATTTGTAGTCTAATTTATCTTAACATTATACTCCAAATTGTCACTGAATATCATTGAATAAGTATCATTCTTATTCTGATTACTCTTTAAAATCAAATAAGTGTTTTGATAAGATGGTTGTAGAAATAAGAATCTAATATAAAATTATAGAAAACAAGCTGCTCGAGAAGAATGTTTTCTGGCTTTAAAAGAAAAGTTGGGGATGATAATATTTAAAGATTAATGGTAAAATTATTTGCGTTTTAATTAATTAAGCCACCCCATTTGTTAATCAAGATCTTTAATAGAGAAATCCAATCAGGCATTAGTAAATTTATTTTTAGTCTAATCAATATATTAAACAACCATCTATATTAGAGATATTAAATATTAACCAATCAGATATCTTAATATGTCAAGCTATCAGACTTATCACTAATTAAGACTTTGAACTTGATCTTATTTCTACAACTATCTTATCAAAACACTTATTTGATTTTATCATAATTATTTTTATAAAGATAGCAGAAATGTATCTCTAACTTAGAGAAGTGGTGTGGGAGTTGCATCTGCAATCACTGGTGGAAATTCGTCTTTTCTGTAAATGCAAACTTAGCGAAACACTGCTACTCTAACTCATAACAAAAGTGTGTTGCTTAATCTGCCCAAGATAAATCAAGAAAACAAATTATAGTCAAACAGCACTTAAATTTAATAAACAAACAATCTTGCTCATAAATAAAATGTGAATGGGGACAAATCTAAGATCTCTAATCACAACCAACTATCTTGAAACTATTCCTCTATCAATTTAAAGGATTCAACTAAGCTTTTATTCAACCAAAAGTTTGAGTACTTATTTATTAAGCATCTCATTTCTAATGTTAGTGAGATAAAGTAGCAACAACAAAGTGGAGTTTTAATGAAAAAATTGAGATAAAGTATTGAAAATGAGTATCATTTTAGCAGAATAAATTAAAGTGAAAAAATCTAATCTGTGAAAGGATAATAAGATCCTCCTTCTTAGGGCATTTAATTCATTAGTGAGTACAGAAAGAATCACAATTTAAAGCAAAACGGCTTGTCTGAATCTATGGGAACGCTTTAAAAAGCCTTAAAGCTTCCTAAGATTCACAAAAACTTGTAGCAAAGCTAATTATTCGAATAGTAAAGTTTGATAATGTAAACAAGCAATTAAAGAAGGAAAGGGGGTAGCCT
Organism: Tetmemena sp. SeJ-2015; assembly: GCA_027382625.1. NCBI lineage: Eukaryota > Ciliophora > Spirotrichea > Sporadotrichida > Oxytrichidae > Tetmemena > Tetmemena sp. SeJ-2015. The sequence goes on from JAJKFJ010020898.1 coordinate 133,323, forward strand.
TAGTGCTAGAGAAAGATATCAAAATATTTACTAGATTCAATCTACAGAACTCTAAGTTCCATTGACCTCATGATAGCAGAAGCAAGAAAATACTTACGACCCTTCTTCACTCTTATGGAAAAGGGAAAGAACTCCAAGTTTACTGAGAGCTATAGGTTTAGTGGAATGTTTGAAGGAAAATACAATGAATAAAGCTGATACAGAGAAAATCAAGTTTGATGTGTAAAAGGAACGCCTCAAAAAGTTACTAGTCAAGCAAAAAAGCTAGGCCCAATTAAACCAGGAAAAGATAAAGATAGTGATGTAGTTTAAGGGTCTCTCTAACATTTTATTATCCATTATAACATTAAGAGCATACCCTCTCCTTAAAGATTGATGAGAATGACACTACCGGATCTAAATTTGAAGCTTAATAAGTTCATGATAGATTAAAAAGTAATGCAAGCTGTCTTCCTAATTTAAGGTGGATGGAGGATGTTCAAAGCCAAATAGCTTTATAACTCTTAGAGGAGAAGATTTCTTTCTAGAATAGTTTATATCTAGAGGAAAATAAAAGGCTATTTAAGGAGGAAAATTAGAAGAGCCTATATGAATTCTTGTGCTCTCAAAATTCAAAGCCTCTTCCGTAGTTATAGAATACGTAGGAATATGATACACTACATGAGCCAGAAAGTAAATAAAAGTTTGATGGTCTTTGATGATATGAGAGAGCGAGTTTACAAAGATAAAGTTAAGCAAATCATCTAAGACTGGCGATAGAAAACTTTCAATTCTCATGCTGAGAAAAAGAAGAATGCTTATAAGGCATTCTTGGTGAAATCATTGCAAGTTTATCATAAGTTTAAGAAAAATAATTCTAAGAAGTCAGTACCAAGATACATGTAAAATCTTAAAAGGGGGAGCAATCAAAACACTTCGAGCGCTGTAAACACTAGCTCAATAACCTAGAAATCTACTTAAGGGAACGCACAGAGTTAGAACACAGCAAACATTTAATCACAACAAAAAAGTCTGTTTAAGTCATAAACAAAGGATCATTCAGCAACGAAATCAAAGAAGCCTGAACCCATCAAAGTTGCAAATTCAAATACTAAACAAACGGAGATTCCAAGTAAGGCCTAGAAAAATATTGACATCAGTTAAAAATAGGATTCAGCAACCCCTATAAAAATAGATCATCAATAGTAATCGCCCCCACCTTTACAATAAGACTTAAATTAAACTCTTAAGCCCCAGAAAGAAGGTCTATAATAGAACAGAAACTTGATTATACCTTATAATATTGTAAAATTTATTTCTCTATTGATAATTGGCAAGTCTGATACCTCCATGCTTTCTATAAACTAGCTAAACATTTCTGATATTCAAGATCCTACTCCTAATCCAAAAGCTATTTATAAAGCACTTTCCTCTCCTAAGAGATTTGGATCAATCTAATTAGACGATTTAGACTCGACTGAGCATGGGAGACAGATAAATTAGCTTATTCAAAATTCTGAGATGAGAACCAAGTAGATGACTAAGTCTAATACCTTGGGCTATAAACACGATTTAGTTTCTAATCAAGTTCTATAACCCATATCTAAAGCTTCATTATAAATTTAATTATAATGATGATTAATCTTCTCACGATGAATTCAAGAATGGAAACGAGGAAGAAGAAATTAATGATGGAAATCTAAATGAGAGTCCCATCTACAAAAACCAGAATGAGTCACCTAGTGTTAGATCTGACCACAGACATTTCAATTTTTTAATGGCTAGCACTTAGCCTCCTATTAAATACTCTAAAGCCTTATTAAACTTTTACCTATTCAAGAGGAAGAGGGAGAAATGGGTATGACAATGAAAGATTTTAACGTACAGGAACTAATCTCTAATTAGAATGAGGGTATTATAGAGATGCAATTTATTTTGCAAAATGTTCTTTTATAATGAATAATTAGAGATTGGAGATTAAATGGAGAAAAAATCTTTCCTTCAGTAAGTCGAGAGCTAAAATAATGCTTCTAAGAGTAAATTTATTCCAAAGAAAAGCAGCAAGATTAGCAACAGCAAGTCTAATTAGAGTCAAGCCTCTCCTAAAGTTTTGCAAAATATTTCTGAAAAGCAAACCTCTCCAAAGAGTAATAACCAAATGCCGGTCAGACCTGAACTCTCTGAAGTTAAGAGATCGCTTGAAAATGCTCAATCTTTCTTTTCAAAAGGAACTTAAAACAAAAATAACCTGACTCACTAGCATATTTAGGAAAATATATATCTTTTGCTTGTCTTTATAAATAGAAAACTCTCTTAATTAAAGCTAGGAGAAGAATTAAAACTCAAATACTACCGATGATAAAATTTAGGCCTCTATTTTTGCAGAGAATAAGTCCATCTCTAAATAACCAGCCGATAAACTGGTGAATTGGAATTCTTTGGATAACGAAGATAATTTATAAATAGGATTTAAATTATTTTTAATGAAGCTCAAAATGTTAAGAATGGTAACAATTAGGAAGCTCTAAACAAATCACAAACCTAATTTAATGAGAAAAACTTTGAGTCACCAAAGTCATCTCCACATTTATCTTTGTAAAAGTCATTAAAAGGTTAAATAAATATTATTTACCCAATTATTTTTCATAGACATCCCCAAAAATTTCAAAGTTTAATCAAACTTAACCAGGAAAATACTAAAATTTAGAAAGCGAAGAAAGAAATAGTGAGGCTCAATTTTTTTGGGAAAAAACAAAATATATTTCTCTAGTTATTTCTGAGATTTAGATTATATAAAAAGCCCCAAAAATTATAAATGGCTTATTTGTCTGGTTTATTATAAATCTTTAAAACCTAAAAAATTTATAAGTGAGGCAGAGTAGATAAGATAAGAAGATGGAGATAGTTACGAACAAGATGCGGAGTAGTTTGAGCATGATGAGAATACAGGATCATCAATTAAGAAATTAGAAAAAGGATCAGCTTAGTATAGCAATGATAATGACGAGATGGAATATTAATTTATTTAATGACGATTGACTTATTCCTAAAGCGAGTGGTTAGGCCATGATACCATCTCAAACTACGAGATAAGGCGTGTAATTGAATATCCTGCATAATATAGGCCTCAATGAAAATGAATTCAGCATAATCAACAATAGTAAAAAGCGAGAGTTTACAAATTATTACTTTTAGTGTAAGCAAATAATTACCATTCTAACCTTTTTATAATCTAAAAATAATGAAAAATTCCAATATGCAGATTTTTTGAGTTTAGTCCCAAGAAGCTAAAGATCTCTTAAAAGAAGTAGGAGCCTGAGCAGCAAAGGAAACTCTAAATTGTATCTTCTCCATCTGTTAAGAATGAAGAAGGCAAATCTTCTGAGATGCAAAATACAAATCCACAAACAAATGAAGCGGAAATTAACTAAAAACATAGGAAAATTACTAATAGTATAAGATCATCGTGAATTAGGTATCATTCTTAATAAATAAATTCTTACATCCACATTGGTTGCTCTCAAATGAAGTCCCAGTCGACCAGGCAGCCCAAGAAGTGAAGTCAACTCCATGTTTGTTTAAATAATATTTTTTGAATTTAAATTCTCTATTATAATTCTAAGTCGAGGTGGCTGCCACCTTTAATTAAAAGTGGTCGATTAAATTTTAAGAGATTGGAGCGGCTGGCGATTAATTCTTAATGTGATCAGTGATTGGGTTCAGATAATAATTTGCTGAATCGCTTACTACTACATATACTACTAACTACTATACATACAATTCAGCCAAAATATTGAGGTAAGTATCTTGATTTCTTACTACTTACAATTAAAAGATCTATACTATAAGAAGATATCGCTTAAAAGTTCCATCAAAAATTAGTTAAAGAAGAATCAAGACAGATATGGAATAGAGGTCACTGAACTAAGTCCTCGTTAATATTAGGAGCTATACGATAGAGAGGAAATATTTAAGGAGGCCAAGGAAGAACTTAATTTTAGAATGTATTGAGGATTACAGAGGTTAGTTTATATTATTTATTTTTATCTAGATTTTTGCAGTTAATTAATTTAATGTTAGGATATAAATTATGAAAGCAAGAATTTTAGATATGAAAGTCAATCTAAAAACTACGAATAATTCTTTGAAAAAATAGCTTCTACTACGCTAATTTAATTATAATGTTATTATAAATGAGTCAGTAAAAGCATAAGCAGCAGAAATAATAATCTTAAATAGCTCCTCACCTGGCAGCTCCTCCCTTTGTCAGTTAAAATTCTCTAACCTCAAAACTGATGCAGTCGTCTTTTCCACCTTACGTGGAGGATTAATTTATTTAGCAGCCAGAGGAAATTCAGAAAGACTAAGAATAAATTAATCGTATATCGGCTCCATTTATAAAGATAAACAATAACTCTACTATGCAGAGGATGCGACTTGGAGGTATTGCTGGAACATAAGAGTAGCTTTAATTGATAAATTGTTCTCAAAAGTACAAAATTTTTTAATATAAAGCTTTTACCCAAATCTACAAACATGGGAGGAGATTCGTCAGGTAGGGTAAAGTTGCCTAAAAAGAGTACTGTTTTTAATTCTCCAGTTGTGAAAAACGATAATTCGTTTTAGCAATCTCCGTCTCCAAATTCAGGTGCGAGTCCAAATCAAAATAGATCCCAAGAACGAAAGTCTAAAGCAAATCAAGCCGCATCTCAAAATAAGCAAAGCCTGATGAAAGGGAATGTAACTAATGCCATTTATCAACTTCAAAATCAATAAGCTTAGAAGCAGTAAATTCAAAATGGAATTGGTCAAAATATTCCTAACTAAGTAGCCTCGGTAAATGCGAATTAGTAGTAGTAACCAGGAGGCAAAGGCAAAAACAAGAATGATGTTCGTTAAGTTTATTAAATTACTAATGATCATTAGGGTAATTAGAATGGTCGAAAATAAAAGCAAGGCGGCAGTAGGATTCCGAATAATAGACAGAGTAACAATTAGCAACTCAACAAGACTAATATAATTCATACCTTTTTCTTTAGTTAGGAAGAATCAAATTGTTCGTCACTAATAAAGTGAGGTACGAAGATCTATGATGAACTCCTCTCAATTTGATCTAAGCAAAATCGAAGAGACCCCTTTATCTGAAAATACAACAGAAATGAAGATCCTAAAAAAGCCGGTGTTTGGCATTCCCTTGATAAATTTTGACTACATTCAAGAGTATGAGGACCATATGGGAAAGCTATTGAAATCAACTAGAAAAGGAGGAGGTGTCAAAGGCAATCATTCCCATAGTCATGGAGGCTTCAGCAGTACAACTGGATTTATGTATAACTCTTTCTTCTATTTTTTGCTCTATTTTTGATTTTAGCACTTTCAAGGAGAGCACTCTATAAATGATGACTTTTTTAATCAGCATCTGATTCACACTGACAGTAATGAGAATATTTTTACCGAAAAAAGGGGATCATCGTCAAAGAATCTTCTTACTCTTAACTTTTAATATTTAAAAATAATCCTTGGAGCTTAATAGCCTCTGCAATATTTTCTCCTTTTGCTTGCGACTTAAAGCAGTTCAATGAGTATGTTTCGAAGAGAATAGAAATCGAAGAGAAGATCGCTAAATACCCTTTTAGAAATTTGATAATGGCCCCTATAATAGAAAAGAAAAAGGAAGTGTCCAAGAGTTTGTAAAAATAATTATAACTTTGCTTCTATTATAAAAAAGATGCATGCTATTTATTTTGAGTTTAAACTCTAAGAAATCGAAAACGATGAAGTTGAGAAATATGGGCACAATTAAAAACTTCTAGCGGTCAAATCTGAATGCTGCTCAGCTCAACTAATTATCTTAAATGAGTTAGATTGAGGCCCAATAAAATTAATAAATTATAAGCTCTATTTAGCGTTCTAAATTTTATGCTAATAGCAGCAGTACTTGAGTTTTAGTTCTGGAAATGGGCCCTTAGCTTGGGACATAAGCTCACCTTCTGCGGCAGTAAGAACTCCAGGCGGAGCTTAAATGATCGGAGGCTTTAAAGAATTAAGTCCATTGCCAAACAGCAATACCCCTAACTTAATTTTAATATAGATCTATGATTTATAATGGGAAGTCAAAAGTTCACAAGAAGAAGGAGCATAAGCAATTCAATTCCTGCGATTCAACTTATTCAAGAAAAAATACAGAAAATGATAGAAGAAAAATAGTCACAAATGCTTGTGGGAGGCAGAAATAATATCATCAATGCTTAAAAAAGTATAAGAGAAAATCAATGCAATTAATTTTTAAGCTGGGAGCTTTAAAAAGTCATTGAGCCCTGGACTTACAAATGGATAGGGAAACTCTATTAACCTTTAAACCTCAAGATCTTATAATGCTTAAAATGAGCAAGCCGTTTCTTCTTTTGGACAATTATCAAATATATTAGGAGTTGTTTAATTAATAATTTGGAGGAACGGGTAATGTATTAGAAGTGCCAACATCCGGATTAGGAAATTTTGAAATAGAACCTTTTCCAGGGGAGCTATCTACTAGAAATATTATGAGAAAAAGAACTCTGCAGGCCTCATGCACCCAAAGAAGAATTCACTCTCTACAAATGATGTGCAGCAATTTCTTTCCAAAGAGATCCTCTAAATGGTGAGAAGATCATAAGTGAATGGAGCTCTAACTCCTGGGCAAGGTGTGAAGTACAATGTAGTTAGTATGATATTTATGATACAACTATTATCAAAATGATATGAATATAAGATGAACTAGAATACAATCCATAGTGGAGGTAATATGAGCTCAAATCCCTAGCTCTAAACTTCTTTCTAGTAGTAAGGCCCACTTACAAAGCAAGCCTTAATGAACCAAATAAACTTTGCTCTGAAGCAAGAATACCTAGAAAAGCGATAATAGCGACTGATATAGTTGCAAATAAATTAAATCTACTATTAAATTATTGATAAGCCAATCCTTAATCTCGCCTTAATTTACAAATAAGTTAAAGGGAAGAATTTCGAATGGTGGAAAGACAATTAAAAATCAAGAAATGCCAAGCTTTCTCAACATTGTAATTACTATTGAGTGTGAAGATTTTAAATCACCCTTGTTTATTTATTCTAATTCTGCGATAAGGATAGAGATGAAAGGATAGAGGAAAATATTTAAGATACTTTTTCCACATGTGTAAAGGCTCACAGTAAAAAGAGCATGGATGAAATAGATGAATTTAACGATGGAAGCAGGCATCTTACTTCAAAGCGTCCTTACATATATTTAAATCATTTGAATATTTTTAGTCCAATTGGAAGTTAGTAGATATTTTTCTTCAAAGAATAGGGCTTGAGACAGAGTTCACATAAAAATATCAATATGGACGAATAGTTATCATAGAATTTAATAATGTGAATTTTTAATTTCCTATAATGAGAAAAAGACACAATCTAAATTCAAACCTCATATGAGTCCTCAAATTGTCAAAAATCCTCGATCAAAGAACTTAAGTCTCATTTTTATTTCACTCTCTAAAAAATGATTATTTAATCTCAGAAATTCTGAAGGAGGGTTTATGAGTAGTTCAACTCCTGCCAAATAAGAAAATATTAGCAAGTTCAGCGAAAGCAAGTCTAATTTTAGGAAGAGTTAGGGAACAGCTAAGCCTGAAGAGATTGAAGGTGTTGAAGATTTGTTAAACTTAGATAAAACTTTTCTCGAGAGTCAAAGAAACTCAAAACCTAAAAATCTACTAGCCAATGAGTAATCAGAACTGCCACTTTAAGAAAATGAGAAACCTTTAAGAAGTAGAAATGCTCCTAGTAGGCAATTTTTTTATATTTTTTTCATTATCAAAAACGCGACAGTAGTGGTATTATTAATGAGAATCTAAAGCTGCCAGTTTTAGTAGGAAGATAGAGTAACTCATCTACCAACTAAATTGATTAAATGCAGACAAGTAAAAAAGCCTAGAGCATCTATTAAAGCTTCCAATTATATTCTTAGTAACCCTCTCCGAGACAAGGAGAGGAACTTTATTCATATACAAGATATCACAACTCTCAAGCTAGAGATCCAAAAATGAAAAAGGAAGGATCATAAAATGAAGGTGCATAAAATAATTCTAAATATAGAAACTTAATAGAGGAAACTAAAAGGTTTCTTAATATGAGTTAGGCTATTGTAATTATAATTGGATTCATTTACATCATTTTTATTGATGATACCACCAAATAGATGAGTCCCTAAAAACAAGGCTAAAACAAATTTGAATATGAATCATTAATTTTAATTGGTGTATTCTTCAACGACAAAATCTAATCTGAATGTTTCTTACCTAGCTCCTAAATCCTTGATTTCCCCAAATTAGAGTAAAAATGGTCTCAGCTAAAGCTTTTACGGATCTTTATTACGCACAGATAAGAAGTCCATATTTGCATAAAACGTAGATTCTTCAGAATAAGGACTAAAATTAAAATAACAACATGAAGATTATAATTCAGAGCATTAAAGTTATGATCTATCCTATGCTTATAATATTTTTATTTTTGCAAATAGGAGCTTGCTTGAAGATCTTATCATAGATAGAAGTTAGATCAGAAAGAATTTTAGAAAGGAGAGAGCAAGTATGAATGGCATATATTTAAAAAAGAACAATAATTATTTAAAATAATTTAGATTATTTAAAAAATGTCCCAAAAAATAACCTAAATATTTTATTTATACATTACTTGATTATAACTATAAATTCAAGCTTTAAATCTGATAGCAGCCAAAAATTTTTCATTCTCATTTCAATCTAAAACTCAAAATTTATATTCTAAAAGTTTTTTCTCCTGATATCTTCATTAAATCTCTAAAATTTATGGCTTTTTAAAACATTTACTGTCTTTTTTTGAAATTTTGTTTTAATTAGACATTTTTATTTCCAATGATTCTATACGATAATCAAGAATCTTAAAATTAAGCTTCAGATTAATTATAAAAGGTCAATAGATAGCAAAAGGTGCAAGCTAAACTTATAAAAGTTTATTTATTTCATTAAAAGCAGCTTTTGATTTCAAATCAGATGAATCCTAAGTTAAAATTGATAATGAACTATCTAGGCTAAAAGCTCTTAGAAACAAAAATTACAAGATTGTTAAGAAGGCAGGATCAAGCTTTAACTAGTAAGATGCTTTGAGCCAAGTCCTTCATCCATATAACAGATTATATTTTTAAAGAGAAAATTAAAGTGATAATCAAACTACAAATGCATCCATTAACAATGTAAATGAGTTGCATTGCTTTTCTCCAATAATTTTTACCAATTGATTGAAATTTAGATTTTCAACCTTCCTTAAATTAATAAAAAGTCTGAGAGATGATACAGTAGTGAAGCAATTACAGAAAGATATATCGAGAGCTTTTTCATTATTTATAGGTCTTCCTTTTAAATTCGGATGAGAATTAAATAAGAGGAACAAGTTCTCTAGTTGATTATTATTCAATAGCTGAGAGTAAGTTTTGGTATTATTGGCAATCAAAAATAAAAAGAGGATATTAATCTACTGAGAGATTATAATTAATTTAAGATCATGGCTAAGCATTTTGTTTTTTCTTCGGTAGCTTATTTAGTAAATTTTCATCAATTTAATATTTAATCTACTCAGTTTTTATATTGATTAATTAAAAAAGATTTGAGTTGAATTGTGAAGCAGAACTTTATTTAGCCAAGTTTAAATGATTTAAATGCTCATATTTAATAAATTAATTACTAAATCTGATTTTATTTAAATGTGAATTGTATTAGTAGTAGTTGTTATTTTAAAGTTTGATTTAGTGAGGTAGTACTTCAATACTAAGCTGCTAGTTTGCTTACTTATTAATATATCTATTTAAATTAATAGCAATTGAGCAATCATGGGACTTTTTAGGTAAGAATCACCCGCCTCCATATCAGCATCTCTCATAATAAAAATATGCATTCAAATTTATTACCTCTTTTCATAAGTTTAATGAATTATAAATTTGATTCATGAGTTGAGACATGCTCTTTTCCGTGATTTGATTTGCTAATTTTTAGTAATTAGCTGTTTATTTGAGGATCTTGAATGATAGTTTAATTCCCTTGTTCTAATTGCATTTTAGATCTCAGCAGGTCGATTTGTATGAGATAGTCATACCAAAGGACATCAATTTTATACAATTTATTTATTTATAGTGACAACGATTGGGCTATCATGAATGAGTTAGGAAGAGCCAACTTCCTGCACTTCGTTCATCTAAATGCGAACGAATAGGGTCACCACCTCAAGTACTTCAACTACTTACGCAGGGCAGAAGATACCATCAAGCTTATTGAGTAAGTATATATAGCACTAAGTATAAGGAAATCATTCCAAAACATAAGTAACCAAAACTTGCTTCACCATTATGATGCTTTCAAATAAAACAAGCTTCCCTATGATGCTATTTATAAAATAAGTTTTAAAGCTAAATCAATTAGATATGTTAAAAAATATAGAGATTAAATTCTATAATGATTAAATACTTTGAATAATCAATTAGCCTATTTATATATGATGCAAATATCTAACTGGATTTATAGTGACATGGAACTCATCTATCAGAGATTATCTTAATAAAGAAATCTATTATTTAATGAGATACAGGGTCCAAATGAAACAGCCAGCTAACTTTGATGAGTTCTTGCACAATTAAGTTATAAAAGTTGTAACTTAATATTATCCTACTTATAAATATTGAATGTGGCAGAGTTTGAGCGCTTTAAGAAGACAGGCTCACAGTAGTTGTTTTCAGAGATAGAGCACGACGTGAAAGAGAAAAGCAAGTTCCTCAAGTCTCAAGTAAAGGCAATCGATGAGATGGTAACAAGCTATCGCCTTCTCCTCGCAAAAATTAATGTTCTCCAGAATGCAGCCAATCTTTTCAGGGTATCCAGCGATGTCGATAATGGCAATTTATATATTCCCTTAATTTAAGACTTTATAAATAAAATTAATGATGAATATCGAAACTGGTAACATGATGGAAGGAGAAACTAAGGATAGACAATTAGGGCAGTCTCTGCTAGGAGAGACTGTTTTAAGAGTGCAACACTATGGAGGAACCATCAGAAGAGCAGACTAGCTCATGTTCAAGAGACATTAATTACAAATATGGCATTAAATTTAAGACTTCTGTTTAGATCGACCAGAGGAAAGGCATATGTGTATTTCTTCGACTTCGCTACCTCCCTTGAGGATAGAATGGTGCATGTCAATGATCATAACGAAAAGCTTACCTATATCGTAGTTTTATTAAACAAAAAATCCTTTATGACAAATTATATAAATTTTCGAAGAAGGTCTTTATCTAAATGAGAAAGTCAGAAGAATCTTTAAGTAATTTAATGAACTAGTAATTTGATCTGTATGAGTGCAGCAGACAATATGTTTGAGCTCAAGAGAGATGAAATTTATCCTGAGCTTCTTGAATGCCTGAAATAAATAGACCTCATATTGATTATCTCTATAAATACAAGGAAAATACAAAGATGGCAATTAACGAATCTAAGCGCACCCTCAAGGACTTTATGGTCACAATAAACGAGCTGCAAGGATCTGAGTATTCACTTATCTAAATCTTCAAGTGGTATGCAGTGAAAGAAAAGGCGATCTACACTGAACTCAATAAGCTTCGTACTTAAGATAAGGTGCTGGTTGGCTATTTCTGGTGTCCCACACGCTTTAGACAAGATATGGAGAGAAAAGTGTTTGACATCAAGGATACTCTAGTAGCAGAAGGTCCCCACATCTAGCAGGTCAAGGATTTTGATTAAGAAGAGTACCAACCTCCTACCTTCATCCAAGTAAATGAGGTCACTTGGCCATTCTAGGAAATAGTCAACACCTACAGTATTCCTCAATATTAGGAAGTTAATCCTAGCATTTTTGCAGTAGTAACTTTCCCTTTCTTATTCGGAGTTATGTTTGGAGATATCATGCACGGAGCCCTTCTGATAGTGTTCTCAACTATTCTCTGCTTTGCCGAGCGTAAACCAGGAACCGCTATGGGAGAACTTGGAAAACTCAGGTATACTCTTCTCATGATGGGATTCTTCTCCTTCTACTGTGGATGGATTTATAACGACTTCACTTCAATTCCACTCAAAGTCATTTAAGACTCTTGCTATAACATCCCTCATGATCCTACTAAGCAACCAGTGACTGTAAAGAATGATTGCACATATCCTTTCGGTGTTGACCCATCTTGGTAAGCTAAATAATTTATAAAAGCAGGTTTAATATGATGATTGTAAATTTATCTCGGAAAGAATGAGCTTGCATTCATGAACTCACTTAAAATGAAGATTTCAGTACTTTTGGGAGTCGGTCAAATGGCTTTAGGAGTTATAATGAAAGGACTCAATGCCATTTACTTCAGAAATTGTTCATTATAATTTAACTTAATTTCTCGCTCATTTTTCTTCTTCAGAAAAGGTCTAGATTTCGTTTTCGAATTCATTCCTCAAATCGTGCTTCTTTTCAGTATGTTTGGTTTTATGGATCTACTTATCATCCTAAAATGGACAACTAACTACGAGGCAATTCCAGGATCAAACCCACCCTCAGTGATTACTTCCATGATCACCATGTTCTTGAATGGAGGAGAGCAACCTACAAATGTTGAGCAAGAGACAGAACTTATCCCATATCAACCTGCTGTAATGAGACTCTTAGTCAATATTGTTCTACTCTGCGTTCCCATTATGCTATTTGTGAAGCCAATCATACTAAACCAAAGAGAGAAGCAAAAGCATTCCAAGCTACACGAAACTGAGGACTATCATAAAGTAGACTCTGACTTCCCCACATCTATTAATTACTACGATAGAGAGACTGTAGTTGGTGAGCCTGTTCATCAGCAGATTGCTAAATCTAAAAAGCATCAAGAACACACCTTCACTGATTTATTCATTCATCAACTGATTGAAACTATCGAGTTTGTACTAGGAACTGTCTCCAATACTGCCTCTTATCTCAGACTTTGGGCTCTTTCTCTTGCTCATTCACAACTTGCTAAAGTTTTCTTTGATAACACAATCAAGACCGGTCTCTAATCAAAGTCCTTCCTCACAGTAAGTTTCTCTTTTTCTCAATGCATAATTTTTGTACTTCCTAAGTATCTAACCTCTATCAATAGTTATTCTTTGGCTACTTTGCCTTCTTGGGCTTCACTATTTCAGTACTTATGATGATGGACCTGATGGAAGCTTTCTTGCACACACTTCGTCTACATTGGGTTGAGTTCCAAAACAAGTTCTACAAGGGTGGCGGCTCCAAGTTTGCTCCATTCTCAATTGAAGCAGCACTTTCTCAGGCAGGTGATGAGTCCAGAGCCAGAATGGCAGCAATTGCTTCTTCAGTTGGCAGTGATTACAAGAAAGCCATTTTTTATTTTAAGCACGCAAGTTATGAGTGAAGCGAAATACTAGACAAATAATAAGTCCTCTAAGTTGATCAGCACTTATAAAAAATTAGGATATCTTATTTTACTTGACAAACCTTAGAAGATTCATTTAGATTGTCTAGTGATATTTATTCTTGTTAAGGTTTTCAATAATCGCTAATAATTTTGCCCTTCGAGAATATATCAAGCTTTGATGCCTTTAAAGAAAACGTAATTTAAACTATTAAACGGTCAAGCTTGTTCACCCATAATCACACTACTCAATATTATTTAATTACTACTCAAAAGCAATTAATGGTAAATAGAAAGCACTTCAATTTTATATCTATGACGATATTTTTAATGAAATTTTATCATTATAAACTGTCACTACTTTATCTCTTTAGTTTGTCTAACAACTTATTTATTACTGTTCTAAATATTATATATGCCATCTGCTATTAAAGCAAATATAATATAATCATAGATTCTTTAGATTCCTCCCTGCCATGATATCAAATTTGATATGATTTCAAATATTTTTCTAGTAAAATAGTGAAATAAAGGACATATGCCCTTTCTCCATATTCTTAAAAAGGCTATATAACAACTTTAAGAGTTATTCAAATTTGAAATTTTCAAAGTTTGTTTAAAATAATCTAAAATATAAAAGGGATGCAACCAGGCCATTAAAACTTGAAAGACTTCGACAAAAGAACTGAGATCGAGTCTAAGAAAGTTAAGTAGCTCGCCTCAGCTATGGAGAAGGTCAAAAAATCTATGGAGTTAGAGAAAAAAGCCTACTGCATAGAACTTAGGAAGGGAATCGATCTGTACGCTCAAAATCCTTTCTTGACTGAGAATTTCAAACATATCGTATCCGATTACTCAAATAACTTAAATAGAATAGACTTTTGAGTTTATTCATAATGTTAACTTGGACAAATTAGGAGCAATTTACGACAGAGCAGGAACTCACATCAGTGATGTCTCCTGCAACGCACTAGGATACCTACCTAAGAAATTAGAGACATACAAGAAATCTATAAAAGTTAGTGACAAGATGCCAGAGGGTCTTCATAAATTGAAAGACTACGAGTATGAACGCATTCAGTACACTCGCTAAGCGCTTCTACATTTCTTAAATGCTCAGATGCTTCTTCAAGCTTCGCAGTTTCAAATGTATGCCGACCTTTACGAGAGGCTGGAATAAGTTAATGATGCGGAGGAGATAGCTAATAAATACGAAAACAAAGAATGGGTAGTATCTAATCTCCGCAGCTAGGGCTTCAATTTTAATAAGAAGTAGCAACCTGCAAGTGGTCAGCAATAGTAAATGGTGCAATAGCAATAATGATAGCAGTGAGAGCAATTCATTTGTTTTTAACATTCTATATCATTATTTTCATGGATTTACCTGCAAGTATTTTGAATTTAGAGTTTTTAAATTTTCAATAAAGAAAAAAATGAATAAGCTCAAAATAATGATAGAGGATTCTTTTATTTATTTAGATAAATTTATTTAATATAATTATTTGTACTAAAACCATTCTCACTAAATTAACAATATAGCTATGAAAGAAAAGAGTTCAATATTAATTACTTCAATAAATGCTCAGATGGAAAAAATTTATTTTTTATAAATCGAAATGATCTGCTCTATAATATCTCTAAGGTCAGCATCTCAAAGCATTTTTGAATCTTGCCCCTTCTGCTTTACTTCAAGAATTTTATCGACTTTTTCTGAATTAGAGTTTTGGCATTAGCTATTATTTAATACTTTGCATCTTTGAGAAATAAGGCTAAGGAAATTGCTATTGTTGCTTATCCTTGCTTTGGAAGCTATTAGAAATTGATGATAATATATTAAAGTTTAGTGCAATCATCATATTCTTCTACTTATTCCTAAAATTGGTGTGTGCCTCTTATTGCTAGTCTTAAAAATTTTCTCCTTCTTTGAAAGTTTATTTTACGATTAGCTATTTTTTGCCATCAAGGATGGTCTTTAGTCTCTCATTAATTGAAATTCAGTTACCTGTGGAACTTGAGTTAAATTCTCCAAGATTTTATTTGAGAAAATCATCATATTCTTCTTTCTTTTAGTAATTTCTTGTTTGTTATTTGAATTTTATACTTAAATTTATTTTTTAAAGTTTATTTTTTATTTTATTTTAATAGAATATCCTTACCACCTAAAGGTTATTTTTAAATATTCGGGAGGAGTTTAATTGTCAGAATCATAAAATAAAAAAATATGGGGGGGGGCTTTTCCTCGACAGTAAAATTTTATAATGAATTTAGGTTAGAAAAAGTATGAATATAAGGTAATTTTTGCTGCTAAATCTGATTCTTTCAGTTATAGAGGTGTATTCGAGCATCTAAGGCTTCAAATTTAAATCCTAATTCACTCAGTTAAAGGTTAACTAGGTCTAAATAAAATTTTAGCTAATTTTTTTTTATTATATAAAATGAATTCAATGCATTAAACAACTTTTTATGAATTAAGTTTTGGCATTAGCTATACCATTAATACTTGCTTTTTAAAAATAAGCTAAGAATTTTATGTGCCCTTCTTTGAAGCATTAAATTGTGGATATATTAAACGTTAGTCGATCATATATTCCACTTATCCCTAATTGATGTCTCTTATTATATCATAAAAAAATTAGCTTTAAAATTTATTTAGACTAGCTAACTTTAACGAGTGATTAGATTTAAATTTGAAGCCTTGATGCTCGAATACCCTCTATAACTTGAAAGTAATCAGATTTAGAGCAAAAATTACCTTATATTCATACTTTTTCTTAACCTAAATTCATTATAAAATTTTACTGTCGAGGAAAAGCCCCCCCCTAAAAATATAATGTGCATTAACATTTTAATATATAAAGTATTGAAAATATTGAAATTTATTATACTTTCTTAATCTAGTTTATAATTAAAGTTATTTTACAAATTTGATTTAATTATTTACATACTAAAATTTTCTCTAAATAACACTATTGTGGGAAGAACTCTATAAAATTATAGCACAACCTAATATCGATGAGAACTTTACGATTAGTAAAGAGCAAAGAATACAATTTACTAGTTCTCATTTTCCTCTTTGTTGTGTGATAATAAATCAATCTTTTCAAATAAATATGCAATATTTCATTAAGTTTAAGATTCAATTTTTACTGATTATATTCTTTCTTAAAGAGTTTTATATTTATTTAAATTCCTGATATCGAATGGTTATATTTTTAAAATTAAATAATTCCAAAATAAATCAAATAAATAAACCCGAAAATTATTCATACTCAATGTTATTGAGATAAGCATCAAATGGTTTTCGTAAATTCGAAGATTTTTTGCTAAAAATGGCTAATAATTATCAATGATTATTAGTAAGAATTTATAAAGAAACCTTTTAAAAAAAACTAAACTTTATTGAAGAAATAAAATTTATAATGCTTAAAGTCTCAATTAGTGAGTAAGATAAAGTATTTTTTTAATTTCCTGAACTTTAAAATCTTTTTAATTTTGATTGATTATTTCCTTAACATCTTTGGCAGTAGTTTTCTTAGTATTTGAAAATATTTCTGGGTATTTTTTTTTAATCACTCCATTTAATCTTATAAAATGAATGCTATTTTAAAGTATTTGTTCTAATTTAAACTCTTCGATATAATAGAGTTAAGTAATAAAATTTAGTCATGCTTAAGATCGCAATAAATCTTTTTAAAGCATAAAAGTCGTTTTATTTAAAAAAAATTTGACTTGTGAATAAGTTTTTCTTTGTTAAAATGGCGTTAGAAATAATTTTTCAAAAAAGCATTGGCAAATTCAGAGATTATATCGCCAGCTATAAATTTTTAATATGTTTAAACTAAGCATTTTTGAAGTTTTATAGTATTCTCTTCTTCTTAGATTGCATTTTAATAAATCTAAGGCTTTTAAATATTGATCATTCCTGTTTCTCTAATTTTCATATAATGAAACTCCAAGATCTTAATTTTCATTTAATTTTTTCACATTACTATTGGAAAAGAATAAAAGCTTGCTTGAATTATAAAAATATGTAATTATTAAAGATAATAAATTCTACATTTAATTTTTGTATTACTATATTTTCTTTATTCTAGTTTAGTAAATAGAGCTAAGACTTCTATTTTTATTCCTCAAATCAAGATTTAACTATAAGTTAAATAAATTTAGCAGACATAAAACTAAGCATTATTAAGTTAAAGAAAGAAATTAACAAAACTTAAAACCGGATTAAGCTCGTGCTTTAATTTGCTCAACGAAAAGTAATTAAATAGCCAGGATAGGATTTGGTGTTGTCGTAAATATTTATACCTTAATAAAATACTTATTTATAAATAACATAGTGGCCTCCTGCTCAAATCAAATTATTACAAAATAAGAAACTAATGAATTCTGCTCCATTGTTAAAAGAATCGTAAAGGACACCTGGGCGATTAGGAATAGGTGCTGGCTGCTTGGCACCTTGTCCACCGCCAGATGTTGATGAGAGTCCTACCAAAACTTATACCACATTATAATTTAATCTCTGATTTAACTAGACCAAGGAACATTTAGAAAGTTCCCTCAGGCGTTGTCCATCTGTAATTGTTAGAGTAGCAAGAGTTGGTTAAACTAATTGAATAAGAATAATTTCTTATTTAAATATAAGTTGTCTGCAAAATAAATTCCTTATCCGTTGGCACCATTGCCACTTAATCTCATATCAAAGCCACTCTCAAAACTGTAAATGTTACTGGGTTAAGTCTGCCTCGTTCCATGGAATAGGTGTCTAATCATTTACAGTCCATCTAAGTTATCAAATTATATTTTTTTAAATTTTCTTATTTCATCTAGATGAGAAGTCTTTATATTTAATTGAACTGCGAAAGAATCATAGTATCAAAAGCATTAAATATAGATTATAACCTAACAAAATATAGTCTTTATTATCAAAAGAAAGGGGGGGGGCCTTTCCTCGTCATCCACTTTTTTTCATGAAAATATGAAAAATCACTCTCTAGCCTAAAATTAGCCAAAAAAACCAATTTTTTAGTCTTAATTCAATTTCATAAGGCTTATCATGATCATATGCTTTAATTTGGGAAAATATTTAGAACCTTCAAGAAATATTCATATATAAAAAATTAAATTTTAAAGGAATGGAAATATGACTAGAGAATATTAATTCATTATAAAGTTTAAAGATATCTAAAGTAAAATAATTAAAAGTATTCTAAGCCATCTTATCACAGCTTTCGTGTCCTTTTCATTTTTTTACATCCCCTAATAACATAATCTTATCTAAAAAATATATGAAAGTCATTTTATTTTATTAAATAGATATTGTTCTTTGATTCCATGATTAAATATGTAATTTAATGTTTTCTAGATTTCTTTTAAAATATTCTAGAATTAAATATCGAAGCCTTAGCTTTTAAATAGCTTTAAGCATGTTTAACGGAATTTCATCTTATATATACATGATACATGTCTTTAATGGATTGATATTTTTCGAAATTAACAATTATCTTATATATTGAAAACATATGCTTTTATTTAAGAAAATAAAATCTTTATGCTATAAAGTATCTTTAAAAATAAAATTTTTGTCTGACTGATTCTAAAATCAAGATCATTTTCTAAATCAAGAATATGATCATGATAAGTCTTTTGAAATTGAATTAAAACTAAAAAATTGTGTTTTTGGCTAATTTTAGGCTAGATAGTGATTTTTCATATTTTCATGAAAAAAAGTGGATGACGAGGAAAGGCCCCCCCCCAAAAGAAATTACTAAATTATGTCTAAAAATAATTTCAATCAAAACATTCAAATATAAAGCCTATATATTTTTAATAAAATATTTAGATTTGTTAGTATTGTAGATCTTCTAAACTTTGATAACTTCGGGCTATTATCCGTTTTAAATTTAAATCATATATTTGAGAAAAAAATTATTTTAATTTATTTTAAAGTATCTTATTATAAATAGCTTTCTGGTGAGTTTAATTATAAATCTAATTAAATTTGCATTCATATTAATTAAAATTTCATAATTTATAATATTTACGCACACATTGCAACAAAAAATAAAAATATAATAAAATTAAGTTTGGTTGATTTACAGGATTCATCTAGTTGATTAAATTGTTCGCATTATTAGAAGATTTTTATTGTCTTTATGATTTCTGTCATATGAAAATAATTTAATTTGGCTATAATTGATCAAAATTATAAAGATAAAACTCTTTTCGTTCATTTACTGATTAAATAAGAATTAAATATATGTCTTTAAATCTAAAATAATATTGTACTTCACTTTTCTTCAAAGTAAAAATTGAAATTACCTAAATTTCATAAATCATTTCTTCTCCAATATTTTTACAATTTAAAAATAAAGAAATCTTGATTAAATATTAGCTATATTATTCTGTTAGTTCACAAGTTGATCTAAAGTTTTATATTTTATCTATATTTAATTGCATAATTATAAACTTAAAAATAAAATTATAGTGATACTACTACACTCAGAATACTGATAAATCTAATATGTTAATTTTTAAAAACATATTCTCTTAAATAAAAAATGAATATAAAAATTTTCCTATAAAATTTTTAAATTAGTTGTATAATTGTTAATTAATTTTAACTATTATTTATAAAAATATAGTTTGTGTGATATCATTAAGAGTATCGTTTCTTGCGAAGTATGTTTGCACAAATTTGTATGCCGCATACTTATATTCCAAGGATGTATTTGGAAGATCCTCTATGTAGGTGAACTCATTTACCATAGTCACTCCTTCTTTCAAACAAACTTAATAAATTACTAATTTAAAAATACAATTAAAAAATAAGTCCATCTCAATTAAAAGAAGAAAAAAAGAAAAATCCATTAGAAATACTTTAAATGTACTTTAAAAATTCAAGATAAGATACAAAAAATTTGAAAATATAGTTTTATAATAAATAATTAAAGTTTTTTATGGCAAAAATAAAAAGAGGAAGGCGAATTAAAATTTGAGATTCTTTAAAGTAATACCTTAAGATTCAGAGATTTTGGCAAACTTAAAACTGGAAAATACAACGCAATCTATAATGAAATTGCTAAATATGTATTTAAGTGCACGAATTTTCATTTTGTATTTGAATATATAATCTTCAGATAACCCATTTCTATCAGTACTATAATAAAAAATTTACTTTGAATATAAAATTAAATGGATAATTTTCAATGGTTGGACAAGCTGAAAAGTTAAAATATGTTTTAAGTTTCAAGTGGATTCCACTTTATGTTTATCGTATTGTCTTTGAAAGTATATTTAGTCATAGTCTCAGTAAAGAGGTTAATTGAGTATGGTAAAGTTCCCGGCTGAATACCAAGCAGCATTTTTTAACCATTCTATTCTTAAAAATTACATTCAAATCTTAAAAAGATTATAAAAAAATAAGTACATAATTTAAAGATTCGAGCCATGTTGATTATTCTAATTATGTTTCCTTTACTTAAATAAAAAATGCAACTCATTTGATTAATGCTTAACTTTAGCGAATAAAGATTCAAGACTGTCTACGAGGCTTTATTCCTCAACCTTTTAAATTTGTGAATTTAAATTGCCAGTTCCTACTTTTTAGCTGCTCCAAACTCTTTAGTCACGAAGGGTGATTTCAATATCTATGTTGCTAGACTCAGCTATATTTTTTGACGAGGGCTTAATGAATCTGAGAGGAACAAATTTGACAGTGATGTTTACTCCTTGCTAATCAAGGATATAAATTTTGGCTTGAACTTCGTCATCTGCATCCTCCATAGGCTCATATTCTCCATCGAAGTCTTCTTCTTTTTACTCTTCCTAGATATAAATTTCGTTTTCGGGTTGGGAGAAGCGGTGTCGAAACATCACTAAAGAATTGAATTTGACATCTTGTTTCACAATTTATCCAGATTTGTCCATCAACTCTTAGTCTTTCAAGACAAAATTAATCAAAGTAAATGAAATCAAATTTCAAAAATTATTTTTAGTCAAAGGTTTTAACTAATAAATAAGTTTAAGTTTTATGCATTTTAAAAATTAGCACAAACTAATCATGCTGGAATAGAATTTCATTTGATTTGATTTAGGAGTTATAAATTCATCTGCTTGAATGATTTTTTAGTTTTTAAACAGTGTCTTGAAAATGAAATTAGCTTTTCATTTATTAGATAAGAAATAAATCCTTAATATAGAGTAATATATAATAAATATTACTGCAATACTCAAGTTCATAAGAATTAATTGGTATTTTATATTTTTCACCTACTCTGGCATCCTTGTTAACTTAACAGTGTGATACAAATTGTAAAGCTAGGCATGCATCTCTCTACCGAAGCATATAATATTGTGAATTTTGATTGACCCAACCTTGGCATCTTCAATTAAATTTTGTCCATTAATAATTAATTTAAAAAAAGATCAAAACAAAATATTTAGAAAGTTATTTTTTATTAAAAAAATTAAAAAGAAACTAAGCTAAGAAGGGCATAAATCCTACAAAGGTTGAAATTTTATAATTAACAAACAAGTTTTGCTTATTTAATTACAGCTAACACCTTGAAAAGTCCTCCTTCCTGCAATTAAATGGCAATGGCTACAATTTAACTTTAACTTACTGATTCATTAATTGGTAAATGCAAAGCAAATTAAACATTCACCACTGCTGATTAGTTTTGGAGAAAATTTGTCTACATCTCCTGGCTATTACTTAAAATTTATTTACTACCTCTTCCTCTTAATAGTAAATTGTGTGAATAATTGCCTGTCGTAAATAAAAGGCATTCACAATTCTAAAGATATCTTTATATCTGACTCATTTACTCTTAAGGGCTTTAACTCAACCATTAGACATTGTGACTCTCAATCCTAAGAATAGTGCATTTTTCACAGAAATTTAATTTCGATTTGATAGTCTTAACTTAAGGACTCAACATAAACAAAGTACCCAACAATAACATTTTCAAAGCTTATCCATCGGTTAATAGAAAAATTGGCACTCTTTAACTTAATAAAAAAAAATTCCACTCAATAAATTCAAAGAAATTGCTGATATCTCCTCACTTCGCTGCTAAAATACGCCAAGTTTAATTCAAATTAATTCTTTAGTTATTCTGTATTTTAAATTTATTTTTGTAAATAAATCTAAAATAAAACTATTTCAATGCTTCTCTGTACAATCTTTTTTTATTTTTTGAAAATGAACATTGACTAGCTTTGTTGAATGTCGAAGCCATTTTAGAAAATCTTTTCGCATGACTTCAAAGCCACTTTAACTGGTTTATCATGAAGGTAGTCGAATCAAAAATTAAAATTAAATAATCCAAAAACAATATCTTGTTCTTTGAAGTCCACTATCTTAAATTCTTCTAAGTCTTTTATTAAAAATAATAAAGTAAATATTCCTTGTACTGATTGCTGCTGTATTACGATTGGTGCTGTTAAAATATAAATTTAAATTAATATGATAGTTGATTTAATGTAATATAATAATTTCACGAGGTTTTTTTAAAAAATAAATTATTTAGTATATCTATTAACTCTTAAATTAATATATAAATTAATAACCTAAAATATCTATCAATAGAAATGAATATAGTGTGTTCTTATTTTACAGAATATTATTCATAGTTTAAAAACAATTAAAAATGTAAATTCCTTAATCAAGTTGCTTCCTTTTTATTGCTGAGTTAAGAATTTACCAAAAATGAGACCTTACTGAAGCAATTATAATTATTTCCAGTTAATTAAATTAGAATTCTTTGCTATCACAAAATTTAACTATCTTTTAAAAATAAGTTTTAAAAATTCTTAAATTTACATAAATATTTCTATTTGCTCTCTCAATATTTATATATGTGCTGGTGGAAATATTTAAACTTCATTTGAACAAGGAACTTCTTTTTTTAAAACTTAACTTATTAGCTATTAAGGTTGCTGTGGATAATTAATAATTGAGATAGGTTAGGCAGAAGGTTGCTGTGCTTACTTTGTAAATAATAAATGCATTAAAATAATATATTGCAATAATATATTGTAATACTTTTTTTTAATTATTTAGCTTGGAAGGTTTTATAAGTTTTAATTTTAAATAATATAGAATGGATTATTAAAATTTATAATATAATTTGAAGAGTGAAAGAGATAAAGTTAATATTTTTAATTTTATTTTAAAAACGAGATTAATGCTCACTTAATATTATTTAAATTAATGAACCATACTTAGGTTATGATTTCTGCCAATCATTTAAATAGTTTAAATCATTTAAATTAAATTAATTTATCATACCATCTCAGAAAAGGGGAAAGATCCTGCATTATCATTTTTACCGTCTCAAACAAATCATCTCCTCCCATTCCAATAATAATATCTCAAAAAATAATTCATCATTTTAGTCATACTAGCTTAGTAAGAAAAAAGTTTAGCAGTTTGAGATAAATAACAATTTCGACTTAAGTTCTTAAGTAATTCATAATAAAATTTAAATTAATTAAGATTATCAAATTTCAGATAAATTAAAAAAGAAAACGCATGAAAATTCAAGGAAAAGATCAGACTATACTTTATTAAAGCTTGTAAAAATCTCATAGTTAAATAATTGATACACCACTCGATAGCTTTAAATTTTCATAATGAATACCAATTGAGAAAAAGAAATATTTTCCTTTATTTAATTTAGAATATTATTTAATCAATGCATATATGACTGCCACTTAAGAACGTAATTTTCTTAAATATTTCATCATTACTAAGGTCTCTATTACTGTGCACTTAATCAAAAGTGATTAGACATTCTTCATATAAGTAATCCCTAATTAGAAGGTCATATTTTGTTTTAAAATTTCAACAATATCATTTAGATTTATGCAAAGGAGTATGCAAATTTATAAGCCTTGCAAATAAATCCTAAAATTGA
This sequence comes from Tetmemena sp. SeJ-2015, assembly GCA_027382625.1. NCBI lineage: Eukaryota > Ciliophora > Spirotrichea > Sporadotrichida > Oxytrichidae > Tetmemena > Tetmemena sp. SeJ-2015. The sequence continues at coordinate 157,671 of JAJKFJ010020898.1, forward strand.
ATACATTTTGAAGAAGATTAATCATATCTTGCTGGAATGGAGTGACACACAGATAATTTCAGATGGAGAAGATATTTATTTTCGATTGTTGATCTAGCATAGTTCAAATGGTGGAGGTTATATAACCCATTTTAACTGCCATAAGTTAAATCCTTCTAACTTTAATATAGTTTTAAAGTTTAAAAATAAAGTGTTTCTTTTCTCCAAATTTTAAATTCTTTTAAGTATCTATTATCAGACAATCAAAGGAGAAGGTAATAATATAAGCAACCTAAAATTTCACGTAAAAAAGGAAAAATACTTTTAAGTCAATTTTTAAAAGGGTTTTATATAATTTGGTAGAATTAAATTTAAATGAAAAAAATTAATAGAAGTTCTATATATAATTAGATTATATTTTATTTTAAATTAGCTAAAAATAAATAAATGTGATTCCAGATTGTTGGCAGCCCATAACTAAATCCTTGATAGTGATAAGAATGTTTTTCTCCTACTAGCTTCTAAATTTGAATTGGAATTTTTGTTGCAACATCTTAGGAAGCATTTCTTTAAACGCCTGTTTCTCTCTTTCATTTTATGATAGCTGAGGGACTGTCATCTATCGTTAAAGTTATGGTTATAAATAAATAATAATAATATTGAAAAAAGGGAGCTTGCATCTACTATGAGTTCAGAGCTCCTACTAAAGCGGCAAAATCTTTTTAAGAGTTCATGGTTGACTTTCTCTCGGTGTCTATTGATCTAAAATGTCAAAAATATTAAAATTATACAATTCATTTAACGCAACTAATTTTCTAATCTGAATAATTCTTTTTCTCCACAAAGATCTATATTAGAATTTCTTTAGGATTTTAATTAAAATTCTTTCATATAAAGTGTTTAATTGTATTTGTAAGACTTTTTTTTACAATTTAAATGATTTCAATAGATGAAGAACAGATTCATCGATATAATTTAATCTATCATTTAAAAAAAGCGGAATAACTTCTTCTAATTCAATGATTTCTTTTTGTATGATAATATTCTTTAAAATCTGTTAGTTCTGCTTCTCTTATTAGATTTTGATTTCTATTTTCATCGACTCATTTTATAAATTGATATATGAATATGAATTACATGATAAGAAAAATAGTAAAAATGTTTTATCTTTCATGTTTATGGATATTTTTTATCATTATTTTTTGATGTGAATATTTAATTTCGTTGAAGACTATGCAAATATCTTTTTTCTTAGCATAATTTTCATTTAGCATTTTCATTTTTTGATTCCTAAAATAATTTTGTGAACTTTTAAATTAAAAGAAAATAAAGCGAGCCCTTATTTTGCTTTAAAGTTTGATTTTTCGAATATGGCAGATTGCTTTTAATTATCTAATACAAACATTATTTAAAAAGGAAGTTAATAATCCTTGACAACACGCGGTATGTGAGCTATTGTGTTTAATTTAGTAGTGCAGAGTCTAAGGTGAACCTCCGTGATAAAAAAAAACTAACCCTGAAATTAAAACTTCCTGAAACTAAGTCAATAAACCCTTTTCCAAGGATAGCAAATGCCCACAAGGAACAATTTTAGTGGTTTAAAATTATTAAGGGAATCAAGGAGAAGATATGATATGGAATGCTTTTGAATACTAATTTGAATTGATAGAATTTGAGGCTACACCTAAAAGATTTCTGCTTCATTCTATTTGAAGGTGTCACCTAACATCGTTCAGTAGGATTCAAATCTATTTTGTAAGCCTTTTTGCAAGCCAATATTGAGCTAGCTACCTCACATTAAAAGTGCGAAGAATTAAAAGTTCTTAAATTCAAATGATTTTTTTTCGATTTTCAATTATATTATAAATTTATATCTTTGATGATATATGGAAAAATTAAAGATTAGTTTTAAATATTCAGAAACATTATTGTAGAAATCAGAATCAAAACCCCATAATATGATAAGAAAGTGAAAATAAGTTGTGTATAATTAATTTCTTTATTAATACTTATAATCATGCGAGTCAAACGCGAAATTACTCAAAAATAACTACACATCCTATCTCAGTTTCATTTTGACTCTAAGGTATGGATGTAGTCACCCTTATCAGTAGTAATAGCCAGTTCTCAACATCAACTCCATCGCAAAAATGTTGAGAGTGCCACACTATACTCTCGCATTTGAAAGTTGCTTTGCAGATGAGAAAGTTAGGAGTTGCAGCTGTTCCTCATCGCACTTCTAAGTTTCGTGCACATCAATTATTTGATTGATCCTCAAACTCTTCGCCACTAAGCGCACTTCAGTTTGGAGTAGCGCGCGAAGATCTTCCATAGATAGTTTCCTTATCTCAAGATCTCTCCGTAGACTGTAGCAAACATCTATCGTTGAAATGGCATAACGTACAAAACTGTGAATCGAGTGAAGCGCGTTATAGACTTCACTAAGCCATTTTATTATAATAATCTGAAATATATTTACGACTAGCTGCTCAGGTGTGAGAGGGATAGCGTGAAGTTTGTATGTGCTGACGAAGCTGTGTTCACACACAACACCTTCATGAAGAAGAGTTGGTACAAGAAGCACGATAACATAGAAGTTTACGAGTAGAAAGTAAATATAACTACAAGTGCGTTACTTGCAGGAATCAGCGAAGACTCAGGCTTAGAAGCTTATGTCCTTCATCCTCGCTCTATCAAGCGAGAGCAGTATGTTGCGTTCCTTAAGAAGCTCAGAGAGAAGATCACAGACGGTGAGATCGTTCTACTCGTTGACAACCTCAGCGTACACAAGACAAAGGAAGCGAAGAAGGCATACGCTGAGTTGAACATCACTCCTGTTTTTAATGTTCCATACTAGCAAGAGTTCAACGGCATTGAGTTTTACTGGAACTTAGTTAAGGGACACTATAAGAAGCTGCTGCTCTATCACTTGATGCATGATTAAGCTATCGATACAGAGGATTTAATAGTGAGTAGTTGTAAGAGAGTGGAAGAAGAGAAGACAAAGTTATGTGCGAGATAAGGTAGAGTGAATATTTAGGAAAAGTATTTAAGCTTAACTTAATGACTTAAGTCACTTTTGCTTATCTGGGAAGAAGGGATTCTTAAGAGGTTCCTTTCTCTCTTCTGTTGGGCCAGATGGACCTAGCTTCCTCATCTCGAACCTGCTCCCGCATCTATGTGCATCTCGTCGTCCCTAAGTTTCTATAGTGATAGACGCTTGCTCACCTCGATGCTTGTATTTTGCTTCCGTGCTCTGAATACCTTTGCTCTCTCCTTCATTAAGTAGATGCCAGATTTCTCTACACAGTTAAACTCTAAAACTTACTAGAGAAGTAGGGATACTTCTGAAGCTGCTCAAACCATTCGTCGCTGATAACTATTCCTTGCTTCTTTGGGTCGTTCTCCTCTACTTAGAATCTCTTCCTGTGTGCATCTTCAATGATCTCTTTGAATAGAGAAACCTCCAGATCTCTTTTAGGAAATTTGATAAATTGCTACTTATCTTTTAAATCTTTATTTTAGATTTGTTTTATCACGTATTATTCGATAAAGAGACAATTCATTAATTTATAAGATTATGGAAATTTATAAATATAAATATCTCTATAACCAACACAGACTTAAAAGAAATTGTTTATATTGAACATATCATTTATAAGTAATTAAGTATCCGGGATAGGATTTGTTGTTGTCGTAAATATATACTTCTTTTGAATTAAATAATTAATAAATAACATAGTGGCCATTTGCTAAAAAATTATATATCATACATAAAACATAATAATTTAATAGCTCCATTGTTAAAAGAATCGGTAACGTACGCCTGGACGGTTTGGGATTGGTGCTGGTTACCTGGCCCCATGGCCGCCACCTGATGTTGAAGATAGACCTACCAAAACTCACAATATATTTATTCTTTCCATAAAATAATTAATGATTAAAAAACTAGACAAAGGAATATTTGATAATGACCTTCAGCTGTAGTAAATCTATAATTGTTAGAGTAACAAGAGTTTAAAATATGATTAATAAAAATGAACCACTGTTTCTATATTTATTGTTTATAAGTTGTCTGCAAAATATATTCCTTATCCATTTGCTCCATTCCCACTTAGTCTCATATCTAAGCCTGTTTCAAAGCTATAAATTTCGCTTGGTTAAACATTTCTCGTTCCATGGAATAAGTGCCTAATCATTTCTAGTCCATCTAATAAATTAATTTTAAGAATATAGTGATTTTTCTAAGTCAGGGTGCTTGTTTTGAAGTCTTTTGTATTCGCATAAAATCTAAGTTAGCATCATGCTATTCAAGTTATAAATAAAAAAACCCTTTTACCTCTTATTAAAAATTTATAATTAAACATTGGATTAAAGCACATTATTACTTTGAATATTAAAATCTAATTTGCTTTTTTTAATTTGCTGATATTATAGACCTTTTATACTTTAAGAACTTCTGGTAGGGCCTAAACTCCTCCATAGCCATATCTGTTTAAATATAAATTCTTTTGTTTAAATTACTAAATTCCATATGATTTATATTTAGAAGATCTCAACACATGATTTTCTTTCATATTTTATTTTCTGGAAATTTAAAATAGATATGTTTTAAAATGAGAATAAATGCACTTTATTTCTCTTCAATAAAAATAAATAATTCTAAATACTTAAGACCTTCCCATTATATTAATTCAAATTAATTAATTGCTAATTTCAAATTTTTATATCGAAAGAATTTGTGCATAGTTAAATTATCCATTTATTTTTAAACTTATTCTCTACAAGAATAATTACAGGAAAGAAAAGATCATTATGAATTTTTAAAAATATAATAAATTATCTGTTTTGCTGATTGTTATTCAGTTGGTTTATCAAATTGTTATTATAAGAAAATAAAAGCACTGATTATTTTTTTCATTTAATTCTAGATTTTATTTTTCACCCCCCTTAAATATATAAAGCGAAAGACACCATTATTTATTATGATTAACATATTGCAGTTAAAAAACTTCTAAAACAAGCTCCAAATTCATTTAGAAAATCGTCTCTAATAAATGAAATTATTTATAGCTGAGAATTTAATAAAAAAGAGAATTAAATTAATAATAATTAATAAATTTAAAATTCTAGGCAGTTGAAGTGTGAGATTTTGGGTTAAAATTATTACCATTCGATTAAGCATTAAATTCTAAGCAACTTTGATCCTTGCAACTTCTTCGTAGGAAGGCCTGTGATAGAGTTACCTCAGTCACAAGTTTTTGAATTGGTTAATTTCTTGTTCGGAGTCAAAGACATCAATATCTCTTCACTGTACCTCCTATCGTAATGGTGGAACAACAAACTCAACTTATAATTTGAAGAGCTATCGAACAAGCCCCATATTGACTAGTTATCTCTTGATTTAACGGCCAACATTTTACAACTCCTCATTTATTATTTTAATTTAATACCGATTTTCATTTAAATTTTAACTATAATAAGAATTTTAATGATAAAGTATTCTAGTTTTTTTAAATTTTGCAATTGTTTAGTATAATTAAATGGCTTATTTTATATAAGATTTAAAATGAAATTTTTCAAACTTATAAAATATTCTAATATAAAAATATTCGCAATATTATTGACATTAAGTTTTTTCCCAAGTTAATCTAAAGTTTTTCGAAATAAAATTATAAACATTTGAATAAAAAATATTCATAATTATTTAAAGAGGAACTAAGAAATTATTATTTTAACTATAAATGTTCTCTAGAAATTGAAATTATTTTTAAAATTATTTTTTAATTTAACTATTTATTCGGATTCCATTTATTCAAAAGTAATAGAAAGAATTCATTCCTTATTTTTAAATATCAAAATATTAAATTATTCTCTTATTTAAATAACTTTTATTTTTATTGATTATATACTTCATAATAATAATTGTATAATAAGTTTGTCTAATGTCGTTGATGTCATCGTTCCTCGCTAAGTGAGTTTACAAGAATTTGTAGGCCGCATAAAAAAATAAAAGCAAAAATTAATCACTAGCATACTTAAACTCCAAGGAGTTCTTGGGAAGATCCTCTACATACGTGAACTCATTCACCATTTTCAGTCCTTCTTTCAAAACGCAAAATTACGAATTTTTATATTTTGTTTACAAATGATTAAAAAAAATTATTTTTGGTTATTTTTAAATATTGAATGATCTGATATACAGATAAAAGGCTACTCTCTTTTTATAAAATTACTGTTTGATTTTTTGTAAATTTCCTATAAATGAATATAAAATTATGATATTTTTATTATATTTTCAAAGACTTGACGAGTTGGAACGTTTAAAAATATAGCTTTTAAGTTTCTATTGGGTTCCACTTAAGTTTAACCATGTGGTCCTTGAAACTGTATTTAGTCATAGAGTCTGTAAAGAAATTAATTGAGTAGGGCAGAGTTCCCAGCTAGTTTGCAAGCAGCATTTTTTAACCATTATATTCACAAAAAAATAAATTAAAAACCTACTCAGATTGTAATCGAATTTATTGGAAAGAGAAATAAAAGAGAATCTTATTTTAAAATTTATAATTTTATCTGAAATAAGTATTTCAATTTGAATGGATTTTAGATAATCATTCTTTGAATACCTTCTTTTTTAATTAGAGAACTATTTCTAATTATATCTAAAATGTCTTATCTTAAAATGTTTATGAATTTGTTAGTGATAAATTAAAATGAATTTGATTAAATCAATTACTAAAAATAATTAAAAGTTAGATAATTTTCAAAAAATTAATTTTTGTTTTAAAAAATACTGAATAAATAATAAATCTATTTATATGAATTAAAATATTCGATCCAGGTAGTTTAATCTGTATGTGTTTCTTTAACTTAAATAAGAGAGTAATTTAAAAAATTATATTTGAAACTTAAGTGAATATGGTATCAAGGCTCTCTATAAGGCTTTATTCCTCAACCTTTAAGATTGGAGAGTTAGATTTATCAGTGACTACCTTTTAGCTGCTCCACACTCTCTTGTCATGGAGAGTGACCTCTAGATCTATGCTATTAGAATTCATTTGACACAATGCCATAAGTGTAAATAATTTTAGACATGGGCTTAATGAATCTGAGAGGAACGAATTTAACAGTGATGTTTACCCCAACCTCATCAATGATATAAATTTTAGCTTGAACATCATCATCTGCATCCCCCATCGGTTCAAATCCTCCATCAAGGCTTTCTCCCTCTTCTTTTTACTCCTCTTCCTCCAAGAAGTAGAGATCATCTTCGTTGTCGTCGTGTGGGGAGAGGCGGTGCCGAAACATCACCAAAGAATTGAAATAAATTGCCTGCTCTACTAATTTTTCTTCATTGTCTACAACATTTTAGTTCTCCAGGATAAAATTAATCAATCACATCATAAACAAATTTTTCACTATCGATTATATATTTTGTTATAATTTTAAATTTTTTAGCGTTTTTATGACAATAATAAATGTCTATAATTTTAAGCAAATTGAAATTCAATGTTGAATTTTTCTTTATTAGACAATAATTTCATCTTTCTTAATCCGATAAGTATTTCTTTTTATAAACTGTATATCTGATAGAGTAAAAGTAACTCTTTTTCATTTAGATGAAATGGAAATGAAATAGAATTTTGAGTAAAGCAAAATAGAGAATATTTGAGCAATACTCAGGTTCATATAAAGCCAATATAAATTTCATTTTTCTTCATCTATGAGGACTTCTATGTTCTTTTAACCCTTTGATATATGCGGTTTAGCTGTGTGTGCATTTCCCCACCGAAGCATATAATATTGTGAAGTAACTTGGATTTTTCTTCCACAGGCTCAGCATTTTATTGCCCAGGTTAACCATTTTTCTTCTTATCAAGTTGCCTTTATACAATTTCATTTTGCATTTATAAAATTAAGGTAATCAAATATATACACGTAAAAAATCACTAGTAACTCATTCTTAATAAAATTCTTGACTTAAAATGTCCATTCTTTAATAAAATGTATATAAAAAAATGTTTAATAATTAAAAGAAAATATCAGATAAATTCAAAGCTTAAGTTCTTATAATCTTATGGGTATAACTATAAAGGTTTAAAAATAAGAAACCTCATAATGGTATATTATCTTATTTTTTATTTTGGGCTAGCTCTCTTTGTTTTCCTAAAATGAAAAGCGCCTATTATTGATGGATGTTAAAAGTTTCCTTGATAATCTTTTCGTAGGACATCAAATCCACCTTAACTGATTTGTTGTGAATGTAGTCGAATTACAAAAATTTCATTAAAATATCATAATCCAAAAACCACTTCTAATTCCTTTGGCACTTCTATCTTAAGTTCTTCTAATTCTTTAAAAACAGAAGCTATAAATTATAGCATTTCTTTTTGTGGAGGCTGTACTTTGTTTAGTGCTGCTCTAAAAAAAATAATTTAATTTTATATGCGTAATAAAATAAATAATGTTTTAAATAAGATTATTTTTTTAAATAAAAAACTAATAGCATCGCGATTTTTAATATCTTTTCCTAATTATACTTTATTTTCTACAACTATAGATTTTTTATAAATAGAAATTTTTCGTTTATAGAACATAAAATTAAATTATCAAAGTGTCTTATTTAGAAAGAGCAATCAGCAATTTAATTTTGTAAATTAATCAGTGATAGTTGGAGTGTGTCCAATTTAAATAATTATTGCACCATTCGATTCAGCATAAAATTCTAAGAACTTTTTATCCTTACAACTTTTGTGTGGGAGCGCTCAATCAAGAGTTATAAGCGACATAAGTTTAGATGAAAACGAAATGGATGAAGATGAAGGAGAATGCGCTAATCATATCTCGCTACTGAGAGGTGCTGGGAAGATTATTAAAGAGGAAACTCCTTTTAATTTTTGATAAGCTATCGAACAAACTGCAGATAGGGGGATTAATCTGTGAATTCAACTGGCACTAAGTTAGAACTCTGCATTTATTATTTTAACCAATCATCGATTTTAATTAAAATTCCTACTATATCACTACCAAAATTTATTAGTAGCTATCTCGAACCTTCAATAGGATATTCAGAATAAGTTAATTATAGTTAAAATTAAAATGAAAATCGGTATTAAATTAAAATAATAAATGAGGAGTTGTAAAATGTTGGCCGTTAAATCAAAGAGATAACTAGTCCAATATGGGGCTTGTTCGATAGCTCTTCAAATTATAAGTTGAGTTTGTTGTTCCACCATTACGATAGGAGGTACCAGTGAAGAGATATTGATGTCTTTGACTCCGAACCAAGAAATTAACCCAATTCAAAAACTTGTGACTGAGGTAACTCTATGCACAGGCTTCCTACGAAGAAGTTGCAAGGATCATAGTTGCTTAGAATTTAATGCTTAATCGAATGGTAATAATTTTAACCCAAAATCTCACACTTCAACTGCCTAGAATTTTAAATTTATTAACTTACTTATTAATTTAATTCTCTTTTTTATTAAATTCTCAGCTATATTGAAGAAAGAACATCTTATAAATTATATTATTTTTATAAAATTTGATTTTTTAGTTAATTTTCTATGAATTTAAATTTTAATTTATTTTATAAAATTTTTATATTTGTGCTGCAGGAAATATATGAAAAGATAATTTCTTCATTTTAAACAGGAACTTCATCGTTTTACTATTAAGGACCTTACTTTAAATTATAAATTAAAATGTGCAACAATATCTAAAAATTTTGTTGTTGTTGTAATTCGAAAATGAAATAAAATTTATGAAATTAGAGCTATCATTATTTTATTGTAATTAAATTATAGTTATAATTTGAAATTTGTATTAGTTTATCCTAAAAGTTTTATAAAATAAATAATTTACTTTGTGTTAGGATGCTGCCATTCATTTAAACAATTTAAAATATAATTTCTAATAGCTAATCATACCAATTTAGAAAGGGTGAAAGATCCACCAGTATCATTCTCACCATTTCTAGTGATTCATCTGCTCCCATTCCAAACAAAATACAAAAATTTTACTTATTTTAAAAGTTAAATAGCCTTATATTAAAGATAAATTTTGAATATGCTTTTTCTTAATTTCATAGTTGTTAATAAGATTTATAAACAAAAATAATTCTCTTTTTTACATGCATCAATCTCTGCTTATATTTAAAATTAATTTAAAGACATTTCTAGCTGCATTTTTTCAAAAACATGAATTATAACAACAGTAATAGCTATGATTATGCTTTAAGGATAAAATTAAGGGATTTAAATTTAAATTATGATAGTGAAAAGAAAAGATAGTTCTAATTATAAATTAGAGAGTTTATTTTCATATTTAATATAAAATTTTAATATAGAATCTACCGAAAATAAAACTAAAAATGAATTAGATATTTTAATAAAACTTTAAAAATCTAAGTGTAAACAATTTAATCAATCATTATCTTCCAGTCTTATTTATAAGCTATAAGATAAATATTTAAATAATCAGATAGTTCTTATTAAAGCAAGCATAAAATTAAGATAAGTTATTTTCCTAAGTTTTTTTATTATAAATTTATATAAAGAAAAAAATGGGAATTATATAATGTTAGATCAGATTTAACAAACCTTATTATAATTGATTCTTATATTCGCCTTGAATATCTTGTAAAAATTAATTTGATATTCCAGATTGATGGCAGCCAACTACTAAATCCTTGAAGGTAAAGATTGCGTTTTACTCTTCTTCGTCTCTAGATTTGAATTGGAAATTTTGTTGCAACATTTGAGGAAACATTTCTTTAAACGCCAGCTTCTCTCTTTCATTTTATGTTAGTTGAGGGACAGTCACCTCAGCTTTAAAATCTGGTTTAAAAATAAAGTGAAAGAATATAAATATGTAGATTGAGGAGTGTGAGCTGGCATCTACTTTGAGCGAACGCCTTATAAGAAATCCTTGTAATCATTTTTAGAATCCATTGTTGGTTTCAAAATCTGTATCAATTAGTCAAGAATATTCTGATAATTATCTCAACTTATTTTTATAAACTGTGTTATGAGTCTAAATGATTAGTGAAAATAGTAATGTATATATTTATATGAGAGGGAAATATATAATAACAAAAGAGGATGCTAAGAATATGCTTTATCATAATCTTTAACATTACTTTCTCCTAATTAAAAGATAGCAAAAGTTTTGATATCCAGTTATTAGAGTAAACAATTTTAAGTTATTTTATAAAAATATAGGCAACACTTTAAAATTGAGTTACAAACATTGTTTATTTAACCCTCAAATTATAAAGAAGAAATATCACTATTTTCTGCTCTTAAAGCATTAAATAAAAAAGCAGAAATTTGAACATCAAGCATATAATTATTTGTTAATATGCAAATTTTTTATGAAAAGCTATTCAGCAACTATAAGTATGATTGTGGAAGAAAGTTGAAATGTTCAAAATACACAAAAATGCAGAATTACTTGATTTTGTAAATTTAAAAGATTTAAATTCAATATGGCTCTATTTAACTCCCAGAAAATTATTTGTTATTAGAAATTAACAAACAATTATATCTTTGATTGATATAAATAACTTTGAATTGTTAAAATAAACTGGGATTTAATTTTATTTTGGCTCAAAGTTTCGCAGACCCTTCATAATTTATGCGTTCAACCTCTTACCAATAGGTTAGTTAAAGCACTCTTGACTTCAGTACGATGAATCTTCTCAAATAAACGAAGAACAGAAACTAAAGAAAAACTTCTAAGAACTCTCTCTCCTACTAAATCCAGAGTATAATTTCAGGAATTACATACTTTATATTTTTATCCCTCAAGACTCTACTCCTAAGCAAGGTTATTTTTAGTCGAATAACTCACAATTATAAACTTTCTTGCAATCTCAATAACTCAATCAGTCTTGATATAAAGCGTGAACAGTATTTATTTCATTTTATAGATTTAATCATCTATCCCTTGAGAGTCCCCGAAGCTATAACATCTTATTCGTGTGCGATTACTTTTACCCCAATCTTGGAGGAGTGGAAATGCATATGTATCAACTAGGCTAATGCTTGATTGAACGAGGGCACAAGGTCGTAGTGCTGACAAATATGTATAATGCAGAGAGGCAAGGGGTTAGATATATCACTAATGGAATGAAGGTCTACCACCTTCCTCTTCCGCCTTTCGTTATGGCAATAATCTAAATTAGCTTTAAATCGCTGCTCTTGCATTAATTTAAAGAATAGTTAGAACTCATTCTTCTGCTTATTCATTATAATGGCCATGATTAGGAAGGTCATTCTCAGAGAGCGTATAGATATAGTTCATGGGCATCAATCAACGAGTGTGCTTCAGTTAGAATCAATTTTGCATGGACTTACTCTCGGGAAAAAGGTTGTATTCACAGACCACTCTCTCTTTGGTTTTGGAGATGCACTTAAAAAAATAATTTTAAAGATTAATAAAAAAATAGATGCGGGCTCAATACATATTAACAAGTGTCTTAAGTGGGTGATCATTTAAATTTGGATTTAATTTAAACAATTGTGCATGTATGATGTCAGATATAGATGCCTGTATTTGTGTTTCACATATTAACAAAGATAACTTAAGTTTAAGAGCCGCTATACCACCTTAAAGCATTTACGTCATTCCAAATGCAGTTGACGCCTCCAGATTCAAGCCATTCGTTTAGTGTACAGTTGTTTTTATTTAATCATAGCCTAATCCTGGGCTGCGCTACCCAGTTAATAGAATCAATATCGTGGTCGTCTCAAGAATTCTCTATTTAAGTATATTAATGTCGATTTTACAGAATGTTTTATCGTAAAGGAGTGGACTTGCTGGTAGACATAATCCCTGCAATCATTAAGAAGCATCCGAATGTGTACTTTATTATAGGAGGAGATGGGCCGAAGAAAGCTATTCTAGAAGCTATGATGGACAAGTACAATCTCAATATAGTGAATTATTTTTAGTATTATATTATCTGGCTGATAGAATGGAACTTTTAGGGAGGGTGCCTCATGAAAAAGTTAGAGAGGTACTTTGCAGAGGCCACATATTTCTAAATACATCTTTAACAGAGGCTTTTTGTATAGCAATCATAGAGGCGGCCAGTTGTGGTTTGCTCTGCGTTAGTACAAATCAATTACATCATTTTAATCTCTAAATACATAATCAACTTAACTATTGATAATTCTATTGACTTTTTTTTGAATGTGGGTGGAATCCCAGAGGTTCTCCCACCAGAGATAATTATGTTTTTTCGACATTTAGTATGCAATTTTTGCACATTTAGATGATTTACTTGGCTCCTGCCTCTCCTCGACCGATGATAGACCAATTAGAAAAGGCGATAGCAAACTATAAAAGGATTCCCTCAAACATGTTCCATGAGAAAGTAAAGCGTCTCTACAATTGGAGATCTGTTGCCCGAAAAGTAGAAAGAGTCTACGATGACATAATTTTTCCCTTTTATATAAGGGAGTAATTTAACATTATTCATTAACCAACTCCTACTCTTCTCGGACGAATGAAATAGAGAATATCTTTGGGGCCTGTTGCAGGTCTATTTGCAGTATTGATAATGATTTTGGACTATTTAGTGCTGCTGCTGTATAAGTGGATGGATCCTGATGAAACTATAGACGAAGCACTTGACTTTGACTACCGCTCATACACTAAGAATAGGGAAGCATTTGGAAACCACACTTTCGTGGCCGATTAAAACTCAAAATTAGGGTAAAAAATGGCAAATCAGAGTGGAACCACAGAAGGCAATACATAATAGGATGGAAATATATACGTATTCTAATAAGGTATTTAAATAAATTTGCACTTTTAACCTTCCTAATAAAGACTTATCAACAAATACGTCATCTTAGTTTTTAACTGTTAAATACTTGTATTTTATCTAAAGCGAGCTAAATTCAGGTGGCGAGAATAATGGCTAGCATGAAAACCAGAGTGAGATATCAAACTAGGACTCTCATTCATCAACGAAGCAGCAGACCATCTTTATTTCACCAGCAAAGAAAAAGAAAATTTCCCTCATTCAATTCGAACAGAATAGTAAATAGGAAACAGAACCCACTACATCATCTCAGTGAATGATAGTCTGAACATAGCTTCCATTTATTCTCAATAATTTTATAAAATATTTAGGAAGAAGACAAATTTGTACTTGCTAATAGCGAACACAAGATAGATAGAAATATAAAGTTCATTATAATTTTAAAAGCCAAATTTTATGGTTCAATGATTAATCTATATTTTTGAGCTTGAATGTTTAATATAGATCTAATGGATATAGAGAAAAAACGATCTGTGATTATTAAATTGAATGGTACCTCTTAGAGAGAGTAAGAATAAAGTAGATTATCAAACTAATTGTGACTTCTACTTGTTGTTGCTGTGTATTAAGTTTATTAATTGTTCTATTTAAGTTTAAACTAATTTAAATAGACCACTCTCATTATTATTAAAGCGCCTATTACGATTATATCGAATTATTAAAATGAGGCTGTTTTTAACCTAGTTTTGAAGTTTAAATGTAAGGAGTATTTAATTGTCGAAGTTTATCAAATTTATTTAGTAAGAGATGATAATTATGATTATTATATCTGGTTAAATTATAATTAATATTCTTCTAAATAAACTAATAAAGAAAGTTGAAGCACAAGATTTCAAAAGGAATATACTTTTATTTTAAAAATTGAACTAAAATTTATTTTTTATAAGGGGGAATTAGCTTGATTATAAATCATTAAAATTAAGTTGAGATCATATCTATCATAAATAACAATTTTAAGGCCAGTTAATGAGACAATGGGTTTACTTTTAATGTATTTAATTTGAATTTCAAGATTACTATATATAATCTCAACTAATAGCTCATCATATTTTCGTTTATCTCGATTAGGCAATATGTCACAATAAATCTTTAACTTCAATTTTTTATTGGTAATAATTGTATTATATTTAACTCCAATTAGCTAGAAGAGGAAAAGAATGGCTAAGAATTAACTCTGCGGTCCTCTCAACCTGATGTAAAGAAAAGAAACAGCACTCATTTGTAAATATAATTATTCTCATTTGCAAAGCTCGACTTAGAAAAGAGTTACAATCAATGATAGCAGAAATGACCTCAGAGAATAGGGCGCCTCAGAAGAGAATTGGAATAACGATGATGGATTAGAAGAAGTCAAGGCTATGTCTTCTCAAAAACCCTCTCTTTCAGTCGAAAGGCGTCAGGAATTGTTACATGGAAATCAACAGAGAAATTATTATCAATTTTTACTTTCAAATTTTTATTGAGGGAACTTTTCTCAGAGGCAACGTTTGAGTCTAATGCAGAAAATATAGAGTCTTCACTGAATAGGAGCAGTAGGACTAGAGCAAATGGAGGAAGTGGTGATGAGAATGCACAAACGGCTGACTCTGATGCTTAACAGGCAAAGCTAGAAAAATTGGAATATTCAGATGTGGACACTTTAAAAGTTAAAAAGTTAAGTATTTCCAGCAAGAAAAAGTCTCAAACCTCAATGGATAATAGTGCATCGAGTGAGGCATCGCTCGAGAAAGTAGTTCCTGAGATAACGTTGCCAGAAAACTTCTTTCGCAAAAAGCAAAAGTTTTAATTATGAACTATATGAATTCGATGTGATAAATTTGAAATTATGTTTTCTTATAAAGTTCAACATCTTATTGCTGAGTGACTTTTTTTTCCCAGGCTTAGGTGGAGTTGAAATGCACATGTACTCTTTAGGCTATTGCCTAATGGAGAGAGGGCATAAAGTTTGTGTTTTAACTGGCTGCTATAAAGGTGAGTTATAAAATCTAGTTTATTGAATATGTTATTGTATTGAGAGAACTGGAGTAAGATACTTGACTGGAGGAATGAAAGTTTACTACATGCCTCTGTATGTGCATGCTACTTAATCTTCACTAGTGACTTTCTTGTCTTCCTCTAAGCTAGTGAGAGATATTATTTTGAGGGAAGGAATCGATATCGTGTATCTTATTTGTATAAGCATAAAATTGTTTTAATGCTATCGTTCACTGCCATCAAATTTTATTTAAAGTAGGGTTATTTGATTCTATCAGGGAGGATCCTCTATGATGATCTAAATGAATCACACTCTTGCGGCTTTAGGTGTAAGATATGTGTTCACAGACCATTCTCTCTTTGAGTTTCACGATTCAGCTTCCATTCATCTCAACACTTTAGCTTTTTAGAGTAAGTTAGTAGATTTTTGAAAAACAAGATTCTGAAATGGTGCTTGCAAGAAGTAGATGCAGCTATCGCAGTGTCTCACACAAATAAAGAAAATTTAGCACTTAGGGCCAGAATAGAAGTGCTTATATTCTATATGCATTTGTATTGTATATAGAATAGAACCCTCGAGAATATACGTAATTCCAAATGCCGTTGATAAATTATTTACCTATCTAGTAAATATTTAATCAAAATGAATTTCTTTATCGCAGAAATAAATCAAGAGTAGTGATTGTTTTCGTAATTATTTTAGTTTACAACCAAATTTACTCCAGATCCAAGTAAAAAGTCTAAAGATGGAAAAATCAATATAGTTGTAATGTGCAGAATGAATTTCAGAAAGGGAGTGGACCTGCTAGTAGATATCATTCCTGAAATTATTAGAAAGTACAAGAATGTAAACTTTATAGTGGGTGGAGATGGCCCAAAGCTAGACTTGTTAAAGCAGCTCAAAGAAAAATACAATCTAGGAGATAGAATGGAGCTACTTGGCAGAGTCGAACATAAGTGATAGTTAAATTATCAATTGACACTTATTTTGATAAAATATAAGAATGTTAGAGAAGTTTTCTGCAGAGGAGACATCTTCCTAAACACCTCATGAACTAAAAGATTCAAAAGATGCATATTGTGCAATTATCAATTTTGACCTCTTTAACAGAGGCATTTTGTATTGCAATTATTGAGGCTGCCTCTTGTGGATTGGTTTGCGTTTCTACAAACGTGGGAGGTATATCTGAACTTTTACCTAATAAAATGATGTACCTTGCGCCTATTATCTTATGTATTTTATTAACTGTTTAAATGTATGCCACCTGATTCCTAAAAATTGATCGAGTCCTTGGAAAATGCAATTGAAGACTACAAGAATAGAGATCCATGGATACTCCACGAGACTGTTAAGAGCTTATATTCTTGGAGAAATGTAGCCTTCAGAGTTGAAAAAGTTTATGATGATATCTAACTGCATTTAATTTTCGATAGTCTATATCTTGATTAATTTTTAAGCAAGGGAAAGCTAGTTTACTAGGAAGAGTGAAAATTAACTCTGGCAATGGCATTATAGCTAGCATTTGTACGATTGGCGCCATGATAGCTGAACTACTTTGGCTGGCAGTAGTTTACCTCTTTTTCCCTGAGAGCAAGGTAGAAAAGGCATTTGAATTCGATTCTTACTCTTACATCAATTTAATTCCTAATAAATACAATAGCTAAAATTTTACATAAACAAATCGAAGAAGGAGTAATTATATGGTGACCATCAATTCTATGTTAGTAAAAATAAACCCTAACCATCAAGAGTTCCACTCAAGTCAAGCATATTTTAAAAGAATGTTGTCTTCAATTTTTAAAGCGAACTTTCTCATCAAAATTTACAAGAAAAAACTTTAAAAATAGCCACTAAATAAAACAGCAGCTAACAGCAGATTAATTAGGGAAATAGTAATATCACCTCTGAAAAATAAATACCTAGAAATAAGTTAAATCTACAAGAGAGCCAAGGATTTTTATTTTTTCAGATATTTATGATGAGATTAAGATTTCTGAAGCTAAAGTAATATAACAGATATAAGCTCTCACCTCTTGTATGATATGGAGTGGAAAGCTATTAAGGACTGCATTTATATGCTCATAAATTTTAGATTTCAGATAACAATATAAAGATAGGAATTGAATCATCTAATTTTTAATTTTTCACTTAAATAAGTAACAGCTCATAACAAATTTTGCCAGAAATTTCAGTTAATTACTTAAGATAGCTGCAAATATAATCCTGCATGCGAATGATACAGATTCAATCAATTTGGCCTCCCATTGCTGTGACTAACTTCCTTGCTCTCTTCTGCAACTCAATTATCAAGCCTTGCTCATATTTCCTATCATACTCTTATCTCTTTTGTGATAGATCTTATAGAACACGTATTTAGCCATCATAAGCCTGATGAAGTAGCTGCTAAAGCTTTCTGGTGTTCATCCGTTCAAAGTTATTTAGAGAAGGGCATGTTTCCTTTGGCCTCATGTCATAGCTCTTTCCTTGGGAATCTTTGAAAATGCCCTGATAAGACTCAATCTCAAAGACCTTGCGCAGGCCATCTCTCTCTTCAGGCTCTCGCTTGAAATCTTTCATCTCAACGCATCTCAGTCCATTTTAAAGCAGGCAACCTGTATAGTCAAAGTTAGCTGGGGGCCAAGGAGGTAAGGCATACTAGAAGCGACAGGAAAACTCCTCTATTAAATGCTCCTTCGAATGGAAGTTAAGTTCACTCGATTGCATAGCAGAGTTTGAGGTAGATTATAGTAATTAATATTGCTTAAAGTAATCTACTAATTATTGGAAACTCATATAATTTCCTCCCTAAAAATTAGAACTTATTAAGCCCTGGTATATTTAAATAACCATGTTCATTTACTTCTAAGATAATTGGAACTAATCAGCGATAATTTAAGGAGGCGCTACATTTATTTGACTTTAATTTGTTTCTCTTTGATCTATTTCATTGACATCATTAGAATTTTATTCTTCATCATCAATACAAATAATTTGTGATTGCTGAGGCCTCTTAACAACGGTTTTTGAAACAGATTTAATGACACTCAAAGATTTTTTCACGCCTAGAGTTTTCTTTTCTCCATTTCCATTACTTATATTAAGAGACTTTTTGATAACTTTAGACTTCTCACTTATCATCCTCTTTTCTTTTTTCTCTCCATTTTCGTGCCCTTCCAATTTTGATTCCTCAAATCCTGCTGAATCTCTAGCTCTCACCTTCTCCTTTTCCATTCTTTACTTCTCTCTATCTTTCTTCTCCTTTTATCTTTGCTTTTCTCTGAGCCTCCTCTCAGCTAATTTCCTAAGCTCTGCTTGTTTATCTTCCAGTTTACCTTGCTTTATGGACAGAAGTTTATCTCTCAAGGCTATTAGTTTTTTCTTTTCTAACTCCTTTTACTTTTCACTTTTGGAGTCTGCTCTGCCATTTGCTTTCTTAGACTCCTCCTCTGAGAAAGAAGATTCGCTATCCGAGTCTGAACCCGACGAAGAACCAGAACTTGATCCGGAGGAGGATGAACCTGAAGAGCTGCTGGATTCTTTCTGGGCTTTCTTTGTAGATGCTCTATTAGCAACTCTTGCAGGTTAATTAGACTTCACAGGAGAATTTTTGGACTCTTACTCTTGAACTTGCTAATTAGACGACACTCTCTTATCAGCAATTAAGGTAGAGGATTTAACTGACTCATAAAAATTATTAGGAGTTATCATTTGAATATCGGGATCACATAATCTCTATTTAGATAAATTTGATGTACTTCTTGTCTCATAAATTTGATTAAAAGAAGCGTTTTCAATTGAGGCCCCTCCCTTTCTTTTCCTCTATAGTTCTCCTATGAAATCTAAACTACTTTTCCTCAAAATTTAAGGGTTTTATTTAACTGGGCTTTGGATGGCCATGCCTGCAGAGTTGTTTGCTGTCGAAAGATCATTCAATTAGTTAGTAGGGTCAGTCATGGAACCTTAAATATCTGCTTTTGGTTTTTCTATGACTTTGGATGCTGCTGCTGATCACTAAAATAATTCCCATATCAAGTTATTTAACAATAAGCTGAATTAGTTGTGCTAAAATAATTAAATATTTGAGTATACTCACTAGAAATATTTTTAATATCTTTATAACGATTTCTGAGGGCTTTTAGTGATAGAAATCTTTGATTTTTGCTCTTCATCATTTATTGAAGCAGCAGTCTCTCTTCTTTCATTAGTTGATAGCTCTCTCATTTTTACATCTCCTTCAGAATCTCTAATTGCACTTGAATTGGCTTCCTTCTTACTATCATTCTTTTAGGGAATGGATGCGGTATTAAGTTTAGAAGGTGACTATTTTTTATCACTGCTCTGATGGTTGAGAGAAGATAAGTTGGTATATTGCTTTGAGGGAGTTTGAAGCTAGCGCTTTTAAGGTTACTAAGTAGTACTATTTGGCTATTAGACTTGCGATTTAATTGCATTCTGAGGGCCATTACTTGCCTGCTTTGATGATAAAACCTTGGTCTTAGTAGAAAGTGACTGCTGCTGCTCATCCTTCATTTCCTCATCTTCATCATCATCAAGAACTCTTTTAGTCTGTCTGCGTTTGTTTCGCATCACCACCTATTACTAAGCTAAGTATTCACATTCCAAGGTTAATCAGCATATTTTTAAGCTATTACAATAAAAATAACTAAAAATTATTCTATTTGTGGAAAATGTATCAAACTCAATCATACTTAATTTCAGTTAATTTTTTAACAAACAAAACAAGAAATCTTAAATGATAATAACTTCATTTTGTTAGCAAAAACTTAATAAATTTATAAAAGCTATTACAGCTCAAAAAATGTTTGACAGACTATGTTCAGTAAACTTACATCTTCATCTGAATCCATTTTGTTTAGTGCGAGCGCTTTTATCCGCAAAAGTCCTTTTAAAATATTATTACAATTGCTGATTAATCAAATTTAATTTCAGAGAGACAATGGTGGAAATAGTAGTGTTTTATCAATTATTTTTCTCATTTACTATTGTTGAAAAGCTTTGAAAGAATATATTTAAATACTTTGTATAGTTAAATAAAAATAATTCAATTTGGTATTTAAAAATTAACAGACAATTTTTATTTGTTAAAGTAAATATGTTCTAAGTTAAAGAAGTAAAAGCATCTTATAATCATAACTTGCTGATAACGGTGAACTTATTTTTATTAAACTTTTTTTAATCGAACTTAAAATACAATATTATATGCTTTTATTATCTAGTTAATGACTTTTAATAAACTATAAACTTTCATCTTCAACAACAATCACAGTTTCAAACATGCAGATGATAAGACAAACCCAAGATGTAGATGGCTTCATTCTACAAAAAAAGCTAAGTTAAGGATCCTTTGGTGAGAATTATGTGGCAATTTTAAAATAATTTCTTTTTTTGTAATCAAAGTGAGCAGGTAAGACTTTTCATAACTAAATTCATTTAGCGGAGCGAAGTATGCCTGCAAAGTCATCCGAGACTTTGATTTACTCAGTAGTGAGATGAAGGCTTTTATTCTGATTGAGTGCAGCATTATGCGAGACCATAATAAATCTAACCTTCTGCGAATGAAACAATACTCGTTTCTGAAACGCAACCTCTATATGTTCACTGAACTTTTCAGATTTGGTGATTTAACTGCATCTTCCAAAAATTTCTTCATCGAAGATATCAACCTCACTTTATTTTGAATATTTAGCTTCCATTATATTATATGCGAATCTCATTCGTAATTACAGCTCAAGATTTCCAGAGCGTGATCCTCAAACAGCTACTAGAAGGGCTAAACTATCTCCACTACAAGAACATCATCCACAGAGATGTGAAGTGCTAGAACATCTTTGTCACCAGCCACTCAGACGATGGCAATCTCACAACTCTGACTCAACCTTTGATCTCCTAACATCGCTCACCTCAAGAAGTTAGGAAACAACTTCAATCGCCTCAGCCTTGAGGAGAGAACCTTTGGGAACTCAAGATGTGAGGAGACAGCCTCAATCTCGACAAGACCTGATGAGACAGTTTCTCTCGCCACAGGACATGAGGGACCAACTTCACTTGCATCAACAAGTGAGTGGCGACCTTCTGACGCCTCAATAAGATAAAGTTGAGACATTTCGTTTTGTTTTGGGGGACTTTGGATTATCACAGTTTCTTCATAACGGAGGGGAGAGGGATACCTTTTGCGGAACTTTGCGTCACATGCCTTATTTTTGGTTTTATGATGAGATTTATAGCTCCTGAGATACTACAGGATACCATATGACACGAAAGTAGACATTTGGGCTGTAGGTGTTGTGCTCATAAATATTGACTATTTAATAATAATGCTGTTTGTTCTACTGACTGGGGAGATTCCTTTCAAAGGAAAGAATGTGAGAGAGGTTTTGCGATATATACACCGAGGAAGTGTACAACTGCAAGCAGACTTTACTATTTCTGATAAGTGTTTTGATTTCTTTACGCTCTGTTTGAGCTACACATCAGAGAGCAGATTCACTGCACGTGAACTCCTGAAGCATGCTTATTTGTCTAGAGATCAGGACGGTAAATTCAAATAGATTAAAATATAAAATCTGGAATAAATATATCCCACGCCATCATCCAAGGATAAAACTATTTCGAGCTAACGAACTAGAGCTCCCTTGGAACCATCTAAGAGGTGACTAGCCACAACCTGTTGGGAACAATCGAGGTGTAAGATTTCCTTTTTTTTAAATGATTTGTTGTAGGCCCTTGAACTACTCCTAGACTTCTTGCTCTCCAAGTGATTTGTACTGAAAAGAGCATTCCTTCAAATAAAAATATTTTCAAGCTATGCGCTTTGTACTTCAGAGTCCATAGTTGACCTTTTTGCTGCTGCTAGTCATAGCTATGCTTTTAAAAAATTTAAACTTTCGTTCTACTTCCTCTTCATGAGATGAGGAGTTGACTGTTGCTTCTCTTCCCTTTTCAAAGGTTGAGAATGGAAAGTTAATTAATATAATTTTTTCACTTAATAATTCAAATCTATAGCGCATCTCTTAAATACCAAATGATTACATAGATTATACCTTCATGATAATTTATTCTTATTTAAATTAAAAAAAGAATATCATTTGAATTCTTGTAAAAATAATTATAGAAGCTTAACTCTTTCATTTTATAATGCATAATTAAAATTATTAAGAAAAGCATTTGAAATAAGGCGAAAGAGAAATTTGATATTTTAGTTTCTTTTATATTATAGCTCAGATTTCAGATTTACTGAAATGTCACTTAAAACTGACTACAATTAAATTTGCTCATCAATTTATGATTATTTATTGATCTGTGGATAATTTTAAGGTTTGAGCATTATTAATATTTTTTAAAAACAAAATTAAAACACAATATTATAAGCTTTTATTATCAAGACTCAATTTAACATTTAAGAGGGATCAGAGAAATATTAATCACTTTTAATAAACTATAAACTTTCAACTTCAACAACAAACAAAGTTTCAAACATGCAGATGAGAAGACAAACACAAGTATGGCTTCATTCTACAAAACAAGCGTGGTTAAGGATCCTTTGGTGAGGTTTATGTTGCTATTTTAAAATTATTTCTTTTTTTGTAATCAAAGTGAGCAGGTAAGACTTTTCATTACTAAATTCATTTAGCGGAGCGAATTATGCCTGCAAAGTCATCCGAGACTTTGATTTACTCAGTAGTGAGAGGAAGGCTTTTGTGCAGACTCAGTGCGAAATTATACAAGACCTCAACCATCCTAACCTTCTGCGAATGAAACAATACTCGATTCTCAATCGCAACCTCTATGTGTTCACGGAACTTTGCAGATTTTGTGATTTAACTGCCTTTCCAAATAAGTGCTTGAAAATAGATAACAACCTCACTTTCTCTTAAATATTTCAATAAAATATATTAAATGTGCTCCTAGAATGTAATACAAGCGAATGTGAACAGATTTGAGAAGATCACTCTTAATAATAATTCTGTTAATTCTCAACAATAAATTATTTAGCAATACTAAACTCGGAAAGAGAGTCTCTGGTCCAAATAAAAACCCCAAAACCCCATAATATGATAAGAAAGTGAAAATAAGTAGTGTATAATTAATTTCTTTATTAATACTTATAATCATGCTAAATTTTAACCCTAAACAGGCATTCTAAAGCTTCTAGGAATGGACCTTGACGTCTGTCTCATATTCTCTGAATTTTATACCTTTAAGTGCTTCCTCTATCTCAGATAACTGCGTGTTAGATTTCATAGGTTGCTTGATTATTACTTTTTTACTAAACTTTTCAAAGGTTCTGATACCTTGTCTATCTTACAATGTCTTTTTGCGAATTATATTGCATCATCTTCACTTTCACACTAGTAGTATTCCTCTGGTTTCTTTATCGCATCAAGTATGATTGCAACTATAGACCAAATGTCCCACTGCACTGAACGTTGAGCAAGTCTGTCTCTATGGGAAGTAGCCTGCAGTTCCTTGCACCGATGCTCCTCAATGTTTTCACTTCTTACAACTCTGTTGAAGTCTATGACAGTTGCTCTGACTGGTTCAAAGTTTATCATGATGTTCTCTGGCTTGAGATCTCTGAATCCCAACTCATGCAACTCCATCACTCCTCTAACGAGGTCAGTGAGAATAGCAGTAAGCTAGTACTTGTTGCGCCTCGTGCTGAGAAATTCTCTTAGTGTGATCTCCCATTTAGGAAGGCGAATGGCGATGTAATCATGATCGATAAGAACACCAGCAAGATGAAGAACGTACTTCAAGTTTTTGTCCCTCGCTTCTCTCAACACTGTCAGTTCGTTCGCGAACTCAAGACCTCTCTCTTCCTTTTTTACAAGGTAAAAATGATAGTTTTCTAAATATATTATTCTTGTTAAATCAAATTGATTGAGAGAGAAAATATTATTATAATTAACTTGGCTAGTAACCTTAAATATAAGAAATTCATCTATTTTGATCAGATTCTGGAAAAAGGAGAAGAAGATTGGGATCCAGCGACTGATAAAAAGAATAGGGAATAGAACTTCCAATTGGTTACTGTTGAGTAATGTCGATACTCTGTATACCAGCTGTGATCCAGCGATCTCGTTATCCACATTATCTGCCGCAGAGATTCAAGTATCGATCGTGCGGAATGAACTCTTCAAAGAACTCATAGAATTTCGTGGGCTTCTAACTGGCCACTCCTACTTCCTCTATTATCACGTTTGAGAGATAGTGTAGAACCGTCTGTTGCTTGAGCTCAGTGAAACTCTTGCGCTTCCTAGCTATGATGCAGAATTCCGCGACATGTCAAGAGTAGTAGCCGATGTTGTTATTCAAAGTCTTATCTTTATTAAGCTTTACCCACACAAGGATATCACATTTCATGTATCCACGATCATTAGTTTACTTAAGAGCGTCCTCTATCTATGCTTGGGTAACCCACAGAAATAGGTAACCATCATCCTGCAAGCGATCCCACGGTACGCTATTGAAGAACTCATCATTAGTCATTGTAGCATATGGCAGCTTCATGCCAGTGCCAACCAAAGGAGGATCGACCACAATCACCAGAAATTTTCTACCTCCTTCAAGATAGATCATGTCATACTCTAGTTGGTTCCAAAAATCTGGGTCCCGGAAGTTCCCCTCGTATTGCCATTGTTTGTTATTAAATCTTCGCCTCCCCCATTGGAACATTGTCCAAAAGAAGCCTAGAGAAGGCCCTTTGAGTTGAAACTTATCAGGTTAAATACAATCCCTCAGCTTAGATTTTTTTATTTTCCAGTCATCATTGATAATTAAAGGATTGCTTTTCTACTGATCATTCAACCTTCTCCTTACTTATTCAAGCTACTCCTTGACACTCGTAATCTCGCATTACTATTTCAGATAAGTTTCTAAATGCTACTCGAGCTACTTTTTGTACATATCAGCCTGTTTCCTTGAAATACTTTGCCTTCACGCTTCCATTTTCTAGCAACGACATGAGCTTCAACCATCTTATGATGATGCTTCTTTCTCAATTAAAGCATCTTATCCACTAATTTCTCCTTCTCTATGTTACAATTATCTTAATATATGCTTTCTTCTTGTTTAAAATCTTCAAAATTTGATTTCTGTCTCCACCAAACTGAATTTTGTTTGACTTCTTCCCTCTTTTGATCTCTTTTTTTTATAAAATTCTGTTTAAATATAAAGTCTCGATCTCCTTTTTATGAATTTTAAGCTCCATTAGAGATTTTCTAATTTTCAGAGGAGTAAATATGAAACCATTGATTGAACATGGATCTGTCTTTGAAAAGCCTACACACAAAGTTGATCTGTTCTCTATGCCAATTGAATTATTTGAATAGAGCGTCTCTCTTTTCTTTGATCTCTAAAATATTTCCTGGAATCTTTTAACACATCTTTTATACAGATGAAACATCTCCTACTAATTTTAAAGTCATTTAGATCTATGTCTCAAGATTTTCATGCTTGATTACATTCCATTTTGGAGGCTTGAACTTTTTATGGTGCTCAAATATTTCTGCCGAAGGATTATGCTCCATTTTTTTATTATCGGGTTTTTCAGGGTTTTATTTCTTATTTTGAGAAATTTCTTTTTATTAGAGTCTAAAGTTGGATGATTAATTAGAACTTTCTATAGGGAACTCTCTTTCTTAAAGAATGCAATTTTAGAATTTTTAGCTATCTTCTTGGCCATCTTCTGAAATTTTGGAAAATCTTGCGTCTCCATATCCACTAAAATCTGATTGTTAGCTACTCGAATTCCTTTGATTTAGTAAGGTTTTATCTGCCATTTTACGGATAAATAATTTGTAAGTTAAATGATAATTTATAATAATTTTGCTTTTATATTTACATTTATCTTTAAAATTTAAATAATATTTTTAATAATTTTATAATAATTTGAAAAATTCATATAATCTGACTTTTTATGTGAAATCTTGTCTGCGGTTCTCAAATGTCAGCCTCAAATAACCTCATAAACTCTGAATGTTAGATTAGTTTACAATGCTCTTCCTTTGAGCATTGTAAAATCATTTTTAACACTAAGGAGCTTAATAATAAGTTCATAGAATTGATATAAAAATTCGCCACGTCAGGTGGTTGGTAAAAGTCTATCGGGTTTTCGGACCCAGGAACCTTTCAACTATGTTGTAGGTAATACGCTCGGGAAGCGGAATCGAAAGATTGAACAACCTTGGTAAACTTTTACTTAGCAAAGAGTATAATAAATTGTCTTAAGAACCAAATTCTCAGAAGAAGAGAATCTTAGAATAATAAAATGAGTTATTGATTGAGCCAGGTAAGGAAGATAGCTATTTTCGGGTGATTTCGAGTTTTACTTGTATGATAAAAATAATAAACTAAAGAAATTAATTTTGCATAATTAATTCTCATTTCATTATCATATTTTAGAGTATTGAATGCACAAGAAGACTATTTCACTAATCTAAAATGCAATTAACATGGATTTTACTCGAGAGATTAACCTTTTTACTTTCTTCCATTCAAAGCAGATTTGAAATATACTTTTTGAAAAAATATATATTGATCCACAAAATATCAATAAATTATTTAATTTTCAATTATTTATAATAGCTGCAGATATTTTTCTGTCTTTACTCGTGACCTAGTCCTTCTAAATTCAGAATATCCTTATTCACAATATCAAATGACCAGATTATTAAACTAATAACTCTTGAAAGAGTAAGTTTAGATTTAAATGAGAATAATGCTACAAATCTAATAAACCTGAGATTGAAAATCTACTAACAAAATACATTCATAAAATAATCAAAGAAGGAATAAAATGCTTGGATGGTTTGGAATTTAATTTCTTATTAAGGACTGGAAATGTTTCAAATTTATTTTCAACATAAAGACACATCAAGAATTATAAATTCTTGTATTCATAAATATATTTGCTTCTAATAGAAAAATAAGAGAGTTTTAATTATCTTTTTAATTAAACTATTGAGACTAACTTTCCAACTTCACAAACTCTACTTTGCGACATTCTAATGAGCAAAATTTCTTTTGAGGTTGATGGCTTTTAACTCAGATAAGAGTTAGGAAAAGGAGAATTTGCTGTGGTTTATCTTGCAGTAAACAGAAGAACGTATGTTTCTTAAAGCCTTAATGTGTTTAGAGGGACTTGTTATGCTTGTAAAGTTTTCAAGTCTTTTGATAGTCTAAGTCAGGATAGGAAAGCCCTGATTAAGTCGGAGTGCGATATTTTGCGTAGACTCAAACATCCAAATCTCCTCTCACTACATCATGTCTCTAACTTTCAAGGCCACCTTTATGTTTTCACAAGTCTTTGCCGCCAAGGTGATCTCAGTTGTTTCCTTTTTAAGTCAGTACCACAAATGCATCAACTTCTTGAACATTTAAGTTTCGTTAATTAAACTATATTAATCAACTTCCCAGCGACAGTATAAGTCCAAGACTTCCCCTAAAAGACTGTAAAGTCATTTTGAGGCAAGTACTTAGCGGCCTTCACTACATGCACGAGCGTGGTATCATTCACAGGGATGTCAAGTGCAGCAACAACTTTGTACAAAAGCTTTCCGAAATACCAAGAGAAAGTTTTCTGTTGAGGTGGATACCTTTCGGAAGATTTCTGATGAACCTTTGTGCTCCCAACAGACAACAGGCAAGACTATAGCCTCTCTAACATTCTGATTTGAGATTTGAAGACTTTCGGTTTGTTTTAGGAGACTATGGCCTTTCTAAGGTTTCTTCAATTGGAGGTCGCTTTCACAGATTTTACGGAACTCTGAACTACATGGCTATTTAATTCAATATATTTAATGCTCCTGAGATGCTACGCAACGAGAGCTATACCATAAAAGTGGACATTTGGGCAGTAGGAGTTTTGCTTATAAAATGAGTGAAAAATAAATATATAAAGCTGTTTCTTTTGAGGTCTGGGAATTTTCCATTCAGAGCGACTTAGTAGGATGAGCTTCTGAGAGAAATACAAACAGGGAATGCAGCCAAGCTCCCTCATGGCTTAAAGCTTTCAAGCGACTGTATTGAGTTTCTTCGATGCAGTTTGAACTACAATCCTGACAAGAGAAAGAGTGCTGGAGATCTTTTGAAGCTTCCTTTCTTTACTTGAGAAGAAGAGAGTAAACTCAAATTTAAATAAGTGAACTAAAATAAATGCTTAAGCAAGTTTATCCAACTCCTTGCTCCAGGGAGTAACGCAGTAAGATTTAATAAGATAATCGCTTACATTTATAGCTGACTGAACGGTTTGAAGACACTTTGAGCTAGAGGGAGAGGCTCGCTCGCATG
The DNA here is from genome assembly GCA_027382625.1 of Tetmemena sp. SeJ-2015. Lineage (NCBI taxonomy): Eukaryota > Ciliophora > Spirotrichea > Sporadotrichida > Oxytrichidae > Tetmemena > Tetmemena sp. SeJ-2015. The sequence continues at coordinate 186,770 of JAJKFJ010020898.1, forward strand.
AGTTAATTAAAAAAATAAACACATGATCTATTTGAACTAGTAGAAATACATGCGAGTCGCTCTACTAGCTGCACTTTATAAAAAATACTTTTTGGCATTCTTTTTTTACTATTTGTGAAAGGAATCGACCATCATTCCCCTTCTGATCTAGGGTGAGCCTGAGAACAAAATAAATCTCTAAAAGAATTGAATTTCTGAAAACTTAAAATTTCTACTTCATTGATTAAAAAATGTTAGATTTATTCATTAATTTAAAAAAACTTAATCTGAAATTATCATTATAAATTAGCAATAAGATTTTTTCTTTAATACTTGAAATTATTTAAAAGAATTATTTCTTAGCATTAAAAAGAAATTAATTTATAACAAGATTTATGTATTATGAATTTAATATCTACAAAAATATTCAATTTTCTATTATGAATAATTTCATTGTAAAATAGAAATGCGAAATTAAAGATAGCATTCATATATCCTCTCCGACATTTATCCCCCTAAACAATTATTAAAAGTTCCTTCTTAGATCTTATAATATACATTTAAAGAAAAAATTATACAGTAATTTAAGTTCTTTTTAATTGATAAAAATACTTAATATAATTTCAAATTTTTTCCAGAATCGTGCTTTTAATTAAATTTTAAATCTAATTTATTATCTACTTAAATTCTGCTTTCATTTAAAAAAATAATACTGAATTTATATTTATATAGTTATCAAATTTTACATAATGAATATTTTTATAAGAAATGTAATAAAAATGCACAATTTGATTTAAAGAGTAAGATTTGTAATAAATTTGAGAATAAAATAAAATTGATGGGAAATTGTAAAAGTTGTGACTGCAACTTTGGAGAGAACAAATAAATCAATAACAAATATGCTATTTAAATTATTTATAGTTAATTTTGGCTTACGAATATGATGATAACGTAAGTTCCTGCAAAATAATTTATCCAAGATGGTATCGATATTTAGGCCTAAGTTTCAGGGCCAAGCTAGATCTATTTAATAAGTACACCCACGAAACTAGGCTATCTTCTTTTCCTATATAAATAAAATGAAGAAAAAAACCTATCAAGTTTTATAGAAGCAAGAATAGACTAGTGGAGATGGAAGTGTGAATAATAGCAAACAAGCTCCAAAAAATCCATTGATAGAACAGCACAAGAATATTTAAACCAGTTATATAAGTTTTAAGAATCTCATAGTCAAGAAATAGAATACTCAGCTAGAGCTTCTAATAAAATAAAAATCTTGGCCATAGATCTGCAAACTCAAGATCCCAAACTAATCTGAGATAGACTTATTCTCGAGAAGGAGCTGCAACTCCATAAAACGACTCCAAAATCCGGGAAATCAAATATTTATTTAATATTCTATTAAATCTGTAACTATATCTAAACTTATAATACTTTTAGAGATTGAAGATGTTGACTTGTAGAGCCTTAAACAGCGATCTGAAATTTCCATAAAGAATAATCTCCAAAATCAATTGACTCCAGCTTAACTGAAAAATTAGAACAGCAGTATCTTAGGCAAATATTTTAAGGCTGTAAATTTAATATTTAAATTTCAATTGAGTATAAATAATCTAGATCTAAGCTGCAATTAGAGGAGGTTTAGCTAGATTAAGAACATTCCAATTAAAGAACTAAACTAATGTTAGAAAGAAATATTTCCTTGATGAGGAGTTCTGGGAGACAATAAACACTTCTGCTTAAGACGTATTAGAGAATCAGAATTAAGGCCAGGGTCAGAGTTTGATAAGCAAAGATAGAACTCAAGGGAGAAAGATTTAACTCAGTCTGATTTATAGAATCAGCAAAGAAATTAATTAAGACTAACTCAGAGAATACCAAGGTTTTGAGAAGAAAGAATACACCTACATTTAAATTTGAAATTGAAAGATGAGAATTAAATTTACAAGTGCTCAGGTGCAACCTATATTGGAGGTTGGTTTTATGGATTTAGACATGGATATGGATCCATGCAATAACATAATAAATCGGTTTTAGTAAGTCTTAATTAAATTGGTGATATGAATGGAATGACGGAGCGAGGTATGAAGGAGAGTGGAGCTTTGGAAAAGTAGTGGGTCAAGGAAAATTCACGCATACTAAAGGAGAAATTTATGAAGGCACTTGGATGAACGACAAGGCGCATGGAAAAGGATTGTATGTTCACTCTAATGGAGCTAAGTACGAAGGAAAATGGGAGCACGATCTTCAGCTAAATATTTAAGTTTTTAATTAGCATGGTATGGGCTAAGAGACTTGGCCGGATGGATCAGTTTTCGTCGGAGAGTATAAAGAGGGCAAAAAGAATGGGAGAGGCAAGTACATGTGGATAGATGGAGCCACCTACGATGGAGAGTGGAAGGAAAATGAGATACAATAAATTCATATGAAAATTATTTATAATAGATCCATGGATATGGCAGCTATTCATGGAGTGATGGTAGATAGTATATTGGCGAATGGAAAAAGAATGTTCTAATTATATTCTATATCCTAATTATATCTTAAGCTCTTAATGTGATGGATGGGTTCGGGATTTATACGTGGAAAGACGGGAGAACCTACGAAGGCTTTTATCTTAATGACAAGAAGCACGGTTATGGAATATACACCTGGTCTGACCAAAAGAAGTACTCAGGCTGGTGGTTTGAGGGAAAGCAGCATGGACTCGGACTTTTCTTGTCTTCAGAAGGAGTTTCCTAACAAGCAGAAGGTTAACAGTAATCTTAAGCATCTAGAAAAATGAGGATTGGGCTTTGGGAGAATGGAAAAAAGACATAGTGGTTTTCCAGCGATGAGGTTTCTGCTATTGAAAATGGAGATTAAGAATCTCTATCTATCTTGGAAAGGGCTTGCAATTTGGGAAGCAGAGTTTCAAAAAGATTTATTTGACAATCTAAATAATCTTAATACTTATTAGATCCAAACTTTTCCGCTTTAGTTTGCACCACCTCCTAATTTTAAGCAGTCTAGATCTAATTTAGTCGAACGATTAAGAGAACTAAGTCTGGATTTATATCTTTCTAAAAACTTGGGTCCTAATTCTAAAGATGACTCACTAATTTTTTCAAGTCAAGGAAATTTATGACTTATTTTTCCATATTGATAATCCTGGTCTTATGTTTTATAGTAAGTAAGTTTCATTTAAAAAGGAAGAAATAAAAAATATGATGAGTTTTATATAGAATCCTCCTTGATTCAACTATATAATAAAGCTAATTATGCAGTCAGTAGGTGTTGATAATTAATAGTTTACTCGGGCAAAGTAGTCTAAATAATTTAGGCAGAATATTCCTTTTGAGATTTATAAATAATAAAATCTCTTTGCTCTGTTCCTCGATGGTAAGTTTAGCTAGCGTAGATAAGGCAAAGTTTTTGCTCATAAAATTTCAATAAATCTACCTCAAGAATCTACCCTCTTTGGGATTCTATAGCACTATCTTAAATATGAAAGTTATTATGAATTTTGTTGACTATCTTCTTGCATTAACTTTACTCTAATGCAATTCTTTAATTTTATTTATGTAGGGACTTCTATCATTTCTCAGCTGCTGCAATTCAGACACAGCTTCCAAAGAAACTCAGCAGCAAGCGCCAACCCAAAATACTATCCAACACAATCGATCTAGTATTGCATTTTAAAAATATTAAACTCTTAATGTCATTCAACTCACTTGAAATTAAGGTTAGTATAATTTAAAGACGTTAATAGCTTGAACCAAGTTGCTGCGTTAGGACATCTGTTATAAGAAAACTAGTAGCTTCAAAGTGGGAGACGAGCGCAGTTGCAAGTGCAAATACACTCCAGCAATAACAATACGAGTAACTGCATTGAAAGTTTACTCATCTAAGCAAAAGCAATAGCAGCCTCCCCAGTCCAATTAGCTGCAGCCCTAACACTCACTTTCAATTAATTAACCCTCAATCTAATAGTCAGCTTTCAGTGCTTAGTAATAGTAAACACAGCAGCTGCCAAAGTCGCACAACCCTAAGTTTCATATTAAGTACTACCGCATGCTCATTAATTTTATTAGCTAAAGAATTTTAATAAATTGCTACAAGTGTAGTCAACTATCATTATTTTAAAAGGCAGAGAATCTAAAATTACTTCATTTATATAGCGATAGTAAATGGTTGCACATCTTGGCTAGTAAAATTTAGAAGTCTAAGGTCTGAACAAAAGGATAATAGCTTTTAGTATTTTTAAGAAGAGATAGTCGGAGTGTGGCTGTATCTCCCATTTAAACATAACCTCACCAGATCATCACAATAAGCAACCCACCTCCTGCATAGTTTCAACTCATTCGTTTTATGTGATTATGAGCTTAAAAGATTTTTAAATTAGCATTCAGTCTGATAATGGAATTAACTCAAACTGTTTGCCCTAGAACATATCTCATCAATTTTTCGCAGGTCCATCTCAAACTTAGCCCTAACTTCAAGTTATCAATGCTAGTCAATAGCCTTAGTTCTAGCTATAGCAACAGCCATCTTAATAAATTTAAGTCCAACCTTTAGTTTACTCTTTTAAAATTTTTGATGATGGAAACATTATTTACAAAAATTTAGTTGATTTCCTTGGTCCTTCAAATTAATATACCCAAGCGCTCAATATTTAAAATCTGAATCCACCCCAGACACTAGATTTATTTTTCGCAATCTTATTAATTTTAGAAGGGGCTGGACTTGCAGGCCCAATAATGAATGGAGTTGATAGCAATAGAATATTGCAAATCCATGTATCTAATCAACAGCCCCAACATATTTTATACACAAGCGGCTCTTAAAATCCTCATTTATTCCCATCACTTTAATTAGTAATCCTATTCCATCTTCGTTTCAGTAATAAAAAACTATCTAAGTTCAATCAAGTCACCCACATCTCCTTCATTAGCAATACATAAATTTAACTTGCTAATTGATTTTCCATAGATTGAATAAATGGGCCTGTAATGAACTCTGGACCAACTCAAAACCAGCATTTGTAGAACTAATCACAAACTAACTTAGTTAACATAGTGAGCCAACATCAGCTTATGTTCGTCAATAGTCCCAATCACCTAGCTCACATGACAACCTTCCCCAATTAAGCTCAAGTCTAGCTCAACCATCATTCAATTAAAAAAATATCATTATCATTTCAATCTTTAATCAGCCTCATATCCTGAATTAGATGACAACTCCCCCTTAGATTCACTATATAGATTTTGCTTAACCACTCTAGTAATAGCAGCCACAAGCAACTTTAAATACTCAGCCTCAGCAATACCAAATCAATTGTGAATCATTAATTTTAACTCGTGTCTGGTTTCGGGTAGAGTGTGAACCCTCAACCTCTGAGTTACTCACCCAATATTTTCCATTAGCAGCAAAATCAGCAGACACCAAACTAGCAATAAAATCAGATGCAACAGCAACTTTCTAACTCCTATCTTGCTCCGTCCCAATACACTCAAAATCAATAGGTATAGACTCCCATTCAACATTTTATTTTCACTTCAATTTAACAGTATCTACAGCCCGCAACTAACTATAACTATACCAACTAAAGCTAAATCTAGCCTTAGTAGCAATAGATCTAATGAATATTTTTAATATTCTATCTAATTCAGCACTAAGTTCAAACTTAGCAGCCATAACCAAGCTTAAATTTCTAGGGAAACTCAGGCAATCAGTTCCAAGCCCTAAACCCAAATCAAATCTCATTATCCCCTAACTCCTAGTATCCTTAAATAAGCCAGATTCCGAACTCTTCCTTTCAGCAGCAACTTCTTACTTATGAGTAGCAACAGCTATTCGTTTAGCCTCCGCAATACTATTAAATCCCTCAAGTTTAAATTCCTCAAAATGGTATAATCCAAAGCTAGCCATAATCTTAACCTTAGCAGCTATTTCAAAGCTAAGAATCAAATCGAATTCACACCATAAATTCCTCTAGCCATTAACCCCAGTAACCCACAAACATGCAAGTTCAAGAGGCTTAGAACTAATTATCACAATTGCAAATCAAGCCTCAGAATAGTGCAGGTTCGAAAAAGCCTCTTAACATCTTGACTTAGCCATTAAGTGATAATTAGAATAGCTGCTCTTAAGGATTTGATTTATCTCCGAATCAAGCAAATCCAGGTCCTAATTTTTCTTCTTAATTTAAACTATATAGATCTATGAATAACTTTTAGACTTCTTCTTAAGATTAATCAAAGGCCGCATCTTAATTTTATAACCCCAGACAGCATCATAGAAGTAATACCATCAATCATCAAAAAGCTTTGAACTAAATATTTCACATTTTATTAAAGACTCGCAAATAAATGAAAAGACTTCAAACTAAAGGATGATCCACCAAAGTAACATCAGGAGTGAAAAGGCACTACTAGAGCAATAACTCAATTAAACTTAAGATTATGTTGTTGTGTGTAGATTTTAGTATTTCACTATAGGGCTTAGCTAAATAGTGTCCCACAGGGTGTATTGCTCAACATAAACAACATATAAGGAGTGAATTACGGTGGGTAGGGTACAAGCGGATTCTACGCAGGTAGCGGGTAAGGGATGGGACCTAGTGCCAACAATTCTTCACTGAATGATGTGAGTCTAGCAGGCAGCTTTGGCAATCAAGCTCATTACAAGCCCAATAGTGGTAACGGAATCTTCAATTAGATCCAATCTATCTCCAATCAAATATCTTCACCACCAATGAAGCAAGCCAGTAACATTGAGAAGTATATGTGATAAGATACTAATTATTTATCTTTAGATTAAGTATCTTGAAGAGCAGAAGAAGGTTGAGGGATTGCTATAGCTTGACGACATACAGCATTAGGAGTCGATGCAGAAGTTTCAAGTTATACTGGCTCAAGGCAACCAACCTTTCAGCTTGAATAATTCTCAATAGCAGGATTTCACTTCTTAACTAAGACCACTAATCCAAGCTAACCCCTGCCCTCAAGAATAAATTTATTTATAATACTGCAATTTAATTGCTATTTAATTAGAGTTGAGTGGGTGCTTTTAGAATGACAAAGCCGGAGTATCTGTATCTTCTGTTTCATAGTCAGAGCAGCACAAGCTTCTAAATGGAGATCCGAGCTAAAGCAGATTAAAGGAAGAGCTTATTTTAAGTTACTTTACTAACTTTTTGAATCTTTCATTCTACTTTTTAAATTAATAGTGACTAGTTATTGACTCCTAAGAAATTGAGTAACACTGTGAATCATCCTGGGACAAAAAAGAGAAAGTCTCGAGCAGCTTAGAATGTAATTGCTGAGCCAGAAATGGCAGTACTAGTTATTCAAGAGGAAGAAGAAAAGAAGCATGAACACAACTCTAAAAGCTTGCCTCTTCAGCAACTCTCTAATCTTAATTAGCAGTTCCAGCCATTAAACATTCATAATTAAATTACTTCGAAAAAAGAAAAGAGTATAATTATAGGTTTCATCATAGGAGTTCTGATGAGAAGGCTTAAAATATCTTAGGCTTTTAGCAAAATTTCAATATCAGTGGGGGATAAGTCATTAGCTAAAATATATCAGGGATTTCAACGGGTACAGACTATTAATATTATAATAGTTGTTGCAAATTAAGCACTTTCCGTACCTCAGTCATTTACCTATAATCAGTTAAACTAAATGTAAGCACTCCCTCAGAACCAGCAAGACTAAGCACACTTGCAACAACAAAATGTTTTGATGCTCAACCAAGAAATTAATTAGAATCTGCCTCAAAATCAAGCTCCTATTCCCAATGATGCTAACAATCAGAGTTCACCATTATAATATTTTATATAGCAGAGGAAACCAAACTTAGCGCAGATACAGATATTTAAAGATATCAATTATTCATGAAATTGAGTATTAAAAGAGTTTCATATTAAACTTAGCAAGTCATTAAAATTCACTAGCAGAATAATTAAAAAAGATATTTCTTAAATAGATACAAATTTTAATCTAAACTTAACTTAGTTAGTTAAATTGAATAAATACTTAATATTCTATAAATTAATTTTATATAAAAATGATTTACTTTAATGAGAAATAAAATAATTTTTAATAAAACTTATGGAGTTTAATGCACAAATGTTATAAATCAGATCAAAATTTATCTTTGACATTATAATTTCTCTCTCAATAAATATGATGATTTTTGTCAATTATCTTCTCATATCATATCTACCGAGAAGAATTCATTAGTTCTATCTTCGTATTGAAGTTAATTGCTGTCATCTTCTTGCTCCAAGATTTCTCTCTAGTAACTCAACTCCAAATAATTAGCATCACTCAGCAGATCATCATATTCATCTCCAATAGCGGCAGCTTAGTGTTATGCTTAAATTGATGGAGCTTGATAATTTAAAAATTCTTCGAGTTCTGATTTACTTGCGTTTTTGGGTTAAATTGCCTGGCTCAAGTCTCCACAGTCATCGTAGATTGAAATTTCTTCTTCTGTCTAGCTCTTCTGGCTTTTAGAAATTTTATTATCTGCTTCCATTTGAACATTCCTGTTCCTTTCATCTACGTTATATTTATTTATTAATTGCTAATAAAGTTATAGTCTTATTTTTCTAAGAGCAGCTAACTGATTAATCTCTGAATTCCCTTATCCTTCAATCCTTATTCCAGATCCTTCGACTGTTTCTTATCTCAAATTAAACTTAAAGAATTAGCTAAGTATAAATGATCACATTTAAACATCTTTGAGTAACTTCGATAAAGGAATGCCTTCTAAATCTTAAATTAGTCCTCGATTCTTGCTCCTTCGAGACCTACTGCTTTTTCCACTCTCTAAACTTCCCTCCTCGTAGAGTGCACTGCTGTCACTCAAACTTCTATTTCTTCTCTCTGCTTCTTGCTCGTAAAGCTCGTCCAAGTCTATGTCTTCGAATTCACTATCCTAACCATCCTCCAGCATTAATCTTCCAAATTTCTCAGCTCTATTCTGGTCACTCACGATATTTTGGTATTCCCTATTCAAACAAATTACAAATTGATTCGAGATGGAAATTAATTGATTTGGAGAAGACATGAATTTCAATAAATTAGCAACTTACATTCTTAAGAAATGAGCTGATCTATTTGGCAGAAAACATTTGCTAATAAGTGACCAGCGATGAGTATTCGATCCAAACCATTTGAGAGCCTGAGCAAACTTTTTCTCCTCTGTTTCAGAGAGTGGCATATTCCTCGATAGCTTCCACCTCTTAATTAAGTTGTCAGGAGCTTTTGCACAAGTCAGATTTTTATATCTGTGCTTAATATAAAAAAGACTTTTTTATTAAAATGATGGTGCTTGATTTCGTTTGCAGATTTATTAAGGAGCCAATTCTCTTGAATACTGTTGACGTCTTTATATCCAAATTACCTCAAACCAAGTAGCAAGAAGTTGTCATCTACATATGAGAATCTTCGCCTGTTTGTGGTTTGTTGGCATTATATAGGTGCGGGGATAGGCTGACCCTCTATCTGAAATTCTAAAGGAGTGGCAGAGTTCACTCCTTAGTCCTTAGACTTTTACTTGTTCAAGCTAAAACATAAAGAAACACATTTTTGTAGGGAAAAATTAGTGCTGTCCTCTTTAAAAGTAATTATAATGAATTATACGAAATTATTTGATCTTGCATTTGAGCTTGCTTGAAGAAAGGATGATTTTGGTAGTTGCTATGGGACCAACATCCTTTTGGCAGGAAGTTGTAAATTGAAGGAAAAATAAAAGGATAATATTTGGATATAGAATATTGAAGGGAGTAAGTACTGATTGATAAGAGGAGAGTACTTAATCAAGAACTTCATTTGTCCCTTTGCATCCACATTAGATTTTTGCATCTGCTGCATGATATCTGGAGCTATGTCAAGCAAAGGAGACTGGAAATAGGAGACTTGTGGGTGTAGTTTCAAAGGCTCTTCCTTAGAGTTCAGCAGATAAGGCACTTCATACTAAGGTAAATTGGTGAAAGGTTTCAAAGTTAATAAATATATCTTGCCCTATATTTCATTTAAGTTTAGCTCTTTCTTGCTGGAGAAATCATAGAGGAGAGAGTAGATACGATGATTGAGCTTTTCATTTGCATGAATTTACTTTTGAGATAGAAGACCATAGCTGGAATCACTTTATACTTTCCATTTAGCAATAGGGTTTGGTATATGATCTGAATGTACATTTCTATCTTAGAAAATTAAAAGCAAGCAAATATTCAAACTAAGATATAATATCTAGTGTACGAGCTCTCTCAATTGCTCATTTTTAAAAGGATAGAAGCTCTTTCTGAAGAACTCTCTGATCTCCTCTCGTTTTTTAGTTTCCTGATACTCATCCTTGGATTACTTATCGCTTTCATTTATCCCATCAGAATTGGCATCACGCATCATTTTATCTCTTAAACTTCCCTAGTGTGAATCAGGGTGACTCAAAGCACTTTACTTAACTCCTAAACTTTGTGAAGCGAAGTTGGGATATCCAAAATAAGGAGGAGGAACTCTCTATCCTTACTTCAAATCTGTAGGGTGGGGTATAGCTTAATTTGCCATTCCGAAGTAAGGATATCCAGGATATGGAGCCATCGGATGATATGGAGTTTGAAAAGGATATTTTAAGAAAGTCTTAAAATGATTTTAAATCGATATCTGCCAGCAGCAGCAGCCATTTGATATTACTACTAAGCATAGTAATGAGCGGCAAACTGCTCGTACATCTTTAAAGATTCTTGCCTCTGAGAATCACCATATCCGAATGAGTAAGGATTAGCCCCCAGACTAGCAAAATTTTTCTCAAGAACATCATCTTTCTTCTCCTCTGCCTTCTTAACTCGCTTTCTTCTTCTTTTCTTGCCTTCTCCTTTGCCGTCGATAAAATCCTCATTATCATCTTGACCAAGCTTCTCAGGAGTAATTAATCAAATATCTTATTACTGAATTCAAATAGAATCATAGTAACTTAAATCTCAATGCTCTTGGTTTCAATTTACCCTTAAGGACTCTAACCTCCAACAATTTTTTGATTCTAAGCTTGATTACCTATATTGCCGCTTGCCTAGAAGCCACAATTATCTGCTTAGTAATATTGCTGTGGAGTTGTAGAAGATCTCTATAGTGCTCTTTGATTTGGAGCTTATCCATAGCCAGTGCTTTCCTAGCCATAGTGTCCAAAGTTATTGTTGAAATTGTAATAGTAGTTATTCTAAGTGTTTGGTCTAAAAACATGATTGTTGTAATTTGAGGTTTCATGATTCTAAAATTAAAGCTCAATAAAGGAAGAATTTTATGCTGATGCATCTAAGCATTCGAATCTTCATAGCCTTGCCTACCTGAACTACCTTGCCTCTATCCTGATATAGCAGTGTTTTGTTGAAATCCTACTGTCTTCTACCTCTTATTTGGATCTAGCGAAGTTGCCCCAATATTTTCTTAACCTATCTGCACGTTGGATCCTTGATTTGAAAAGTTTAAAAGGTTTCCACTTGAGTTTGTGTGTTGCAATTTTTCAGGAGCTCTTCGCTTTTTGGAGTTATTAGGGACAGAGTTATTATAACTTGGACCTGAATCTAAGATCGAATCCAAGGAGTAGTTGTTGTTATTTTAGATGGTGTCTCTAAGCAAGTCATTCACCTCTGCCTTTGGAATTTGGTACTTGAAAGGTCGCATATCTTGTTGATACTAAAAAAGGTGTTAGAAAAGTATATTCAATAAGAGCTTAAGATGATAATTTTGACTTACAATCTTTTGATTTTTTTGAAGATCTTCGTTGATGGAATAATCTTCATCGTCCTCACTGCACCAAGATAGAGTGTTCATTATTGCGCTCCCTTTCATATTGCTGTTGCTAATAGTTTCAAAATGCATATTCTGATTCTGTTAGGAAGACAGGGGATTTGCATTTCCTACTCCTTTTAAAATATATTTGCATAAGCATAAATTTAGTATGATTTAAGCAAAAATTTCTAGTATATTAGAAATGATACTTTAAAATTATATTTTTGTGTAATTATCTCATTACTAATATATGTCCCCTTTTATAAATTTAATTTCACTTTTTATTTCATTTCGACACACGAACTATTTAATTTAAATCCTTTAGGATACTAATCTATTCATTAGCAGGCTGCATTTAAGCAAATCTATCTCTTAAATGAAAATCATAGGCTCAATGAATTATAAAATTCTTGAGTTATTTGCAAATGGCTAATTTCTACCAGTATTTAGATGAGATGATTAATACTACGAATTAATAATTTAAATTAGAAAACCAATCATCTAAAAATTAATGCCATAGTTATAGCTCCCATAAGGAGCCATTCCTTCGCCTCCAAACTTAGATTAGCCTCCATTCTCCATAATGAAATCATGAGAAGGTCCATTTGACTAGCTAGGCATGTTGTGCCCATAAAATCCATCGTACTGCTGTTGTTAATTCTGTTAAGATTATGTGTATCCCATGTGAGCGGGATAATAAGGATACTGATGCTACTGCTACTGCTGAGAGTTAAAGTGGGGCTGAAAAGAAAAGTTATGAGGTTGGGAGGGCATAGAGCCCTAACCGTGACCAGTTTAATTGAAACCTGTTTAACTCAGCACATAAGAGGGTTCATCAATGTTTTATCATAATCATTCATTAAGAAAACTTTATATCTTATCCATACTTCATGTGTTGGTTTCCTTAGCTTGGGTTGTACTGACCGTCATCTATAAAACTTAAAAGCAATATTTATTATCTAGAGATGGGCCAAACTGGTTTTGGTGCTGTCCTTCAAAATTTGAAAAGTTAACCTAGCTTCCCATTTGGTAATTAGCTTGATGGGAACCGCCAAGAGCAATATCTAGTCTCGGGGAGTTACTTCTTTCCGCTGGTTGGTTATTTTGTTGCTTTGAATTATGAGCTCCATCTCTTTTCATAGATTTTTTAATCAAATAATACATAATCTTAAATATTTGTTATGATTAGGTGTATTTGTAGTCCATTTTAGTAAAATAAAGATTATAGAATTTAACTTTGGCGCAACTTTTATTCTATTGTTTTATCCTGAGAAATTCAAATTACTTCTATAATGAGAGATGCTGACTGTTTTAGTAAGAATAATAATAATAATTTAGAGATTAATCAAATGCACTTTTAGCAAGTGAGGTCTTTGGGGTGGCACTTTCCAGGAAGGCAAGCTGGCTGTAGATGGAGCATGTTTGCCTTCTTTTAGTATGTGCACTACACGAAATCTGTGATCACCTCTGCAACAATCTAGTCTGAAAGATCTGGACTTATTCCAAGCAGCCTCAAATTCCAAGCTTGTGAGCTTTAATAACCTCTATTAAATTTTTTAAGTGATTGTTTAAAAAATAGATGATTATAACCTTTAATATCGTCACAAACTCCTGATATAGTGGCATCCTAAAGCTACAACATACCCTCTAAATAAGTTGAAAAATCTGAGCTGGTCTATTAATCTAACTTCACAAATTCCTCTCAATTTTAAATAACTAAAAGTTTTTATTAAATCTCCTGTCACTAAAATATCTTGCGCTTCTGGCAAATCATCTCCTCCATTCTGGCTATTACCAGCTTTCTTAAAGTATAGTTGGTGCTTAGTGTTTCTCAAAAGCATATCTTGGGAGGTTAAGTCTTCTGATTCCTGTAAAGTAGTGTCAAAAGCCTCACTATCTAATGACTATATTCCTGTGGTAAGTTTCAATGGCTGCTTATTTCGTGGACTTGAAAGTGCGACCCATTAAATTAGCATAATTGGAGAACTTTACTCTTTCCTTATTACCTTTAAACTTTTTAACTTTAAGAATAACTATTTTGAAATAGATAACTTTTGAATTTGTCATCAAAAGCAGAATGAGAATCGTCTAAACTTGGATTCTATAAATCATAGTTTAGAGGACCTATTATTTAATTAAAGCATTTATAATTTAAAAGCCTGAGAGAGTAAGTGAAGGTTTCCCCCTGCACTTATCAAGTGTGAAGAATTGCACCTGCAGCTGGCTAGGTATAGTGATTGATGTGATGCCCTAACCTTTTTGAAAGGATACTTAATTGCTTTGCAAATTAAAAATAAATCTCTGTAGAAATCTAGTTAATTAAATTCATCTGATCGTAGCATTAATCACTTTCTGTAAAAGTTGCACCAGTGATAGCATGAAAATTATCCTACCCTAGAACTTAAATTCTTGGCTCTTCTAATTCATTATAAAAGTATACTTCTGCTTCTCTTATCCAGTTGTCTATCTCTCCTAATTTTCCAGACTCGTATGGCCCAATCATTAAAATTAAACTAAAGATAAAAAATAAAATCAATTCAACTGCATCCTCAGGTTTTGAAACTTTGCATTCTAATTGTCGACAAAGCTTAACTCTAACTCCTTTACCTACCTTGATTGAAGATATCTTTTTGTCTAGAGGATTTTTCCCTAGAGAAAGTACAGTTTTGTCCTCAACAAATGGTTGCACAGTTACATTTTAGCTGAGTCCCTTAAAGTTAGGGTCTGCAAAGAATTAGACTTTTAGAGGAGGGAATGGATCGCTAGGATTTGTTCCTAGAGATGCTGTTGAAATTATATAATCTAGAGGAAGAATCGTTTAGAATTCTGAAACTTCAATTTGTTGGCTATCAAAGTGAGAATCATGAGTACTTAGTTTTCCGAATCTGTAAAAGTACAGGATTAAGCTCACTAGAAATAAGGCTGCAAGAATGCTTAAAATTGAGAATCTTCTGCTTCTTAATTTTTCTATAATAAATGATTATAATTATGAAACTTCTTTGAGTTTCCGAGTAGCTCTAAGCTTCCTATTTTTGTATCTAAATAAGAAGAGGAGATTTCGCAAGCTTATAAGAATCTGATCGAATTTTAAAATGCCTCATACTTAGATTTTATAATATTTATTAATCATCATTTCTAAACTATTTTACTAGTAGTACCTTTAGATCTATAACTCGACACTAATTAAACTCTAGCTTTTATAATAACTAGTAACTTTGGTAATTTGCAATAAAGTGAAAGTTAATTTTACTATGATTTGCTGTTGTTTCATCGTTTGGCTTCTTTTTCATCTTGATCTTCCTCGATCATGATGGATAGGAAATTACTGTTGCTATTTTAGAGCTTATCTGCTCCAGTAATCTAACTGAGCTGATAGTAGTTACTATTCTGAAGATTACTTTGGATTTCTGTGTTTTGCTTTTTTGTCCATAAATATATAAAATGCTTTTGTTATTTGCCTGAGGAAAGTGCTCTGCTCTTAGTCGAATTTGATTTGAATATGTTTTTAGGCCTCTGCTTCTTATTGCTTCACTGGATATATCATGCTCACACCCAACACTGATTTGTGATAACTTTGGAGTCTTTAATTATGCAAAAAATATCAAAATATAAAGAATGGATGTAATCTTTGCTTCTCCTCATTTTAGAGTTGACTAACAAATAATTATTTTGAACATTAAATCGAATGAATAGTTAATTTAAATGGTGCTCTATCCACCCTATGATCGTCAATATGAAGAATAAATTTAATCATAATCAATATCTTCTTAGAGCATGATGTCAATTTCTACGCTAGATGCTGGATTGGTGTTAGCAGACGCATTTCTACTTTTATCCGCAATCTCATCTTATTTCTTTTTCATTTCTTTGTATATTATTTAGTCTCTCTTCTCATAGTCTTTCCTTAGCTTCCTAAAGTAAACTTACTTTTAAGTGATCGCAATATGGGATTTCCTAAATTAATTTAAGCTCTTCTCTCAGCCTCAATTTCTTTGGTAGTTTTCTTGATGCGATTATGACGATAAGGAATATAGAAGAACACTATGTAGAAGAGAGTAGCATACATCATAGATATTGCCAAATGAGAATTTCGATTTTAAAAGGAGAGAATAAGTGACTTTTGAAATTAAGTGATAGTACAACGTGGAGGGTTATGAACATTTCAGAAATTATATGGTCTGCTTTCCAGACACTTAAGTTCCCAGAAACTCCAGAAACGCATGTTAGCTTTGCCGTTTCCTTTACAACTTATATCTCTAAGATAAAGAGTCCTATAACCCCACCCATCACTATCCCGTAAATACTCCAAAGCAGATTCACGATAGTGAACATCAAGCACAATTTATATAATGATCAAAAAGATGATTCATCAAAGTTTGTGTTCTCACATACCTCCAAAAGCCTAATGCTCTTTTCATGCTTAGTTCTTTTGGATCCTCCTACTCCTCTTCATTACTTTTTTATCTTGATGAATTTTAAGTGCTATCTAAATCTTCTTCCTGTTCTTAGATTTCTTAATTTGTGTCACTATTTTGAAAGAGATAATTAATCAAATTATTCAACTTAACTATTGATTGAGCTCTCTATTTTTGCAGAAGCAAATACTTTAGATTTTTTGAAGTATCTCTGCTAATGATTCATGACTTTAAATTCTTCTACGCTTTCATCCTCTTATTCCATAGTTAGCACTCTTTTTTGCTTTACAGTTTGATTTCTTCCATTTTTCAAAAACTGATTATAAGATATTATTTTAAAATAACCAGCATTTAATTTGATTTTTCCTCTACCTCTTTGGACTCTGCTAAGTTAAACCTCTAGTTCTAGCTTTGTGAACTTTATCAGTATAGTTCTGCGATTTAACTTCACTCTATTGTTCATTATCATCTATTGGGACAGAGTCAGAGTCTAGGCCTTTAAAGTATTGCCTCTCAGATTGAATCTCGTCATGGTCCTAATACATTTAAGCTGGAGGTTTCTCTAATGTCATCATTCTTTTTAAACTTGTATTTTTAGTTTATCTAGAGGTGGCTTTATCATTTACTAAACGAATATCACTACTCTAAGTCTATGTCAATTTCTCATTCTTGCTGTTTTGAATTAATTAAGCTGTGTCCTCAGCTTGATAATCGCTTAACATCTAATTGATTCGTTCTTGATTCTTATTTATCTTTGCATCTTATTCTCCCTCTTCTTTCATTTATTATTGATAATAATTATAATAAGCATATATTTAATTTAATTAACATTTACTGCTGATGAAGAATCATATGCTTGACTATATATCGTTCACAGTTATCTTGTCTGTCGATTTCCCGCAAAAGTTCATCCTAGACTGGAGTCCTGTGTGCTTCTCCCTACAAATTAGATAGGAACTACTCTTATTCACTAAACCCTTATCCATAAGATTGTAAGGTGGAGGGCAGCAGGATTCCCAAGATTATGTCTATGACGCTCATCACAAAGTCTAGTCCCAAAAGCAATACAAGCTGCATCGCTATATCGAGATTTAATTTAGAATTAGTTGAAAAAGAAATTAGGATGACAAAAATACTTACGATAGATCTGAGGGGAACAACGAAGGCCTTGAGTCGGGAAGAGGGCAGTTGAAAATATTAGAAACAGGCAGAAGAGTCTTATTACCAAACTTATTTTTAAGCTATAGGAAAGTTTAATGTATTATCAATCTTTGGGAAGTTAAGTAGGTTATTTAAGGTTAGTTAGAAGTTCCTGTTTACTAAAGAAAAATTGTGGGATTTGAAAGAGAAATTCAAAGTTGCTAGAAATATACAATAAACAAAGCTTCCCCAGAGCTCAAGGAGCGCAGTGTTTAGGCTCTTATCTGAGGAGATTTTCAATATTTTAGTGTTCCTCATGGTGTTCGCTCTCTCAATTGTGCTTATATTCTGCGTATCAGTTATCAAGGTGCTCGAGATAGTATAGCTGCTCACTACTGCAAGGACCAGCAAGTTTCTTTGATTCTTTTCTCTTTTCCCCCGGGAGGTGGTAAATAGTGAAATTCTTTTTTTTTCCTTTCAATCTGTGTCTCCATTGTTCTTTTGACTTCAATTGTTAATTGCTAAATGATAATTAAAATGAGAAACTTAATTACCTTATTTATTGGGCTTTAAATTAATTAAGATAGAGCAAACACGAATTAAGAATACTGTGATTAGAATTAAGAACTTATTAAGTGCTTTCTTTAATAGAGAAATCATTTGAACTTAAGGTTTGTTAAAAATAATTCACTTTTAAAATTCTTTTTAAATTTTTAAAAAATTAAATTAATTTCTCATTTTTTTTAATTTTAGCAATTAACAATGGAAGTCAAGCAATGAACACACTGGCAGCTATCACAGCATTGTAAAGGAAAAAAACAGAATTTAAGCTATTTGACCACCTCACCGAGGAGAAGAGATGAAAAGAATCAAAGAAACTTGCTGGTCCCTTTCAGTAGTGAGCAGCTATACTATCTCGAGCACCTTGATAACTGATACGCAGAATATAAGCACAATTGAGAGAGCGAACACCATGAGGAACACTAAAATATTGAAAATCTCCTCAGATAAGAGCCTAAACACTGCGCTCCTTGAGCTCTGGGGAAGCTTTGTTTATTGTATATTTCTAGCAACTTTGAATTTCTCTTTCAAATCCCACAATTTTTCTTTACTTACTGCTTTTTAAATCTCCGAGTATATAGAGCATTCAAGGCTTTGATTTAGAGATAATAGCTAGCACCTATTTTCATCATTGTATTCAAAAGAAAAATGAAGAAAAGCACATTCAAGTTATGAACTATGAACTCAAAAACAATCAGTGCGATTGTAGAAACATTTATATTTACTTAAAAGAAGCTTACAAAGTAATTTTTAATAAGCTTATGATTGGTAGTAAGAAAGAGAAAAATCTCAAACTAGTTCCAAGTTTGGTAAGTTTACTTATATCTGAAGACAGCTTGCGTATTCTTGAATAAAATGAGGAGGCATTTGAACATGATGAATATCTTTCTAACCCAGGAGAAGAATATTTTAACTGAATGTCTATCCTCGTGGCCATCCCCAGATTATTGACTCGAATATGAATCTTATGTGGGGAACTCTACAGATTCTTCTTCATTATTTGCTGTGATAGATTGAAGTGATTTTATATCTTCTAAATTAAAATCGAATAAACTTCCTTTTGTATTTGTAAGTTATTACTGCTAAAAATGTAGATCCTGATATTTAAAATCTTGAAAAGCTAATTGCGTAGTTGGATCATAGTTAATTTGAAGAAGAGAAATTTCCTGTTTCAGATTTCTAAAGCTCATCTGTAGGAATAGACATACCTTGAGAACCTTAGCCATTTTAATATTTTGAGGAATTAAATGTGCTAGAATAATTTAGAGAGCTATCCCTACTCATCATGAGGTCATTTTATTTCACTCTGCTGTGATTGTATTAATTAAAAGATAGATTGCTGTATTTTATTAAATCTAAATTATTCTCTCCCTTGCCTTTTAAATTTTCTTAGATTACTGTATTGTCATTAGCATTTAAGCTGGATTCAAGCATTCCAAGAAATGAATAGTGAGAGCTTTCGTTTTCAAAGAGGCCGAAAGTAACTTTCCTCGAATAATTGTCATTGTAAAGAGAAAGAGAGGAGTTATTGTAAAGTGGAGTACTTAAATTAGAATAATGTTGCGGAAGAGTGAGAGTGTTTAGTAGGCCTAGAATATCCATATTTTATAATAATGTTTTATAAAGCACTTGGTTAAATTATTAAACTTTCACTCTCACCATCTACGTTTTATTATCGCAAATTTATTTAACCAAATGTCTTATAATTAAATTTCAAGGTGTTCTGATTCAGGAATCATTTGGTTGAATTAAATTCCTATTCTTACCTATACAATTTCATCATCAGCTAGTGAATATCTAAAACTAATCTTCAGACTATGGAAATGTATAGTCTGAATTAATTTTTGAGATTAATTAAAAGGGATGTTGATCTTTTGAAGAGACATACCAAGTATGGAGGAGATAAGAAAACAACTATACTTACAGAGGAGAGTCGCCGCATCAAGTGGTTCTGGGAAGTCCTCAGAGAATTTACTGAGGAGGATAAGTAGAAGTTTATAAAGTTCTGTTGGGGCTAACAAAGGCTTCCTGCAAATGATGAAGAGTTTGACCGTCGCTAAGTCAGATTCATGATCAAGCCATCTATCAAGAATACACATGGAGATGGAGCTCTACCAAAGGCAGATACTTTTTAATTAGAGCAGAATTTAAAGAGAGAATGTATGTATGCATCATGCATATATGTTATTACTTGCTTCTTCAACTTGGAATTGCCAGACTACAGCACCAAGGAAATCATGAAGCAGAGAATACTGCTGGCTATTTACACAGATAGTGATTCTATGAATGCAGAAGCTGAACATGCAGCCAACATTCATTTAAGTGACCCTATGTCAGGCGGACCTGGAAGAGGAGCAATCATGGAGAGACATTTGGATCAATCCTATGACGATGAGTATTGAGCAAAATCAGCAGAGCAATATTTTGTATCAAGAAAGTAGTCATTCAAGTTCCTTTAATTTCAATTCTTTAAACCTTAAATCAAACTGAAAATTATTTTAAATGATTAAGTAATTATGAAGATTATATATCAGTAGTCACTCATTATTTCACCACAGTCGCTAATGTAAACTTGCTATCTACATACTCCGCTCTAAGAACCTACCTTACTCACATTATATAGGATCTCCATTCCATTGATGACTTTTCCAAATGCAACATGATGCCCGTCAAGATGTGGATAAGCATCTAGAGTAATAAAGAATTGAGAGTTATTGAAATTCTTCATAGTGGGCTAAGTACCATCATTGCTGTTCATGCTAGGAGGTTTTGACATTGATATAATGCCTGCTCTATCATGCGAATGGTTAAAGTTCTCATCTGGGAATTTCAGTCCATAGATAGATTCTCCACCCAGACCATTATTTCTGTGAATGTCTCCTCCTTAAAGCATGAAGCCCGGTATTATTCTGTGAAAAAGGGTATCTTTATAAGACAAGAGCTTCTTTGGTTTCTCTTCTTTGCCTTGCATATTTGATGAATTAGCCGATAACTCGCTAACGATTTAACCATCAGGGAGTTGAGAATCATTTGCAGTGTTTTATACCGGAGGCTGATAATGCTAGCAGTATCCTTTCTCACCAGTGCAAAGTGCTCTAAAATTTTCAGAAGTCAGAGGGGTATCTCCAAATAACTGAATCTCAACCCTGCCTTACAAAGTGCCAGAGAGACTGATCTCGAGATATACTGTCGCTAAGATGTCCTCTGTATTATTTGGATTGCTGGGGTCGTCTACAAAATTCATTCTTTAAAAAATAATTATCTTTATTCAAGCTTTTCTACTCTAAGTGATTAATGAGTAAAAAAGTAAATATTCATTCACAGTCTCGAATGCAATTAGAATAACTTTATTTATAATCCTTCTTCATTAAGGCATTATTAATTTGCAAAATTCAATAAAATTCACATTTATATTGCTCATCATTTAATTCTTAATTTAGAATTTATTAACTTCTAGATTTGGAATAATGAAAGCCAATACAGAGAATTACTTAAGTGAAGCATAAAAGCCAACTCCAAATACATAATGCCATAAATTTGTAATAAGTCGTCCGAGAACTCAAAAAATAGGTTATGAAAGGCTTTAATAACATTCGCACTAAGCAAAACTAGATTATTTTTCGAGAATTTGTAATTTATAGAAATTTTATTTTAGATAAGAAACTCATAAAGTCTGCATTATAATCTTAGGACTTACTCTACAATTATCATTATGCTCTGCAAAGGAATAAGCTCGCAGCCCAAGAGAAGGAGTGCGTTTTCATAGGATTGAAAATGGCAGAATATTTTACAATTTAATTTTTTTATTTGAGATATTTGAAGTTCCCTCTAATGATCCTGAACTATAAACCAGTTCAGACTATTCCTATGATGAAAGCGAGTAATTGAAGCATAGAAACAAATGAAAAAGCAAATATGAATACAAAATCGGAGAATTTTCATGATGAAGAGATTATCACCAAAAAGTCGGCCATTTAAAATGGGTGGTCATTCAATGTGGATGAATAGCTTAGTTAAGATGAGGTTTGGCAACAGCATCTCTTGAAAGAATAATTTAAAATTTAAGATATGAGCTAAAAATAGCTTCACAGTAAACAAAGATGATTATCCTATATTATAAGTTATAAATTGAAAATTTACTTCAACAAGGAACTTGGCAACTACTACTCCTGTATCATAAGATTCTTACACATGCGTAGTATGCATGGATAATAACTTTGATTACTGTTAACCTAAGTCTAAAGGCATGTTTGTCTACGATTCAGCTGGCATTTGCGATGATTCCACTGTAACTAAGGCCTTAAATCCAACTACTCCCTACTACTGCTCAGATCAGAAAATTAGAAAAGTCTATCACTTATTAAACAATCATACTGATCAGTTTTATACCTACTACAGATATGAGTTTCTGTCATTTTTCCCATGCCCGTTTTTCACTCAGAAATGTGGGTCAGACACAGCTCAACTTACTATTTCAGAAGAGGAGAAGACTATTGACACCTCTCTTATGAGTTAGGGAGATGTCTGCGTGTTTGAGATTTCCTACAATAAAGTTGACGATGATCTTAAAGTTTGCCTAATTTTTGCTTGCGTATCTATTTTCTCATTATATTTTGTTTGGTTCTCGAAGACAACGAATGTTTAAGTTACTATAGCTGATGGATTTAAATAGCACCCCTACTCAATAAGTGGGAACTTCACTTTCGTGAGCAGGTTATTAAAAAGCGATGAGGAATTTGAAGTGGGCGACTACTGGTATAACATCACAACTCCTGGAAAAGCCTATCTCTTCATTAAGTGCACAGCTACCTACGGATATGCCTCTTTCTCTTATGGCAAAAAAGGACTACTCCCTCAATGGGCTCTAATCCTCATTATAGTAGGATCTTCTGTGGTTGGTTTGGCTTGCCTTTTCATTTGCTTCTGCTATGTTCGCAGATTGCAAAGAAGAAAGAAGTTGGCAGCAAGTGCTGGAACCTCAAAAGTTCAGAAGTTCCAGAGAGTAGAAACGGCAGAAGATCGTATAAATAAGTACAAATACAAATCTGGAGCTCTGAGCAGGCAGTCATTGGCCACAAAGCAAAACTAAATCAATTACTAACCTGAGGTTTACCCTGGCATGATGCTAGCTGGAGATGGGAAATATAAACTAGATGACTTCAGCTAAATAACTCCACTAGACGGATCGCAAGTGCCAGCGCTTATGCCTAATCAAATGTTTGACTTCTCTAATATGCAAGATTCTACGCAATCCCACCAGTCTGCGCCTCACCAGAATAATATATATTACCTTAAGATATAAATATTATTTTTATCTGGAGAATAACCCAATAATCAGTATGGATCCTAACGCTTATGCGCCAGTTAATAACTTAGATTACACATAAATGGAGCCAAATATGTATGGACCTGGAGGCCCAGAGGTATAAAACTATCCTATGGAGCAAGATAACGCAATGAACTCTTAATAAACTTAAGAATAAGTAATAGAAATATTACTTCGTTTCTTATTTAAGTTTATCCACATAATTATCCTTTCTAAATGCCAGGGTAAATGTGAACATTCATAAGCTAAAATATTGATTTATTTAAAATGGGAACTCAATTTTTATTTGTCTTTCATATAATTTCATCTCATCTCATTGAATTTATTTATTTTTATTAAATTGAATAACGGAGATTAAATATATTTTAATAGATTAATCTAAGTAAATATTTTGTATTTAAATAATGTCACAATTGTGAATATTATAATATCTGCATGGATTTTTTAATTCTATTTAAAGTATTTTCGATTATTTTGTTTGTGGTGATGGATATAGCAAAGGGTTGTAAATTTATTTATAGTTATAAGTAAGAATCATAGCTATTGTATAAGCTAAGTAATATATGTTAGTGCATATCCATCTCCTATTCTGAATATAATTCCATTTAGAAAGTCATTTTAATTTCCAATATTCTACTTATGAGGACAAATAAATTTTGATAAAGAGTAAAGAAATTTTATCAAATTTATTTTTAAGGTTCCAAGTAAATCTCACTCTAAATTATTGGAAATTAAGTGATTGAATCTTGTTAAGCTTGTAGTTTTTCCCTTTATAAATTAATATGTACTAAAGCATTATTGTAAGAAGAAATCAGATAATTGGTTTGACAACTAGGTCCTTCTATACTATAGACAATAGATTTTTTGACAAAACCACATCAAATCTAAGAATAAATTCTGTCTCCTTTAAATCTAAATTATTATTTTTTTAAATCGTGAAGATGTTTTGACAAATTCTAAGAATCCTTTAATATTTTTAGTCTTGCTAAATCAGCCAATATATTTGAGCCTGCTTAACTACTTTCTTAATTTACGATCTCTCGAAACTATAGTTGTATGTGCAGATGGAGGAGCTAACTTTCTATTTGAAATTATGAGAAATGAAGCTATCTCAAGTATAGGAGATGGATCTAGTGAACTAAATAATTCGCAACTAATAAGATTAAAATAAAATATTGGATTAATTTAAATTAAAAGATAGATACCTTAGGCTATTATAGGAGATTTAGATTCTTTGAAAGATGATGCTAAGGCATTTTACAATTATTAGATTATTTATTATCGCTTTAAAAAAAATATTTTTACAAATCTAGAGGAACTTAATTCATATGTTTGCAAAGTGATTAAGATACTTTAATAATTTTATCCATATTAAAATTTTATGACACAAACGATCTTGAAAAATGTGAAAATGAAATTTAGAAAATGAAGGCCAAGTTTTAGCTTGAGAATCCTTAATCAAAAAATCTATAGTCATCTTCTATTTATCTTGGCGCTTTTGGAGGGAGGTTAGATCACACTATTTAGAATTTAAGTTTGCTTTTCAGGTTCCCTTATCAATAAGATCACTCTTTTATAAAAATATAAGTTACAAATAATTTATTAACTCTGCTTACATGTTAGGAGAAGAGTCTATGGCGTTTAAAGTTCCAGCAGGCAAATCTGAAATAACCTGCAGTAACAGATTTGAAAAATCTGATGGAGGGATAGGAATTATACCAGGAGAGGAAAGTATAGTGTCAACTTAGGGTTTGAAATGGGATTTAAAAGACTATAAAACTTCGCTGAGGAAGAAAATATCCACTAGCAATTAGAGAGTGCGGGACAGTGTCCTCATACAATCAGACTAAGATCTTGTTTTTATCAGCTAATTTAACAAAGAAATCTTATGCTGAAGAAGAATAATTCTCTTTCTTCTGTTGAACTTTAATCTAATTTAATTGTCTTATTTTTTTGTAATTTCAAATATTTATTAGATTCTATTAGGAAATGATCATCTTAAAAGCTTGAAAAATAAAAATATACTCATTTCATAGTCATAAACAACAACGACTTAAATCCAAATTTAGCTAGATAATTAAATACATCTATTAACTTCTTTTTTAAAGATAAAAGTAGAAACATGGAAAAAAATATTTATAAAAATGAATGAATGTAAGAAGAAAGCCAAACTTCTAAAAATATTTAATCATATTAAAAATCATCTTAATTATTCCTATATTTCATGAAGAGAACATTATTGAAATTTTCTATTTGATAAAAAAAATTATTGATAGCATGGTGAGTCAATTAAAGGAAGAAAACCTTCACTTAGACAATAGCATCCTAGACAGTTTCAGAGAATCAAGTAACCTAAACTCATTAAAGTTAATCAATTTTCACAGATTAAATTAAAGATGGATTGACTTTCAAAACTTACTTGATAATCTTGAATCAGCCTGTGAGTTACAAGTTGCTCTCCACTTGTTTTTCAATGACTGGAGATCCAGTGATAATTTGCGCTGACGGTGGTGCAAACAGACTCTACGATACTATAACGCACAAATTTCTTACTGAAAAAGAAAGCGAGGAATAAAAAGGGCTTTTGTTCAAGAAATATCTGCCTAAGTTGATAGTGGGGGATCTAGATTCAATAAGACCAGATGTCAAAGACTTTTATTCTGAGCTTGGAACTGAGGTGAGAGATTTATCTCATGATCAGGATACCACAGATTTAGAGAAGTCTTTAAAAGCAGTTCAGAAATTAATTGAAGATGATGGAAATATAGACTCTTAAGAGACTCAGATAAATATTTTGACTCTTGGCTCATTTGGAGGAAGACTGGATCACACACTAAGAAATATGATGGAGTTGCATAGGTAGCCTTTCTCTCCAGAAAAAGCTTTCTTCTTAGGGGAGGAGTCTATTGCGTTTTAAGTTCCTCAGGGTAGAACTACTGTGACTTACTCTAGTTACTTGAGTAGCTTATTTTAATATTTTTTTAAATGAGTCTGTACACACTTGTGGAATAGTGCCTAGTAGAGAGACTCGTATTAAAACGAGAGGATTAAAATGGGATCTCGGAGAAGCCCCATGGGATAAAACTAGCATGGATACACAAATATCAACTAGCAACGAAAGGTAGCAATAAAATGTAGAATTTGAACTAGACACTGGAATAATATTCATATTTAACTAGATCAAAAATAAAATGTTATTTTAAAAACATAAAAAATTAATTTATAATAAAATAAACACAACAGAAGATTAATTACCATAGAGAAAAATTATTTTTCCTCTTCTAGTTATTTATAAAATTAAATAGTAAATTTAATTAAGCTTTATTAAATTTAAACATATCTTATTTTGTATTTGTATGATTGTATTTAAGTATTTTTAAATATATTCATAAGCACTATTAGTCTTGAGTATTAACAATGAATAACTTCTTCTATACTATTTTGTTTTGGCTTACTACTTATTTTGATTTATGATATAAGAACATAATCTAATGAAAGAGAAACTTATCTTTCTCTAATTTAGATTTTAATAATTTCTAATAAATTTTAATTTGATGGCAGAAAAATTAGTATCAAAGTCTACTGATTTCAGAGACTTTTGCAATCATATGACAGTTTTCGCTGAGAGCTAGCTTGACTTCCATCGCTAAAACTACTACGGACTTAGCGTAAGTACTAATCACTGATACTTTAACACATGAATCGACTGAGAGATGGCAATAATTTATCTATAGTAACAAGTGTATAAGCGAATAATGAAATGCTATGAAGAGCCACGCATGACAAATGAAGAAACTGACTCTTGTGCAGCTGTTCACAGAGACTATATGCAGAAAATATAAAAGGAGCTCACTCAAAGCCTAATGTAAAAGAGTGTAAGTTTTTGCTCTAAAATGAGTATGATAATTTCGAATCCTTCCTGTCTTTAATCAATAAACTTAATTCAATTTTCATTCTAGTAAGAACTTGAGGCTTGCACAGACTTCTGCAAAAATGAAAAAGACATGCCCTGCATCAACACTTGCGGCACAAAATATCTTCAAGGTCTTCATAAAGAATTCGACTCAAGGCTTTTGAACTACATTCAAGAATATAACAAAATAGTTTGAGTTTGTCTTGATATAGATTGTTCAATTTAAAGTAATTAATCTCTAACTTAATTAATTACAAATTAAATTCAAACTTAAAAATGTACGACGGCTTCTATCTTGCGAAGAATTTAGTTCAAGCTCTTTCTTTGCTGGTTATCAATATTTGGTGCTTTGGTGGATTCGGTTTGGACAAAACCTTCGTCTTCATTTTCTTCGAAGGGCTTTGCTAGTTCCTAGTTCAGTTTGTAATTATTTGATCCATGATTTTAAATTCGTTTACAGATAAATGTCTGCGGCTACTTCACAAGCTCGGGTGGAAGAGTGCTTTTTAATTTGAGCTTCATTAGGTAAGATAATAGCTTCTAAAAAATTGTCTCATCTTTCCCTAAGTATAGACAAGTGGCAGTGATGTTCGTGGAACCCTTTTTTGCTTTTATCTTGGCAGACTTCACAATCAGACTTTCCAACTTGAGAAATGAGAGACAGATCTCCTAAAAGCTGCAACCACTCACTCTTTTCATTGGCCTCATCAGCTTACTGAGACTTTTATCCTTGCTACCTGACCTCTTTGTAATTGAAATTCTTATAAATTTTGACTAAAAATTAACTTTGTAAATGTTGAGAACACAGTATTTATAAACTATGAGGGCGCTAGCTACTACAAACTCACCTTCGCGGACTCTTTAGCATATCAAGCAGTAGATTTTCTCATCATAAGTTACAGTCTAACCCTACTAACATTCGCTGCTGTCTGGTTAAAGCGAAAATACCTATTGCTCCTTTGGGCCTTCAAACTTGCAGCTTTGCTTGCAAAACTTGTCATTGGCTTCTAAAGTTTAAGAAATTTCTGAATTAAATTCGAAATTCAAATAGCAGAGATAATAAAGTTTGATCATGGAAGATGGTCTAGAGTTAATTAATTTCTTGATCGTGTACTAGTACCTTGGAATGCAAACTTTGCTTTGCGATGTGGAGGACAGCAGAGAGAAGCTTGATCGCTTTTTCAGCTACAATTTCCTATTCTTTGATGACGACTGAGATGAAGAGAAGCTTTCTTTAACTAGATCTAACCTTTTTAGATAAATAAAAACTTATTTCTCTTACTGTATTCACCTCTTTAAATTTTGCTGATCTGATTAATTGGGAGTTGTTGAGAAGTGATATATAAGTCATAATTAAAAACTAAAACTCATAGCTGATTTCCAGTTTGCCAGCTTAAGAAAAAAAGAGACACAAAGTGGAGGACTGCCGCTTCTAAGAACACACCGCCATCAGACTCGTATCACTATGTCTAATTCATGAATTACTTGTATAATACTTTTTAAAAGGAACATACCATGAGAAGAGATTCTGACTTCAGAGATACTCGACCCGGGGAAATAACAGCAAAAGTAAAAAGCTATCAGCACGGAGGTTTCCCGAGCGGTCCCCCACCTCAGTACTAACAACGCCTTAAGCCGCTTAACTTCGGAGTTCGGATGGGATCCGGTGCACATGGCTTAGTATGGCCGATAGCGATAGTCTACCGTCAATATCTCTATATAAACCAATGGGCACTACCGAATATCGCAACTTTTGTACTCTTACATATGCACTTGCTTTCTCCATAAACACCGTGCATTTAAGTTTCACTCTATTCCTTACATTCATTTAGCGTTTG
Source organism: Tetmemena sp. SeJ-2015 (assembly GCA_027382625.1). Lineage (NCBI taxonomy): Eukaryota > Ciliophora > Spirotrichea > Sporadotrichida > Oxytrichidae > Tetmemena > Tetmemena sp. SeJ-2015. The sequence goes on from JAJKFJ010020898.1 coordinate 215,722, forward strand.
CAATTTCTCGCAGATTTAAAATTCCACTCTCTTGACTCCTATATTCATAGAGAATTCGCAGATTGAATTGAATTGGAGTAAGAATTAATCAAACTTATTAACTTTAACTTTTCATAAAATGGACTTCAAGAAAGGCGGTTGGAATCCCACAGCTGGGATGAACTTCGATAACATCTCATCTGATCTACTAGATGATAAGATGACTAAGAACATAATAAGCGATTTGAGAAAGAACCTCCCACCTGGAGGCTTCCCCAAGCACAAGCCTGTAATCACGGGAGGCACTCCAAGTTCTGGACTTGCATCAGGCAAGAATGCAAAGAGAGGCGTCTCTTCAAATCTGGGAGGTGCTGCTGGTGGTATACTAAGCTCGCATGGTGATGGTGACCTAGTCACTAAGATGGCGGCACGGTTGCAGTAACTTGAGTCAGTGAATCAGTCACTAAGAGCAGAAGTGAAAGAGAAGAGCTTAAAGATAGAGACTCTAGAAAAGGAAAACTTCATCCTCTAGACATCTGCTTCTCCTGATTTTACTAGATCTTTAAAAGAGGCATAAGCAGAAAGAGATTCGTTTAAGCTGTAATGCAAGGAGATGGAAGAGTTTCTTGCTGACTATGGCTTGAAATGGGTGGGGAAAGACGGATAGAGGGAAGGAAAGTTTGACAAAAATTAGATCAATCAAGAGTTAGCTCATAACAAACCTTATTACAAAAATAACTTGCCATCCGAGATAGATACAGAAGTTCTAACTAGAAGAATTGAAGAACTCAACTTCATTGCTGAAAAGCAAAGAGTCGTCAAAAATAAGGATGGCTTGCATTAGTTGCAAATTTTAGTATTTATAGTACTTAAAGATTTAAGTTCTAGAAGCACTCTGATGTACTAATTTTCTTCTTTAAAAACGGACTGATAATAAAGGGCTTCCCTTTCTACCCTTACCATTCTTAAATAATATTATATGTGAACTTAAATTTATGATCTCGTGAAGCATAGAGTGTGCTTTCTGATATTCTAGACGGTTACTTCCCTTATGATTTGAAAAAGAAATACCCTGAAGGTGTGCCCTTGAAGCCTGTGGACTGCACCGACGACACTTACTCAGCTGAAAACGTGAAAACTAACCCAAAATTCAAGGTTTTTGGAGATCTTGAGAAAGATATTAACCCTATGTCCAAGGAAGAATTCCTCAACCAATTCCCTAAACAAGTTATCAAGGAAGGTAATGTAATACCTATTAGAGAAGAGCTAGAGAAAAGGTTCCGTGACACTCAGGAGTTAGATGTTAATAAACTCAACTCTCACGAGCCTATAGTCATTGAGAACGATGTCACTCGCAACATTGATAACATTCCACCCACAGATATAGTCACTATGAGAGTCAGAACTGAAACTGGAAGAAGAAATCTCATCCTCAAGTTATTGGTAACTGATCAAGTAGGCAAGGTGTATGCTATGGTTAAACCATATTTGGAGAATAAGGGAAAGCCTTTTGAGATCAGAACTACCTTCCCTAACAAGGCATACCCTGAAGATGAGTAGAAGACTTTGAAGCAGTTAGGATTAGCCCCTTCTAGTGCTTTAGTTATTTAACTTAAGCCATGAAAAATTCTTTAAAAGTACGATCAATATTATTTTGTGACTTCAATTGAATAAATTGTTTTACTATATGCTCGTATAAAGTATCAAGCATTTTATTTTTCCAGTCAATATCTCTGAGTCGAAGTCAACTTAACCTCATCCATTTGTGCGTTTATTTGAAATTTTACAAAGTGCTGAGGTTGTGACTTGCCTGTCATTATGATAAATAAATTAATGATTATTCTTTCCTAATATGATTATTTTATCTTAATTTTTGATGATTAGATAATGAAAATTAATTTAATTAAAATTTATAAATAGATTTTTAAATGACCTATTTTAATTTGTAAATAACTCTAGATATAAAAAATAAACTCACGAAAATATAATTTGCTTATTTATTGTTAAATGTTGTCGAATTGGAAAGACCATAAGTTTATCTAATAACTTAGGTTATACTCAAAATAAGCCTAAAATTTAAAATGATCTAATTGTTTCATCATATGCTACAGTAGTCTGATTAATTCCACCTTCAACAATAAGAAATTCATCTGATACAACCACCTTCAAACATATTTAAATTCAAAGCTATTCTTCAACGTTCTAGTTGCTTCAGAATAGTCTGAACTTTTTTATTTTAGCTTTCCAAGAGCTTTATATAATTATAGCTTACAACGACAACTCCTAGTTTTGAATAAGATATTAAGTATGTTGTAGTGGTAAGTCTTTTTAACTACTTCATGGTAATTCAAAGAGATTGCTTAATTTCAAAGGAAGATGAGGATCTAAGGAAATTTAAATTTAAAGAGTCAAATTTATTTATGATTATAAATTCCATTCTTGATTCAGGACTCCCGAAAAACGAATTTAATTTAAGTTCATAGAATTTTCAGTCTTAATATTACAGCTTCTAAATGTAAATTTAGATGATAGCACTGAGCCGAATTCTAAATCCAAAAATTACAAACCATTTTATTTTATTAAGATTTAAAATTAGGAGGCGAAAGTTCCCTTCTAGAAGGAGCTATATCCTGGATAGATTAATCAAACTGAAGGCTTTCAGTCGATGCTCTTCGAAAAATCCTTCTTGAAAAATTAGAACGATGAGGCTGACATCTATCACCTCAAAACTGAATGCAGAGAGGACTAGCACTTTGTAATACTCTCAAAGCAAGCCTTTGAATACTTACATTAGAACTACGAAGGCATTAAACTTATAAGATACTCGATTGAGCTCAGAACTCAAGATGACGAGGAAGACTTCCCAGAGGAAGAGAAGAAATCCTACGAGACAAAGCGCAAAGAAAGAGACAATGATGGTGATGCCATTATGAGTGAGCAAGATCTTTAGTCTGCTGCAAAAATTAAGTCTAACTTATCTTCTCGTAAGAAGAGAGTTTATTTTCCTGAATTCTATTTTTGTAAGAGGGAGTACATGATTGAGATTTTCCTAAAGCCTTTCTAAGTCTTTATCCTGCCAAAGCTTAGAAATCACCCCAGTCTGAGAAAGCCTGTTTACGTGTTTATCTCCCGTACTGCAAAAGCTATTGATCTTAGATTGAAGATATCTCAGATATTGCACTTCTCAAGAAGCAACAAGGAGTTTACACCTGAAGTCATGCTCGAAATTACTAGACTTTGGAAACTTGAGAATGGAGAAACTGCATTAGGAGTTGAGAAAAATCTCGTTTGTATCTTTAAAGTACATTTAGTAGAAAGATTATGACAACGAGATTTAAGATAACTTGCCGATGCAGATAGAAGGAAGAATTTTGGGTGACGAGGAATATTTGGAGGATGCTAATATTGCAGAGAGTGACGAACTTATCTACGAGATTTCTGTGAAAACTGCTTCCTTCCTTAAGAAGAATGGCTTCTATGTCTTCATCCCCAAAGCTGCTGTTTAAAAGATTCTACTAATTTATATTTTGACTTGTTCAAAAGGAGAAGAGAAGTAAAAATAGTGTCATTCAAAAGTTAGGAAAAGGAGCTGAGGACTTGAGCGAGGAGCAGTTAATGAAGGTTCCTCTTGAGAAATGTATAGAAAATGGATCAAAGGGAGGCTTGACTGGCTTGCAAAACTTAGGGAATACTTGCTTCATGAATTCAGTAATCTAATGTCTTTCCAACACAGAACCTCTTACTATAGGATTATTTAAAGCTTATATAACTCTTGCCAAGTACTTCATATTTGGGTGTTTCGAGGATCACATAAACAAGCGCAACTCTTTGGGGACTAGAGGACGCCTTGCAGTTGCATTTTCAGACTTATTGACCGAGATGTACCTTGGTTCCTAGTCTTATGTCTCACCCTGGGATGTTAAGAACACAATTGCAAGAAGAGCAGTTTAATTCTAAGGCTTCGCTCAGCACGATTCTCAGGAGATGCTGAGTTTTCTTCTTGAAACTTTGCACGAAGATTTGAATGACATTAGTTCAAAGCCCTACGTAGAGTTCAAATTGTGTAAATTTCTTTTACTTTATAAGTGTTTTTTTTTAAGAGTACAAAGACTTTGATGGAAATTAAAAGGATGAAGTGGTGAGTCAAGAGTACTGGCAGGGCTTCAAAAAGAGAGAGAAATCCCTCTTTGTAGATCTCTTCTACGGCCAGTTGAAATCTAGAGTGCAGTGCACTGTTTGCAACAAGGTCTCTATCTCATTCGATCCATTTAACATGCTCTCCGTTCCCATTCCTTAAGTCAGAGAGTAGAAGATTACTCTCAAATATAATCTGCGATATCCTCTTACTCTATTTTAAAATTTATCACAGTTAAGTACTTCCCTTACAAATTTGAAGAGGAGCACAAGGAATTCGTGTTGACAGTTTCTGACTAATTCTCAATAAGAGAAATCAAGCACAAGATCCTAGAGAACATTTCACCCGAAGGTTAGAGTCACGAACTGTTCCTTACCAAGGTGAAGAACAAGTTTTCTATCTCTCTCTTAGATGAGGGAAAGGTGAGTAAAAGCAGCGTCGAAAAAGGGGAAGAGTTCTGTGCCTTTGAGACACCTCTAGGAGTTGACAGCAATGAAAACTATAAGATTTCTTATTGTTTTTTATTTTAAGATTTAACTATTTCTTGATTGAGGTCAAATTCACTCAGCATAAGAGATCTTACTTAGTGATGTCTGGTATTTAGACTCTCTCTTACTCTCGACTCCTAGTTCTTTAAAATCATTCTTATACATTAATTCTCATAAAGTTAATAGTCATTTATAAATTTGATTCAATTGTTTTGAGTTCTTGATAAGCGAATGAATGTGCGTGAAGTAAAGTTGGAGATTTTCAAGTAACTTAGATTCCTGCTAAAGACTCCAGATATTCCCACTCTCAGCAAGGAACGCAGAAAGAATTTAACTGACAAAAAACTTCTGGAAGAAGAGTTTAACTTCTATTTCGCAAGTGGGGAGTCATCTTTAAATCAATTTATTAATGCAGATGATTCAATGTTAGATATCTGATACTGAAAATAATCCACTTTACGACATATACGTGAACAATAACCTGCCCATGTAAGAGGGATATATCTACAACAGCCAAGTAGAGTGAAGTAATTTATTTTTAATTAATTAAAAAAAACTCTTTAAAAAATCAAATTTTAAGTGCTTTAATTGAGAAATTCAAAATTATTTTCCAGTTTAATAAATCAAAAATTTTAATTAAATTTGCTTCTTTTCTCAAAAAATAAAACAGTAAAAACGAGGAAAAAAATATTTTTCCAAATAAAAAAAATCTACACTTAAATAACATATTATAAGCTTAATTTGAAAGAGTGTGACTTGTGCAAGAAATCCCACAAGGGAACTAATTGCTTGTTCAATTTCAAGGACTAGATGACTCTGCGTCAATTAATTGGCATGATGAAGCATGACAGAGATCTTGAGCTCATCATCTAATTCAATTCCAGTGCTCCCGCTAACTTATAAATAGAGGTAGAGGAATTTATATATTAATTAAAACTTAAAGCCATTTGAAAACTTGAAATTTAAGACAGTGGATTTAACTACTGGAAGCTCCTCAGGCAGTTAACTCAGCAAGAAAGGAAGTATTTCTATCTATGATTGCCCTCTAAAATAAGCATTATCATTTTTTGCAGTAATTATTTGCCTGAGTTGGTTCAGCTAAGAGGAAACTCTGACTGGAAACGACAAGTGGTACTGTGGCCGTTGCAAAGAGCACTAAAACGCACTTAAAAAGATGGAGCTCTACAGAGCACCTGAATTCCTAATTATTCATTTAAAGCGATTCTCCCACCAAAGAGCTCACTTCTTCAGCTCTCGAAAAATTTAAGAGTACATCGATTTCCCAGTTGAAGGACTCGATCTCAGAAATTACTCTTCAATTATGGATTCTAATTAGTTATATATTTATAGACTTATTTACTCTCTTAAGCCGCTGGATAAGAATGAGACTTACATTTACGATTTATATGCAGTGAGCAATCATTATGGCAGCTTGAATGGAGGTCATTATACTGCTTATGCTTAGAACCCAATTAATAAGAAATGGTTTGAGTTTGATGACTCTGATGTGACCAGGGTAGACTCTCTAAAATCCCAACTAAGGCCAGCTATGTATTATTCTACAGGTAAAGAAAGAGCAACAAGACAAAATGATAATAGTCATTATATATTTAATTTTTACACTCGTTTCGTTGAATTTATAGCTCGATTTTAAGGATTTTATTTTCTTATAAGGATATTTTATATAAACCAATGGCCGACAAGACGTCTCCGGCTTATTTAAATTACAGTTGGTGCGCTTCATTTGTACTCTAATAAAAGAAATTCTAAACGTCTAGAGCATGTTATTAAAATGATCAGTGCTATCATAGCGACTTTCTTCCTAGGGAGTATGCATTTCTTGGTCGTCGCTCATGACAGCTGATGATGCGGTAGTGCTGTTTAAAACTTTATCTAGGATTGGATTAATCCTACTGCTTAAAGAAAATTCTAAATCAATTGAGTTTTATTCTATTGCTATCACCACTCGGAGTTTATTTAATCTCTACTGAATCATAGAGTGTGTACTCTTTCCACTTCTTCCACCAATCCATAGCGACAAGGTAATACTCCTCACCGGCTTTTTAAGGAATGGCGGGCATTTAACTCAACATTAATTTTACAGTTTAAGCCTCATTTGTCAACTCCTCCTTGCTCTTTATTTAATGAGCAGAATATAAAAGATCTTAAAATATATAGCTACTACTATAAATTTTATGCTCCTATAATTAATTTTCTTTTGATTAAGATGAGGGAATTCCTTTTTCATTAGCTCTAATCTCTCAGTTCTCAATCGCTCCAGATCTTGCTTCTACTATAATAAATTTCCAATTTATAAATAGTATTTTATCCATTGCTTGTGCTTTTCCAGTTTTTCTTCCTCACTTAGCTCCTTTAAATCTCGCTGGTCCTCATCCTCTTATTCGATAATCAGTAGCATCTCAAGCACACTCTTAATGTAATTTTCTTAATGTTAATTCAAATTAGTATTTATGCTTTTTATGATGACTCTATGCGTAGTTATTTAAAACTTCCTCCTCAGACTGAGTCAGATAAAAGAACAAGTATTCACACACAACATTTTATTCTTCAAGAGAGTTTTAATCAAATTATTTTTACAATAAGTGAGGGTCTCATAGAGAAGACTTGCAGTGCTCTGCCTCAGATCAGGTTTTAAGTTCTTATTTAGCTTATGCTTGAGGCTCAAAAGTAGGTTTATCATAGTGCGGAATACTTAATATTATAATCCAAAACTCAACAAATTCAGTAGAGGATTATAACTTGCTCCTTGAGTGGCTCTTTCTTGACAAAGTGCTCTTGAATGGCCGCAACTGCCTGTTTAGCTTCCTGGTCAGTGATTGAGAGGAACTAGTCAAAAGTCTGTCCAGTATTTTAAGCTGCGAACTTCTGTTTTTGTTTTTCCAAATTGTACTCACAGTATTCAATTTAAAAAGACATGTAAATTATCTATATCGATAGTTAATATATCATAGTATTCTTCAAAAGTAGGAGGGTAGACAGAACTGGTTTGCGAGAGTTATTTATTATTGCTGAGAGGCGGGGTTGCAGGTGGGTACTCCTTAGATTGTTTATCATTAGCTGGTTATGACTAATTTGCCCTTTTACTGCTCATTTTTAATATTCTAACTTCACAATAGAATATTAGAATTACTATTTCAAGAATATATATATATATATTCATTAAATGTATTTCATTTTATTCCTGAGATTAATAAATAGATTATTAGCTATATTAATTATATTTAAAATACAAAAACCATTGTAACATCTTGTATTAAATTTCATCTTCCCTTTATCATCAAAGCTCATGATATTAAAGAAAAATATCACCACCAATAAAATATAAAATCATAATGAAGATTGTAATAAAGCTATCATAATTTTTTTTCATTTAAAAATAAATGCTATAATTTATTGAGCAATTTCTTTCCTAGCGTGAACCAATCATTCCCTATAAGTTTAAATTTCTTTTATCTATTTCTAGAAATTCTCATAAATATCACTGTAAGTGGTTTAAATGAAGACTATGACTTAATAATTTGGAATTAACACTTTTATAAGTATCAAGTAAAATTTGAATAGATCATCAGTAGTCTTTAACCTGCTCTCTCAAAAGCTTAAACTCAGGATTTTATTTCCATGTGCCAGTTTATGCCTTGTTGACTAATTTATCTTGCTATGTTTAAGTTACTGATTAATCTTATTAAGTTTCAGAAGTGATTTCACTTTATTAAGCCTAAAAAATAATAAAAACTAACTATCATAAGGTATTAAAGCCCCTTCTTCTGCTGCATAAAATTCTTTCTTCCAAATGGGAACCTTTGTCTTCAGCTCATCGATTGCCCAAGCTACAGCATTCAAAGCTTCCTTGCGATGAGGTGACACTGCCACTATATTCACAGAAGCTTCACCAACAGGCTAAAAAGTAATATCATTATCAACCAAGCAACTAAATTTACTTGAAGAACTTAAGTTACTTATGATAAACTTACACATTCCCCTATTTTATGATAAATAGATATTCCTGATAAGTTGTATTCTTAAAGAGCCTTCTCTCCAAGTATCTGCATTTATTTTATTGCCATGGATTCATAACACTCATAGTGCAGAGTGACTACCTTCTTTCCATTGAAAGTTATTACGAGTTATTCCTGAGAAGCTGCCACATGCCCCGCATTCAGGTAGTTTAAGCTCATCCACCTGATCTTACAAAGTAGGTAGAGACGAGTCGGCATAGATTTTCACTTTCACTCTATCTGAAAGATTTTGCAGCTATGAGGCGTCAATTTATTCCATTCTTTATTATCTTGAAATGATTTACTGAAAATATGGTAATTTCTATAAAATTTTAATTTGGAATGCACAAATTCATCTAATTTAATAGGTAAAGATATTTCGCAATAAACATATCAATCATAAATGGTAGAATCATCAACTCATGCAGTGAAGCAATCCACTGATCAAGACACTCTTGAGTTCTTCTTTAAAGGTCCCGTAAACTATAATTACCAATATAAATATCGTTTATTTTTTGATAATTTGGTTATCAGCTCTATGTTTCCACAAGATAATCAGTAACTCAAACGAGGGAGAAGAAGTGCCATAATAAGACAAAATATATCTGTTAGCAGGAGAGGGACCTACTCTGTCAGTTTATGATCTCCAAACTAAAAGCCTTGTGCAAAGCATTAAACTCTTTGCCTCCTGTTTCAAGATAATAGGAATACATTTGGCTAATGAATATCAATAGATAAATACTTTTAATGATGGAAATAGAATTGTGGTCAGCACAGAAAAATCACTGAAAGTTCTCTAACTTAAATCTGATAAAGAGTATGTATGATTATTAGTTTTTTAATGATCATAGTGGATATGAAGTTACTAACTCATTTGATAAGAGAGTCATGATAAAATAGTCCATAGTAGACTAGATGAGAATATTCTTTACACTATAAACGCTCACAATTTAATATTAAATGGGATGATCCCGTAATTATATTGAATTTCATAGAGAGCTGGGACTTGAACAATATGACTTTGTTAAATCGCACTTTCTGTAACGAAGAGTGCATTCTTTACTCAGCAGACCTGAATTTGAAAACTAATCTGATTGCAGGAGGAACAGTATTTAGAACTATCTTGGTATGGGGAGGAGAGAGAATTGCAAAATGGAATCACCAAGACTAAATACCAACCGACGCAACCTCGTTGAAAGAGAATGCCTTGAAAGTACTTTACAAGTTGGAAGGACATGCAGGAGTGCTCTTTGATGTGAGAAATTAATTTTTTGTATGATGTGAAGTTTCTTTAAGACGATATTTTGGCGTCGGTTTCTGATGATCGCTCTCTTAGAATTTGGAGGCTGGATCTTAGCAAGGAAGGCGAATATCAGCAACTAAGTGAGTGCTATGGCCATCGCTCAAGAATTTGGAATGTTGCTGAGCTAGGTTTCGGAGGGATAATGGTGACAGTGAGCGAAGATGCAACTTGCAAGCTCTGGGAGTCTACCGACTTCAAGTCTACTTCAAACAAGTTAGTTACTGCTAAGTTATTATGATAAAAGTCAATAAGTTCTATAAATTAATTGTGGAATAACCGATCGATTGAAACTCTGAAAGGTCATTCAGGAAAGAACGTGAGAGCTCTCACTTGCCTAGATGGCTTAATAGCCACAGGTGGAGATGATGGAGCCATCAAAGTATGGAAAGCAAAGGATATCTTAATCTCCAAGAAACTTCTCTCTCAAGATTCCAGACCAAAGAGGAGTCCAAGGAAGATGAACTTTAAATCAAGCATCTTTTAAATTATCCAAAATTATTGAATGAACAAAGTATGACTGCCAAGGAAACTGTAATAACGAAGATCAGAGTTGACATGCCTGAGGAGAGTGAAGCACTGCAAGAACTCAGAATGCTCAAAGAGCATCAGCTACTCAAAAGGTAAAGAGAGAAAGAAGAGGAAGAGAAAAGACTTGAGGAAGAAGAAGCAAAGAGATTAGCAGAGACCGCCTCAGAGGAAAATAAGGAGACTGTCACAAGCCCAAGAAAAAGAAGAAAGCTTCTGTTCCAAAACCAAGGCCAGAGGAAAACGTCAACCAAATCAGAGCGATAGATATATTAGACGTTAAAGTGCAAGATGAAATCTTTCATTCTTTTTCTTCTAATGAGGCATTTTCGGTTCCAGTAATAGTAGCTGCAACTAACAAGGGTTCAGTGTTTGCTTTCGAAGCTAGATCAAAAGATGATATTAAATAACATTTACTCTATCAAGATGAACTACAGCAAAACATTCAGGATATTTAAACTATCAAATTATCCAAAGCCGCTATTGTTGCCTTTTCAATAGGAGAGGGGATGCTAAGGCTCCTTCTAATTACCGGAGAAAACGAGTCTGGTTAAATAGTAGGCAATGAAATTGCAGATTTGTAAGTTTCTGACATCAAACTCATTAATCTAAAATTATAAGCCTCTAAATTTAAATTGATTTAACTCTTGAACCTATTCTTGAATGTGGAAGCTTAAGATGAGAAAAATGTTTATTGACATAATACATTTTTTAAGAACTTTTATCTAATTAATACTTTAAGGAATTATTTAATCTTTTATTTAATCGTATTCTGCGAATATTTCTCTGTGATTGCTGCCAATGGAAGAGCTGAACTTATAGAGACTCTGTTTGTTTTCAATAAGCAACAAAAGAGTTGTAGGCAGTTGATTCCCTCCACTTAAACTTATAAAGTGACTATCAAGACTCAATTCATTTGCCTCTAAAAGATTGATTCTTTGGGAGTGTTTGTTGCTGGAGATACTAAAGGCAATCTGTTTCTTTTTGACCCAACTACTAAACCTCCTAAGGATCATTTCATTTTCTTTTAATTACAATTTTATTGGAGGACTTAAAAGCTACCGACGCTGTGGGCCCTGATAGTGAGAAAATAGATCTCAGTTAAGTAATTCTCCACTATCAACAGTTAAAAGCACACAAAGATGAGCGAGTGCTTAGTCTCCATTACTCTAAAGAGTAGGGTTTACTTTATTCCACCTCAAAAGATAACTACATCAACGTCTACAGCTTTGATAGTCAAAAGCATATTCAAAAAATGCAATCTATTAAGGAAGAAGATCTTAACTTGATCTACATCAAAAATATTTATTTTCTCTCAATAAGTAGTACTATTAGGAGAATATATATATATGATGATCTACAACATTTTCATGAGAAACAGAAGATGATACTACAGGGCTTCTATGGAAACTTTGCCTACGTCTGGAATAAGCAAGAGAATATGCAGATATTCAGTATTGATACTAAAGGAGGAAACAGGCCCATGAGACTTAAAATCTAGGATGAGTCTATAATCTCTGACTAGCAATAATCATAGTAAATTATATAGTGATAAATTAAAATATGGGAGAAACTTTGTCTATGCCTACTCATATGGTGATTGCATTGTAATTTGCAATAACTGGCTTTTTAAGGACCAATACTAAGCTCTCTAAGAAGCAGGGTCAATGGAAAACTAATTCACACTGAGGGACTCTCTTCACGGAAGAGAAATATTGACGTCATGTGGTTTACCGCTAAGTGAAGGTAAGACAGTTATACTTACAGGCTGTGAAGACTCTTTTCTCAAAGTTTCACATTTTGAAAGCACAAGCGATGGTTAAAGAACACTCTCAGTCAAGCAAACTTTCAGCAATCACGTTGCTTCAATTCGAACAATCACAAAGTCCAAGATAAAGGGATCTTATTTTATTCACTCTTTGTAATCAAATAGTTACTTGATAGTAAGTGGAGGTAGTCGCATGTAGGCCAACGTATTCTTAGGCCAGTATTCAAAAAGCAGTCCAGCCGATGCAGTCGATTTTAAAATGAGCCATATTTGTAACTTCATGAGGAGTAGTGAGCAAGATGAGGAACAAGACTTTAGAATAATGTCAAGTTGCATTATCTCTTAAACTAAAGGATTTTCATCTGCTAATGGACTTTAAAACGAACAAATTTCTTCTTAAATTTGGCAAGACAAGCATCTCGAAGCCTACTGCTGTTTCGGAACTTCAAGTGGAGAGTTACAAGTTTTTAAAGTCAACTTCAAGAAGAGAAGACTTGAGGATTCGTATAAAATTATGCTTGCAAGCTCAGTCCTCTCTATGAAAAGGGTTAGAGTAGATGAATAAGTATGGCTTATTATTTGCGGACTAAGTAATGGAGATGTTTATATCCTTACAATGGATTTGAGTAGTTAGGGATAAAGCAACTCTTTAGCTAATATATCTCCGCACGCAGAATTAAAGCAGGTTCATGATTTTGGAGTTAATACATTAGATGCTTCTTACAACTCACCACAAAGGAATTACTCATAGTTTCAGGTGGAGACGACCAGTAACTGTCAGTTATAAAGATGAAAAAGAATGCAAGTGAAACAAGCAACTTCTAATTTGAGATAGAATCCTAATCCAAAAAATATGCTCTCTCTATTTATTTATGATATTTTTGCTCATTCCTCTTGCATAAAGGGAGTCGTATTAGCTAAATCTACTGGCGATGATAGTAAGATTCAACACAAAGTATTTTCTTCCTCATATGATTAGCGTTTCAAAGAATGGAATTTAGAGCAAACTAATTTGACCCTAGTTAAAACAAGCAGGCATTGCTTGAGTGATCTCAACAATATTTGCAAAATTAACACAAAGAGCAGTAGCCATTCTAGCTAATAAGTTGTTTTAGTTGGATAGGGAATCGCTGTTTTTAATTGAATTATCTTATTGAATTTTTAAGAGTGATATTGACTTGAGCGCTCTTGAACGCATAGATTTTTTGATTCATTGATATTGTAGAGTGAAGTGATGAAAGCAATGACTGACAAACTTGAATCCTTCATCAATTTCATTTGCCAAATCATGAGCGCTTATATCAACAGAAAGAAATATGTTTGGATAAGTTAGAACTTTGGTATTTCCAACAATAGATTTTATAGTGAAAGATACAGGTAAAAATAAAAGGTCATCAAGCTTAATGATATAAATTAGAGACGAGGAAAGATTATAAAGGCATTAGCAAAATTATCATGAGGAGGACTTCATTATAAAAGATGAGAAGAGATAAGGAGGCTCATTATAAATTAAGATTATTGGCCGATTGCTTTATTCAATTATGTCATTCAATGAAAATGTAATTCATTTACTCCAAATCTGGCTTGCATTTACATTTTTAGTTTGTCTTTTAAATTATAAATTATAAATAAAATTTATTAAGAAATAAATTACTGTTCCAGACTATTAATTTGCCTTTATTTGTTTTGAATTTAAAGATCAACATCGACTATATTCTTTCCGCATACCCATGTTTCAAGTTCTTGATAAGTGACCATGTTGAGTAGTGCTTCAGGGACTATCTTGACTATACCTCTCTTGATGGCTTCACACTGCAAAGAGCACTCAGTCAACCTTGCTTTGAGAGCCTGCCTTACATACTCAACTCTATCCTCAAACTCCACCTTCTGATCTTACTCCTATGAATCTTAATTAGTCTCAGCTTGATAAAATTATATATGAAAACTTATTCTAAAGTTAAGGTTGATCTTGTGTTGCTTTATATTTATTAACTAGGAAAGAGTTTTAAATTAGTTGCGTTCTTTTCTGATTTAGATTCTTCAATAGGTAGTCTTTACTTCTTAGGGGGAGGACTTAGTGAAATGATAGTCTCGTCTGAGAGAGTGAGTGAGTTCCAAGTCTCGAAGATGGATTCCTCGTACAATTTCTTGGGGGCGCTAAGCATGAATGACAACAGCTTGTAGAAGCCAAGATCTATCTCTACCAAGTCTTCGTGACTAAATACAAATTGACAATTCTACTATGTAAAATGCTTATAAATATAACTAACCTTTTCACCCACCAATTACTTCCAAACAAACTGAGGAAGGTCTAGATTCATATGAGATTTACAATTCTACTATCAAAGACAAAATGATAAGTAGTACTTTTTTATAAAAATGAGCTCCTGTTCTGATACAAACTCCCATCAAGTTGCCTAAGAACTCAAACAAGGAAAGGTCTTAAGAGCCGTTGCGGGAAGGTGACAGCACGAACTTCCCCTTACCAATATTGCTGCCAGCTCTGTTGTTGGGGCTTGGATAGAGGAGTCCTAACAATTTCTGATTGGGATTCTTAGCTAAGTTGTTTGGTTGGAGCTCTTGAGATATATCTGCAAAGAACTGGCGATAAGGACCACCCTCACCTACTACATGCTCCCCTCTGAAGATCACGTGGAAAGACAAATGTGGCTCTGCTCCTGAAGGCTTCTTTGGTCTTAGTTGAGCTAGGTCCATTTCTTTGATTTACTCGTAAGCTTGCATGTACATAAAGTCCATTGACAATCTCTTATCCTTTGATTTATTAGCATCGCTCTGAGCACTGTTGTGGTTTGAGTCTCTCTCTTATCCTCTTGGAGGGCTGCCTCTCTCCTCTTAAATGCTTCCCATGCCTGCAGCTGCCTCCTCAAGTTCTCTGTTTCTGTGAGCGAGCTTGAGTCTTTCAAAGTAAACCTTGGGTACCTAGCTCTGTTGCTGCTCTCTGGCAACGCTAGTTTTCTCCAAGATGAGGTGTCTCAGATCAAACTTAACATTCATCAGGCAAAGGTTGCGGCTGAACTGCATATATGCGGCTAGGGTTAAAGCGACTGAGTTTGATGGAATACCAGCCTAGCTCTGACCTGCTTAAGATGAGGTGTATGAAGAAGTGTTGATATATGGTACCGCAGGTGCAAGGTATCTATTGAAGGTCTTTAGGAGAGCCCAGAGGTATCTCACATCGGCGAGTGTGAGCTTCTCATTAATCTCTGGGAAACTGTTGCTCAGCTGGGAGTCATCGTAATAGTTCACTGACTTCACTAGCTCTTCGTTATTGTTAGGATCTAGGAGCATATCTCTAGGCATTTTAGAAATGAGTCTTAGATCGAAAGGATTCAGAGTCTGCACGCCTTTAGTCTCCCTACACATATCTATCTCTATGAAGGTTTTCAGTTTCTCAAGGATTTGAATGTTGTTCACCTTATGATCTTGAGTCTCATCTGGCAAATAAGTTGGATAGGTTACCTATTGGAACCAAAAGTCGAAACCTTGAGATTCCAACATCAACATAAAGAGCTTGACGTCAGCATCTACTATAATTTTGCACTGCTCAATGAACTCCTCTAAACCTTACTCTTTGAGACTTTCAGAAGTCAGATCAAATAAGTCCTCTAAGTCTTTTGGAAGTGGAGTCAACATCTCAAGAGGGTAATTGCAATTGTTATGGTGGATTTTTGTCAAAACCTCAATTAGCTTAGGAGAGAACTCGAAATTCTTCTCATCAGCCTCAGGCTAAGATCTTGGCATCAATCTGCTCCTCAAGAAGTTAAACACTAGTCGCCACTCAAATGTAAGAGTACACAAATACCTAATATGTTAACGTTATCTTTACAATTTATGACATTTTAATGTATAATTTATTGTTATTTGGTGGATAGTCATATATTTATTTCACTTCATTCAAATATACTTTATGTATTCATGCTCTGAGAATCTGCATCTTTTTACTGAGTTAGTCATAGGACTATCTAGCAGGAGCGAGAGAGCTGCTTGACTTATTTTTGGCTGTATTCTTATTTTGCTGCTGCTGAGTGATTTAGCTCTTGAAGATCTTGGAGGAGTTCCTGTTTCTCAAGGGAACAATCTTCTGGCCTAAATTAGAGATCGCTTATTCTGGATGGACAGCCTGGCTCTTGTTATGGAAGTTCTACTGCTGCCTATGGAAATTGCTAATATCTAGACCTATCAGTGAAGATGAAGGTAGCTCTTATTGCTGAGAAATCTTCTAGTGGTCCTTTTTTGTGTTATGATTATGATGAGTACTCGAATTCAGAAGCATCACATCGGTTGAGCCTCGATGAGCTCCACTTCCAAAAATTCCTCCAAAGCTTTAACTATCACTGCCATTCATAGCTCTTTAAGCAATTAAGCCTTCGTTATCGAGAATGGGGCTGCTTTCAAGTTGGAAAAGCACCATGCTATCATTGTTAATATCCTTCTGCTCTTCAATTTACTGTGAAGTGTAATTTGCTTGCTTTCTGGTTTAGCCTGGGGTCAGAGATGAGAGTGAGGAATGCATCAGTCGCTAGGGCGGCTGATTTATAAAGGATTGGTTTGCACTATTGCCTGCGATATTCGATAGATTAGACATTGAAACTATGCTTTGCTGGACTATCTTTTACCCTGGATTAGATTTGTAATGTTAACTGCTCGTCTTTTATGGAACTGAATAATGCATCTTGCCTACCATTTACTGCTAGTTTAAACTATAGTAAGCTCATAATTTCAAAAATATTGAAAGTTCTTTTGTCTAATAGCTTGTTAATTTCTTTGAGCAGCAGTCATAGAATTGGAGGTTTGATGTTATTGTTGTTATTAGTTGAGGAATAGGCTATTGTTGGCCAGAGGATTCATAAGATTTGAAACATTGGATTGATGAATCTTAGAGGAGGGAATCTTTCCCAACGTGTTATGGTTGCTGATAAAATTGTCAAAACTCTAGTCATGAGGGAAGAGCATCATAGAGTCATCGTTCATGAATGAATTGCTAACTGCTAGTATAGGGTCATGCTACTAGCTTAAATACTGCTGCAAAACCGCCATACTAGTATCAATATGACTTTAGCTTTAAATTTTATTTTTAAAAATCATGGGCAGGAATACTACCTAGATTACTAACTCGCTTTTTAGACAGCGATCTTCTATTGTCTGTCGTAGCAAAAATCTATTGCATCTGCCCATTTGCGCCTACTTTGACTCCTCTATTTAGCTTTTAACCACTGAGTCCTGCATTATATTTGCTATGTGCTGCTAATGCACTATCTCCCTCCACTTTAATCGATCTGTTATGCTAAGTTATAGACTAGTTATGGATCTTTTTGGGAGGCGAATGGGATCCACCCTATCTTCTCTTTTTCTTCAATTATGGACTATGATTGTCAAAGAACCCGAAATGCTCCTTTACTCGGTTTCTCAATTATTCTGATTCCTTTCCGTGATTAGATCTCTCATGAATAAAAGATTAAGATTGGCTCACTTGACCCCCTGATGAGTGCTGACCTCCCTTTTATTGAGAATCGCTCTTGCTGTGGATAGTCTAGCTAGGATTTTGTCCTTTCTACTTAACTTCTGCCTTTATAAAGAAGCTGTAAAATTTAATAACCTAACTTACTGATATAATTTATTATGTTAAGCTTATCTTTAAAGGAGACCTTTAGTTTAGTCTAATAGAGCAGCACCTAGACTTGAAGAGTTTATATTCTCCTTGTTGCCTTTCAGATTGCTTGAGCCGAAATGTTTACTCAAGTGTTATTGTTGATATAGATGATTCTTGAGTTGAGAAGTATTCGCCTGCTTCATAATCTTCTTGTTATTCAGAATAAGAGCCTCAATTAACTCTTGCTTCAAATTATTGTTAGATATATTTGTTGTTGCGTTATTTGAGGAAGCAAACTGCTGATTTTACAAAGCAGCATCTAAACCTGAGTTATCAATAGATTTCAAATGCTTAGAATTCTTGCTCGAGACACCTTTTAAAATTGAGCTATTCAGCTGCTAAGAAGTTCCTTGGCTGAAGAAATCATTAAAATATAAACTATATGAATAATATAATTAAGTTCAAGAAATTGGAACTCTTTCCTCTCCCAAAGTTTCCTTTTTACAAATTTGAGGTTTCTATAATCATGCTTTGATTATTTTGGTTCATTCAAGATAGATACATAAATAGAGTCAATAAGAATATTTATCATGAGTTAGTTATTAATCTCATGTTGTCTTAAGTTTCCATAAGACCTCTTCTTTTTGGATTGCTGTCTCTTTTAATCTGAGTTATTCATATGTTTGCTGAACAAGAGTAGTTGACGCTAATTCTCCATAACCTATTTCTACAGTTCAAGTATTGAGAGATTATCCTATTCTCTATTTCCATTCAATATTGAGCTTGAAATGTTCTTTTAAGAGCTAGGTTAAACAACATCAAAGGAATAATTGTGGTTGATATGATCTGATGGCTGAGTGAGCAAGGGAGCCTCTTTATTTAAGTTTTTGAAGAAAGAGAATTAAAACTTAAAAATGCATAGAAAGCTAAATTTAACAATTTAGAGACATCATTTACTCTATCTCTAGATCTTGAATCTACTCTTCTTCCTTCAGATTTAGATCTATTTTTTTCTGAGCTCGACGATCTGGTCTTTCTTTGACCCAGGTTTCTTAACTTCTGTCTCTTTTCTTTATCCTTTCTAATTAGATTTTTGATTCGTAGTGTTTGTTTTTAGTCCTACTTTCATTTAATTAGCAATCTATTGCTGCTTTTTGCCTGGGTTTGAAACTCTGCTTGCTGAACGCTATCTTTTTGCTTCTCCCATACCAATTCTTTACTTTATAATTTTGGAGTTCTTTTTAACGGTATTACTCTCCTACTGGTTTTACTTATTATTGTTTATTTACTACTCAACTATTTGATTAAGCCTTTTTTCTTTGAGAAAGTTGTTTATAATAGGATGCGAGAATATTAAAATTTAGCTATAAATGAGAATATTCTCTCGCTAGAGCGGCTATTATCAGAAGAAGAAAAGTTTCTCAAATGACTGCTGCCTTTTCTTACTGCTCTTTTAGGGATTTCTTGGCTCTTCATTGCATATAGTGCTTGCTTCGAAGTACTGTTGTTTTATTTCGATATGTTATGTTAGAAAGATGCAACTTCCTTTTGATTAACTTCATCTTGAGTGTCCTTCTTTTTCTGTACGAATCTTTTGCCTTTTCTTATCTAGGAGGCTGTAGTTTAATTTGTGAAAGATGAAGAAGAAGGCCTGCTGAAAGACTTTGACTTAAAGTTAGAGTTGGTTTTGTGGCCTTTAGACTCGACTGAGGACATATGTGCTAAGTTTATTCCTTATGAGGTTTTATCTATCTTTTTCTTATCCTCTACTGATCCTTCTTTATCCAGTATCAAACTTTTGTTAATGTCTTGGTTTTTAGTACTCTGCTGAGAGATTAATTCATTTTCGATGTCTTCTTCCTCATCAAATTCCTGCTACACTTAGCTTCTCTAAAGAGCAATATCTCTGGATTCTAGTTCACTAATCCGCTGATTGATTTCTGTCTATTAAGCTTCCATCATGTGATCACTTTGCTCTTCCTCATAAGAATTTCCATTCTCTCCATCTAAGTCATCCTCTTCATCATCTTGATATTCCAGCTCATCGCCGTCTCTCTCCAAAGATTTCTCTATCTCTTTGAGCAAGGAGTCTCCCTCTAGATAACTCATTAGTTTCCTCTTTGGATGGTGATTGTCTTTACCTTTCTTAATCCTTCTTTCTTAAGAAGAGAAAGGCCTTAAGATTTTGGCTACTGCACTCCCAGAGCTCTTGCTGACTCCATCTAGCCGAGATCTCGCTCCTAGATTGGACTGGACACTCTTGCGTTGATTTTAGTTTTCTGTCCAAATTTGATGCAAGGACGAAGAATCATCAGGGTTCTCAGTTCCTTTGTGACTCTACAGAGTGTGATGATGATGCATGTCAAAAGATTTATTGATGCTGCCATTTTCATCCAGACCGTCTTCTGCTCCACTTAATCGACCTAAGTTGCCAGTAACCTACTATCTTTCAAGTTCTAAGTTGCTGTTATTATGAAGGAAGGAGCTGAAGTCTTCTGATTAAAGTATTTAGTATAGATAAAAAGTAATTAAATCGTGATTAGATTTTAGAGAGAAGCTTTTAGACTAACTGCTTCTTATCTAACTTAGGGTCATCAACTATTTGCTTTACCATCAGATCATAATACTCCTCTGAATACAAGTTTACATGTCTAGATCTTTGACTCCCACCATCATGACTTGAAACAAAATGCTTCTAATCATTAACATCTGCTAAGTCCCCTTCTTCATCCTCATCTTGATTCAAACTCCCGTCTCTTTAACTCCTAGAATCGAGATTATGTACTGGTGTAGTCAATATAAGTTCAAAATTACAGATAAATAATTATTCAAAATTAAAGTCGATCTATGATGCTCCTCTTCTTTGCTTTCACTGATAGCAGCTGCATTTATTAAGCCTATATGTCTATATTCTCCTCAGTTGATCTAGCTTAAGCTCTTTGATTTGAGGTGGATAGTGGCACACTTTTCTTTTCAGTAGTAATTTGCGTTGGGTTTTGCTGCCCGCTACTCTTAAAAATTCTTCTTGTGAGTGGACTCAATTAGCAGGGACTGATCGCGACCTTGAGATTTTATATTTGCCTGACAATTGGTTAGTACTTATTAGACTCTATTCCTTTCAAAGGCCTTATCACGTCTAAAATATCGTTAGACTCCATGTCTTCTTTTATAGGTTATTAGCTTGGATCATGATGCTTCTGATAACTCAAAAGAATGTGATTAAGAAGGGGACATTCACTTGGTAAAAATGTACAAGCTATCTCTAGAGCCTTTGCATGCCAGAATTCAGACTCTAGCTCTTTTCTCTTCTTAATAGGAGAAGTTAGGAATTCAACTCTTGACTAAAGGATGAAGCGCATTTCTGTTGAGACACAAAAGTAAGCAACACTTAAAAGTGATAGCTTTTCCAAGAAGGAATCTCTGGAGAGTTCAGTTTCGTTACGACAAGTTGAAAGCAGTTCTTTCATCGAAATAGGCTGAATTTACATGATGTTTCCTATGTTCAAATTGTAAATCCATTCATTCTAGTTTAGAAACCCTAGTACAGAACGCATATCAGCATCATCAGGAAGCAATATCTTTTCATATTCTATCTCAGATGCGAGCTTTTCATTCTTCTGATCAATTTGTGGTTATTCTTCTATCAGTCTGCTACAACTTCTCTTAGTATGGGATAAAGCTTTAAAGATGTACGCTCAAGCATCGATATAGAATCTTCCAAGAAACTACCTGCACCATTACTTTAAATCTGGAATGCTCCCTGATTCACTTGAAACTGGCTTGGTGAGGTTGAAAGAATAGAGATTTGCTGTCTTTCGCTTTGACCTAATCCCATTCCATCTAATGCACTCTCAGGAGCATTTCCATTTTTGCTTAAGTTATTCATGGTCTGGAGGACTCTTCTTAGTTTAGGATCTTTGTTTTCAATTTTCCTAATGTATATACCACAGAGAGTTAGTAAATCTTTGAACAGCTGATGGACAAGCTTGACACTCTTTTTTGAATTGTCTAATGCCTCTGTATGATTCTGGTTTGAGAGAGAATAGCGCATAGCTGGAGTTTAATTTTACACTCTTGTTTGAGCTGTTTCATTCGAGTTGTTACCGAAGTGTCCTTGTAGAAAGATGGGAGAGCTATCATCTTTTAGCACTCTTTTAGATAGACATAGCACTCTTCCAGCATCCCTAACCTATTTAGATTCATTACTTTATCATCACCCAATTTTTAAGAAAGACACTGTGTTTATTAGATAAGAGAGGATTGTGCACAATACTTACTTTTGGTAGCAGAGAGCCATATTATGGAAAGTACAGTATATTATATACCTATCTCTTTTACTTTGATCTAAAGTTACTACCTAAAAAGTGTTTAAGAATCATTCAGCGAAAATTTATAAAAAATTTGAAATAAGAAATATTTTGAGGCAGTTCGACAAAGATAAGTTGCTTCTTGTCAATTAGTTTAAAGAATTATTTAAATCATTCCTCATCATAGGGAAACTTACATCAAGAACACCTTCAGTTTTTTGAAGAAGGATGATAGCTTTTTCATAACTCTCCCTTTGAATATAATTGAATGCTGCATCTAGCAGTTCATAAAGAACAATTGGAATCTCTTCTTGATTGACTTTTATTTCTTTATTATAATGTCTATTGAATGAATCCGATTCTTATGAGAGGCCACCTCCCGCACCTTCTTAAATATATTAATATTATACTTCTTTAGTTGAGTTTCTGGATTTTTTGTTTCTTTTTCTCCTCCAATGGCTGGTCTATGAATGCAAATTATACTTATTGTTTAGTCATAAAAGTTGAAACTTTTTATGGAAGAGATTAACTACTTATTCAAGATAATAAAATGAATTGATGCGATGCACATAGATGCGATTCTCTTCTCCAGTGACTATCTATGTTTTACTTACCCTTCCATTTTTTGAGCGAGAGAGTCAGTCGACGCTCCTGAAGCGAGCAATGCTTTTTCTTAAATTGCCGACATTATAAGAAGTTTAGAACTATGAATATACAATGAAATTTCAATAATTTATTAAAATTAAATTTCTAATTATCGTTCATTACATTATATTCTAGATTTAATTAATTGCAGCCTAATTATAGTTAGGGTGATAATTTATCTACTTAAACTAATTTTAAATCTAGATAATAAAATGTTTTTAGAAAATTTGAATTAACTTAGGATTTCTGATAAAAAGTTATTTGAAGAGTTATTGTAATCATTTTATTTCCTGGATTAATTGAGTCTAATAATTTGAAAATCAACGATACTCCTAACGAACTTTCATCAAACATATCTTCCTTGAGTCATTCAACATCATCATCTATACATTAAAAACATTCTTAAATTCTACATTTTTCAAATTCACTTAAAAGTGTAGTGTATCAGAAATGAAGGGATGATTTGGTAAATTTAGTATTTAAGAGGGGCGGTATTCGAAATTATAATCCATAATTAAATATAAGACTAAAAGATTCGCATCTTTTAAGTATAATTCGTTTTCTATTGAAAAGCAAACATTGTCAAATGACAAGACTTTTACAATCTAGAGATCTACTTGTGTATCCACCTCAAGTGGTTGCTTAGGAATCTGCTTGGGCGTACATTTAGTCGTTCTATCAGAGACCTTTCAGCTCCAGAGATGTGGACGCACCTGATTACAGAATTTCAGGGGCCTCATAGCAGGCCCACAATCCAGGTTACGCCTAATCAGGCCAGAATCATGGAAGCGTATTTGACTCACAAACAATCAACTCATGCTCCTTCTCATGGAATAGGCAGAACCCGAAAAGAACCAATAGACAGGTATGCTTCAATCATAGACGCTGAAGATCCTCGCTTTGAAAGGCAGAGAATGGAAAATCACAAAGTTTAAACTTATTTTAAGTGCTTATATTTAGTTTGGGAGAACAACATCAACTTTATATTAATATTAGTATTATAATTTAACGGTATATGCAATTCACTTAACAGAAGCAAATAATTTTGATTAAAATTCCAGATATAATTTGAAGCATGGATGCCTTTTACAGTCGTAAAACTAAACTTTATCACTACGTTGTCTCTAACACCATCTCTGATCGAGACTCATTGGCACCTCAAGTCGATATAAACGAAAGTGCAGAGCAGAATCAGGATATAGCTCTAGCTCCTTGGATCTTCCAATCTTTACCAGGCACAAAGCCAAGCTTAATGGGATAAGTCTCCCGATCAATTAGAGTCTCTAATTTAGCGTTTGGAGCAACTCCCAGCTACCTCACTTTGGAACGAGCCTCTTGACTTGACCTGTGGGGGACCTGAGTTCTTCGAACATGCAAAGGAATTCATACTTAATACTGGAGCGAAGATAAACCAAATAGATGTTCTAGAAAAAGCTCAGCCAAATCATTAAAGCCTCATCACTTTGGAATCAAATGCATTAGTTGCCTTATTCGGTGTTGCTACTCACATGGCTAGCTATGAAAAACTTATGTATACCCTCGAAGTTGCTCATGAGCTTTCCAAAAGCTGCAAGCATGCAGATGCCATCATAGAAGAAGCTCAACCTCATTTAAAGACGTATCTGCAACAAATTGTCGACTTTGCAGAAAATCAAAAGTCTCTTCACTACTTCCAACAGAACTCAATCAATGGAGTAATATCTATTGCGAAACATTTCTCAATGCTAAACCTAACAGAAAACTTCTGCTCTTTGACAACCTGCGGGAAGTATTTGTATCTGTTGGTTTCAGCGACTGGAAGAGGATAAATGTACAAGATTGGAACAGGAGAACAGAACACTCTGGCTGGAAAAGTTTATCTGAACGAGGCAGCTGAAAAAGAAGGAGAGATGACTTGGGTCTATTGCTAAGGCAAGCTCTACGCTCGCAGAGCCAATGAAGAACTAGGAACCATCTCTATTATTGATGCTGAGACCTTAAAGAGTGAGGGTGTAGCTAAGCTATACTTTGGAGAGGCTTATCAGAATCCCACAGCACAGTCCTTAAACAGATACTATCCCTTGTTGACTGATGGAAAGAACTTATTTGCGGTGACCATGAATATCGTGACTAAGAGAAGAAAGGTAAAGGATAGCATGAGAAAGCTTTATCAGACCTACTAAGAGCACAAACGCAAGAACAAGGAAGAGGAAGAGAAGCAAAAACAGCTTGATGCCTTGGCTAAGACTGAAAAAGCAAAGACTTTAGCAACTGGTCTTTCTTCCTCTTCCAAACTTTCTCTATCATATTAATTATTATTATTAATAATAGAAGAAGAAAGCTTTAAATTAATTATCTTTCTGATAAGGAGCTACAATTGCTTCTAAAAGCTGGAGATGAAAAAGCAGCCATGTAGTACCTTTAATTGATAGAGAAAGAGGCAATGAAGGATATCAGCCAGGCCATGCAAGGTCCAAATGTCCAGAAAATGAACGAAAAGGAAAAGCAATCACATCTCAAACAACTGAAGCATAATCTCAAGTAGAAGCTTAAAAATGCAAGGAAGGAATTCTTAAAGCAAGCTATTCAAGCCAATCAGGAAAGAGAAAAGGATCCTAACAAAGCAGCAGCTGCTGCTCCTGCTAATGCTTCTGCTGAAAAGAAAGCTGAATTAGACCCTGAAGCATACAAAGTTTGTGAGTTCTGGGTTCACGAATTCGATGTCGAGGGACAAGCATAAGAAGAGATACCGTTAAAATAGCTACTTGAAAACGAGCTAGTCATAGAAACCTTTAACTCTTTCTCAGGGTTCTTTACTTATGAGGAGTGCTATCGTGCTTTGAAATTCCACAATGATGACATCGCTGAAACAGTGGCGTGGCTTGTTGACGAAGGAGAGAAAGAAAGAGGCAAAAAGTCGCTCTCTCGCAAGCAGGCTCTTCTCTTAGCAGAGTCAGAAGTTGAATCAGAGTCTGCGCCCGCAGGCAAGAAAAACGAGCTAGATGTGATTGTCAAAAAAGACTCAGTTCTCTAACCTAATTGCATCTCAACTGGAAAGTGGACTATAAATGATAACCAGATCTCTTATCATAGCTTGGTTCATGAGAAGGGCTTAGTGAAGATTTTTTCCCTTAAGTCAACTAATATATTAAATTGTAGTAGTCTGATTAATTTTTGCAAGTATTAGTCAGCTGATAAAAGAGTGATTAATCAAGCGGAAGTGGACCAAAAGATATTAGAGAGTCAAGCTAACCCTCAGATAGAGAAGATTTAGAATCAGAACTTTTCTCTCTCAGGATGGACAATTAGTGCAGGCATATCTGATGTTGCCTCTGAATCTAATTCCAGTGCTGGCAAAGTCCCAGCCAAAGCTGCTGATGAGCAATTGATAGATAAGTTGGAGATTCAATCTCAGAAATCAGATTCTGTTAAGTCTTCCTCTCAAGTGTCTGAAATGGTTGAGATAGTGATTTCTGAAGAGGATCTATATGAAGAGATCAGATTATTCATCAATTACAATTATCAATTGAGGAAAAAATATTATTTTTATTTTACAATTTAATATTTACAAATCAAAAATATATAATGTTAGTGGAGCGTATATTTTGCAATCTTAAATTTTTTTAAAAGATAAATAAGATTTGTTAATCTCTCGAATTATTTCCCAAAAAAGGGCCGTCTAAGTAACCTTTTGACTGAATAATTTTTACCATTGTAATTCAAATAATATTTGGCACTTTCGTGAAGCAAGTTAAACTTTTTCTTTATTAAATAAATTATCTTTTTTAATTTAACTTCATAGAAGCTCTGACTTCAATAACCTAACATATTTGAGCTACGATCATATAAACAAGAAGTTCTACATGCTTATGATCGGAAACAATATCAATAAATTTATTAACTAAAGAAACAATATATAAAATAATTTTAGAGGTTAAGAAATAGTAAATCATTCTATATTCAATTTACTAGAAAATTTAGTCCTCAATAGTAAGAAATATTAATATACAATGGTAAAATTTGAATTTTATCTTTCTTTAAATATTATTTTTAATGAATATGAGATATGTGGCAGTATCTCAGGATCTACAGTCGATGGGATCACTTCTGAATGAAGTAATAGTGAATCTGGATACTGATTTCAATCTGAGAGACACCTAACAAAATGAAAATAACTCCAGTGAAAAAGTTGGTTAATTGTCTGCTAATACCAAACCAAAAGACAATAAGTCGAATTAGTTATCGACAGAGAGCAAGAGTGATAGAATCAAACAGGAAATAGATAAGCTTCTCAAGATTGAAATGAGAAGCGTGAGTGATTTCATGATACAGGTTCTAGCCATTCTCAAGCATGTCAGTAAGAAGAGACACAGTCTGCCATGGAGATGGAGAAACTGGAGTTTTATATACTCATAGGCAATAAGCAGCTGGATCAACACAATTGAGCAAAATGGAGGAGACTCAGAGGAATCCAGAAAGGAAAATGAGCAGCGAAAGAAATAAGAGTCAAAGCTAAATAGCAGACTAGAGAAGATAGCAATGATCGAGCAAGCTGCTATCAGAGAGAGACTTGGTACCAAACTAATTTTAAGAATATTTTAGATCTAGGTATTCAATATCAAGAAGAATTATTCACAAAAAAATATTGGAATCACAACAACGTTGATTTGACTTTATAAGCTGACTAGGATTTTTTACAGTAATCTTTGTATATCTTTATTAAGAATATTACTTGATTATAGGACGGAAAAGTTATTGTAATGCATCTAATATAACTATGTTAATAAGCCTAAATAATGATTAAGCGAAGCTAAAATAGATATTCAAGCCAGTTTAACTATCTAGTCTATATTTGGACTGTTAAGTTTAGAGTTAAAAGAGACATAAGCTCATATTTGGTGATAAAATTAAATATAATAAAAACGATTTTAATTTCAATTTATCTCTCTAAGACTTAAATGATTAAATCAAGAGCCACCTGCTAAAATAAAGACTCAGCCTTCGATAAAGAATAAGCCTTAGACAGCTTCATAAAAAACTGACTAGCCTGGCAAGAGAAAGGAATCAGTCCAAGCCAACGCTCAACCCAAGAAAACAGATCCCGCTTTAAAGCAATAGAAGGGCCAATCCATCTGGAACACGTTCAATTACAACACCAAGGAAGAGAAAGGAAATCTATTTGGGGGAAGAAGTATCATAGAGCAGCCTTTAAATCAAGGTCAAGATAAAATACTGCCAAAGGAAAGACTGCTAAACCAACAAGAAATTAAAAAGTTGTATGCCTTCTCAACTTCTGGATCATCTTAAACTCTCTCAATGATTCTAAGACTTCTCAAAGATGAATAAGCTTCAGTGGAACTCAAAGAGAGATTGCTTTCGTAGATATTTGACTGGGTCACCTATGCAGATATTTTAGCAAACTTGAGGAGCTCTGAATTAGTTGATGAACTTAGAGATACTTTAATTGATTTCTTAACCACATCATTAAAATCCGCAGAATAGAGAACTGAGTAATAATCACAAACTAAAACTACGATCGCTTTGATTTGGAAATGCTTACTTATAGGATGGCCCTTCTTCTCAAAGAATACTCAAATCCTCCACAAGATGTTTACTCTCGTTCTGGAGTACTCATACTCCTGGTCTAAACTTTTGAGCTAATTAGGAGGTACAGATTTACCTGAGGTTGGTAGTTAATTAACCTACTATCAGAAAGTGTTTGGCTTGAATAACATGTCCCCTCTATAACTCTATGGCGTTCTTTATCACTCCTATCCTTAGATTTTCTTCTAGCAAGAAGTTCTTCTGCAAACAACTGTCAAGACCTATGTGCTATTAGTACCTAGCTCCGAGATCTAGTTAGGAAAGCTTGTTCAAGAGTCAGAGACCTCAAAGTTTCCCCCGCCTCCAAACCCCTTGGGACAAAGTTATGCGCACTAAGGAGGTGTGAGTCAAAACAGCGTATCCAAGAAATTAGTAGACTACTTTAAGGATAGTTTCCTAAAGCCCAGATATGACTCATTCTATCAGAACTAAGGTTCAACTCACTATGAATCTAATGACCAGGTTTCTATTAGGAATTGCAAGACCTTCATTGAAAAGGAAATAGAAGTGGGGCCTATTCACAACCACTACTTTAATGTTCCCTCTTTCCTGCTCTTTTGCAATTAGTACGAAGTAGTTGAAAATGTCTATGGATATAAGACCACTCTTCCTTTTGACAAGCTGATCAGATATTATACAGATGAGAGAGTAAGCTTCACAGAGGAGGATACTGACGAAGAGAGACATAACAAGAGAGTGTAGATGCTTCACAAGGTTAGAGATCAACACGCTTAACAGAGCTTAGAACTCCTTCAGAAAGTCCAAGGCCAGATATTGGATTTCATTTCTTCGGAAGATAGAAAGTAAGAATAACTTGTTTTAAACTTAAACTTATAGTGAGTGTGATTCTAGTTATCTTTTCACTTTAATGAAGATATTCAATGACCTCATGAGATTCAATCTTGACTAAATCGATTACTCCTCCTCTAAAGAGACTTTATTATCTTATTTTAAAGGATTTATTATCTCAAATAAATTACAGGAGCTTTCTTAGTATATAAATTCTATGTTTTAAGAGAATTACTTCCAATTATAATATTTTTTAAACAAGACTAAGTACTCAATTGGAATTCTAAAGTTCATTGAGAAGTGTCTATCTACTCTGATGAGAAAAACAATCCTGTCAAACATAGACTTGAATGAGACTCAAGTGACTTGGCTTTCTCACATCCTGGAGCTCATAAGCACATCCACTAACATCATATTTGACGTTGTAAACTTCGAAAACTAGGCCTGCTTCTGCAAAGAAGCTGCTCACTACATCCTGGGCATTATAGAAAATCTTAAGCACCTTTTCTAAATAAACTTATCTAATGCTTAGAATCAAAGTGCTGGCAGTGGAGGCTCGTCTGCTTTGAAATTTAAAAGTCTGCTTGAAATGGCCTATGTATTCTTGAGTGAGGGCGCAGACTTCACCTATGAGAAAGTATTTGAGACTTCTCATCCTTACCCCAGGACTGAAAGCATTCAGAAAGATTCAGTTCAATCCTCCAAAGCAATAGCTTTCTCAATTGAATTTGACAAGAGATGCTAGACTGAGTCCAATAACGATTCCCTCACCATTTACAGTTAAGACCATGCTTACTGGATCAACGACACCTTTGGAACTCTCGTGAAGTTTTACGGCAAATATCAAGCTAAGTATCCTGTGCTCGTTCTTGGAAATAGGATCAACATTGTGATAAACAATGTTTTTTTCTTCCGAATTTAATGTCTAATTACATTGAGTTCAGGTCTTTTATGCAAGGAAAGAAGCAGTAAGTTATAAATTTGAGTGAAATAAATTTGTAATTAGACCTTCAAGAGGATAAAAAAGAGGCGGCGGTTACTACTATATGTCAGGAGGAGCACCTGCAGGTGCTGGTGATGATCCTTAGGCAAGATGGGGCTACAAGATTCATATTAGGCCTATTTATGACGAGCCAAGCTTCTTCCTTACTTCTAAACTGAAGAGCGAGCAATTGAAAGTAGTTTACCAGAGATTGGGAGGAGAGACAAAGATCCAGCAAATCACCTCCCTCATGAATCAACTCTACTTCACTGCCTCTAGGTTCACTAAGGCAGTCACTCAAGCCAAAGAAATACCTCACTGGCTTACCTTCTTCAACCAAAATGAGACTCTGGCAATGCAGGGAGCTAATCCTCAACAGGCTTTGTCGATCCATTCGGAAGTACTCTCAGTTATATCCAGCAAACTCTTTTATATACTCCTTTTATTTTATTAAATGAACTCTCCAGCTCAGCTTTATAATCAAATAGGAAATTATAATACTTTTGACTTTAAGATTTTTAATTTTATTAAATGCATTTTCAGATGCTAATTTATGCATTTCAAAATAATATGCATTTTATCTTAAGACTAAAATTGAATTTAAGCTAGGAGCAGCTGCGTAAATATCTGAGCTGGCATCTGTTCAAGGGTGGTTTGAGAACTGAGCTGATTGAACACTCCACGACCCCGCAGTATTAGAAATTTTCATGGAGGAAGAAATGAAAAGAGAGGAGACTTTGTGCTACTAAGCCTATGTAGAGTTGGAAAGGTACATCCCACCTGCTAAAGTGGAGGCCCTAACTCAAGAAGAGCTCAAAGAGAGTCTCCAGTTCGAAAAGACTATTCAATCCGCCACGGAAAGCGTCAAGGATGAATTCTTGAAGGAGGGAGATAAAGTCACAGTCAGAGAATTCCAGCCACTGAAACAGTACTGGACTGAAGAAGTTGCTAGAGTCTTAGAGGACATGCCACTTAGAGAAAAACTGCTGAAGAAAGTCAGAGAATTAGTACCCTATCTACTCGCTTTTAATAACGAGAAAAGGAAACCGAGCTTCAAAAAGGTGTACCAGGAGGACTGGCAGCATTTGGAACAGCAAATCATAGTAGCCATGCTCTATCACTCATAGTCGCTGGAAGAGGTAGTTGCTTATTTGGGTGGGTCCACAAACCAAGGCTAGAATAATTCAACTAGCCCTAATAAATCTTCAGCCCAGGCCCAAGCACTGAGCAATGGAATCTAAGTAAGTCTACTATTTTTATTAATATCTCTCTCAATAGGAAAAACTGACTTTAATCGGTACTTAACTGAACGACATCCTCTCTTGGATGCAGTCCAGGCTCTAGGGTGAACAGGATTTCTAGACCATGCTTAGAGACGTTATTGAGCACTCTTAGTCTCACATTGATAAAGTGATTGCGAAAAAGAAGCAAGAGCAAGAAGAGAGACTCAAGCTTGAAAAGGAGAAAGAGGAAGAGAGACTCCGCCAATAAGCCGCCAAAGAAGCTGAAGAGAAGAAACTGAGGGAAGAAGAGGAGAAGTAGAGTTCCTCATCCACTCAAGCTCAAAAGAAGGGAGCAGTAATTAGCAAGAGTAAGCCAGTCAAGCATGCTAAGCGTAAAAATGTGGTAAAAATGGCAGCTCCTAAAATAGACTTAAATAAAATCGCTAAGGAGAAAAGTGTCAAGGAATAGGACAAAGCTCAGTAGAGTCAAAAAATTAAAGAAACTGCTTAACTAAACGATAAGATAATGAAGAATCTAAAGATGAGAAAAGCAACCTTAAAGATCAAACTTAAGCTTTGGAGAAGGTTGAAAAAGTTAAAATTAAATATCTTGAATTGTCAAAGGCAGAGGAGAGTGAAATTAAGAACAAAATATACAATAAAGTCTATGAGGATTTCTTGCAGTTTTATCAAGGAAACTAGGATAGAGTAAGACCACTCTGTCTTTTGCTCAACATACAATTTAACGCGGAGGATCCAAATGAATCTCTAAGGGCTATTTTCAAGAGAGTCAAGCAAAAGCTCTAAACTCTAATAGATTTCGATGGAGAAATGCAGTTGAGAGAATCGATCACGATTGATAATTTATAAATTATTTAAAGCTTATCTTTAAAAATTAATATAAGTAAAAGTGTTTAAAATTTTTTTAATTTCATACGAGCTATTTAGTTTTTTGTGCGTATATTATGAAAATGGAAATTATTACTATTTAATTGTAGTTTTTAGCATTAAAATAAAAAAAATTTTTTAAAATTAAATAAATTATAGTTAAACTATATTTATTCTATTTATTGAAGAGCTAAATCTAGAAAGTCCGTATTCAGAGATCAGAAAAGACGTCTAGTAGAGGATCCTCTTCCTATTTGAAATAAAGCCAAGCATGGACTATCACAGCAAGGTTGTAAAGATAGACTCTAAGCAACTTCAGAAAAGATTCCAATTGCAAGCTCATAATCTTTCGTAATAAAGTCTTGAGGATCAGTATGACACAGACTCTCAAAATCCTTTTGGAGAGAGCTCTATCCAAGGAGATGATGATTAGGAAGTTTTGGAGCCACTCGGAATATAGAGATCTCAGTCTGTTCAAGTGGGCATTCAGCCAATTATACAAGGAGTAGCAGGAGTCACATAAGCTATTGCAGAGCACAACAGAATGAAAGATGACGAGATAGCAAACTGGATAGATAATTATCGTAAATGGAGACAGTGGAATCGTCAACACAACCTTATTCATAGACAGTATGGCACCTTTGTAGATGGGTTGCAAGACGAAGATCTATCCTCGCCTTTCTGTTCTCCCCTCTACTCAATTGTTTCATTCGCTAAGTCAAACAAGATCATTGACTCTAATAAGCTGAGAGAAGTTTTCTTGAATCATCAGATAAAGGCTGCTTTCAGATCTTCAGGTCTGAAGTTGCAGGAAAGACTTCTGATCCTATCAAATAGTACCCCTTTCCAAAGACTGTGTTGGGGAAATCTGAGCATCTCACTTTCTGAGGGTCAGGTTATGGGAGATGTTGAAAGTTCAGGTGAAAAACTAACTCAGCAAATAAACGAGAATAGCAGGCAGCTTCTAAAACAATTAATGAAAACTACTATCCAAAGTTAGAAATTCCTTTATGAGTACATATATAAGCGCAGATACTACTAGTCATCCGCTGCAAGCTAAAATAGCTCCACCGCTACGAGTTAAAGCCAGAGTAACAGCAACTAAAGTGCCAACTCTTCCTAGTGTAAGTTACTGAATGTTAATTCTTACTCAATTATAGAGAAATCATCTTAAACATAAGCAGCTTCCTCCTCTAAGTAAAGTACATCAAGCAAGTCAAGTTCTCAAAGAATCAGTGGCAAGCAAGGCTTTGAAGAATGGGTTATGTATGAACAGTTGAGAAGATTGATTTCAAACCTTAATGATATCAGAATCTTATTGAACAACGTTTACACCAGAGAGTATATCTTGGAGTCTGTTCGAAAGAATTTTGCCAATTCTGGAAAGGATAATTTAACTCTTAGTAAAAGCCCTAATAGAAAGGAGAGACATGGAGCCAATGGAGTTAATCATCACGTAACTTCAACTGCTCTACCATAGGTTGATAACTTAGAAAACATCAAAGATTTGATCAGCAAGGGAGAAGAAGATTCTGAGCTAAACTATGAGAGCTTGCAAAGATTCCTGAAATCGATTATTTCACTGATGCAAATTACTTCTAGCTCGACTCAAGCTTAAAAAGCCCAATACACTTTTTCAACTAAGCTGCAATTCTAGGCAACTAATTGTTGCAAGTTAATTCTAAGCCAATTGATGAGTGACAAAACTTTAATGAGATCAGCTGAAACTCAAAGATTGATACAAGAAATGCTTCTCGATATAGTGGTTGAATAATTAGAAAAGTAGTGCGGAATTTTGACTCCTTCAAGCTAAGCATCTCAAAATGTGGGAGGTACCAAGTCTACGGAGGAAGCAAAATCAAGTGATCAATAGCCTAATCTTCCTAAGATAGCCTTGAGCAAGATAGTGAGTAGAATAAACAGTATCTCTTTCACAGATGAGATAGTGCCACTTCTGAAGATTTTGTCAGACGTGATCAGAATCAGTGACGACCAAAGTCACTTTAGAGTTGACATGATGAAGTAGCAATCCAACTTTTCAGATTAGGAATCTGTCAAAGAAGGATACTTCTTGGCTGAAGACTCGGAGAAAGTTATCAGATGCGCACAAATTCTTGCTTTCCTAATTCATAATTCAGAGATACCTTTAGTGATTCGCTAGACCATAAAGTGCGCACGACTATTCTTCAAGCTTGTAGATTTCAAAAAACTTGAGCTTCACTATCCAACTCTTGCATTGTAAAATCTGGCTTCAGAAGCAAATGAGCCAGAAATTTCTACTGCATTCATGAAAGGAAATCAATTCTTGATAGAGACTCTACTCAAGATTGGCCAAAAGATATCAAACACTCTTCCTTCAAGCGAAGTGAAACCAAAGAATGAAGTCTCGAATGCTTCTCAAAATGATATATTTTAGTATGAGATGGAGGAAAATAAGAATAATCAGGATTCTATCTTAGAAGCTAAGGCTGATTAGTAATCTAAGTAAGAAAACAAAGAGTCATCTGATTCAAAAACTGCACCACCCAACTCCGATGAGAAACTATATGTAGTCTATGGTAACGTTAATTCATCAGAGGAAGACTACTCATTCTTAATCACAGCGCTCTATCATTTCGAAGAGCTCTATCCTGTTATAACTCCAAGCCTCCCAACTGATCCTGCTGAAATTAGAGTTAAATCAAAACCTAAGCCTAAAGAAGAAGAGAAAAAAGATGCAGCCGTTGTAAAAGAAGAGGTTAAGGAGGATAAATAAGCGTAGCTACCTCAACTTGAAAAAGAAGAGGCAGCTTTGAAGGAGCAGTAGAAGAAAGCACTTATAGAAAAAGCTCTTGCAGATGGAGTGTCTCATGAACCAATAGGCCAAAAGTTGCTTGAATAAATTCTTAGCGAAGATGGAAATAGCAGTGATATTTTTGACCTCATTAATCTTCAGAGACAATAACAGCAAGAGATGAATAGAAATGCCAGAGGTGGCCGTGGAGGATTTAGAGGAGGTATGTTTAGCGGAGGAAGAGGAGGATCTCGAGGAGGAGCCTTAATGCCTTCATCTCATCAATCAGTAATAGAGTCTAAGCTTAGTAAGTAAGACTATCATTTCGGATAGCCACCTGCATCAAAGCCAGGCTACTACACCTCTGCAACGCAGGTTTATGCTACTTCTCTCAGCATATTCAAAGTTGACTAAATTTTCACGGAGATAGTCAAAGCCACTCATGAGGATTGCAAAGAAGAAGATTCTGCGGAGGAGCAAATGAGAAAGCTAAATGAGTGTAATTACAATTCTAGAATTTAAGTTCACATGAAAGATGCTTTAGCAATGGCTGCCATTTTGCATCATAGATACTCAGCTCCTCTTTGTGAACCCATGCCTCTTTAGAAAGCCATAGATTTCTCTACAATCTTAAAGCAAGCTTATAATGGATAGTTGACTCCTGTTGCAATAAATCCATTCATCAAAGAAGAGTTCAAAGAAAAGAAGCTCTCAAATCAGAAGACTGTTTCTTAATGCTTCCCATTGTTGGTTTCTAAAATTGAGCCTTCAAAGAAAGGAAAGGACTTACCTCCCGGAGCAGGAGCACCAATCGTAATAGCTCCTAAGACATTCGTCGTCTCACTAGCAGAAATAAGAATTGCCCACAAGTATGAAACTATTGTTGAGACTAAATCCTCAAGTTTAAAGGCCTTAGAAAAAAGTCCCATTGAAGGATTCGCTTGCAATGTGATTTCCTAATCAATTAGAAGGCAAGGAGCTTCCATTTCAATCATAGTTCAACAATACATTAACATTCTTCGCAGCTTGATTACAAAGTAGAAGAAAGGATCCCACAGATCATATACTGGTCCTCATTTCAAATAGTCATTTATAACCACAGGAGACAAATTCAACAAAAGATAATCTCTTCAAAAACTAAAGCAGCAAGAATAAGTTTTCGGAGAGGAAATGGTCTCAGTACTTAACTAAGTACTGAAGATGTTGTCAGAGAAAGACTGGAATGACTTCTCCTCTTAGGAAAAGCAACTTGCCTTTGGTATTTTAACAGTGCTTGGAGGCTGGTATGCACCCTACAGATCTGGATAAAGTGTGCAAGTTGAGATAAATAACTAATGGGTGGATGCCATAGTGGTTGATGATGGGCTCGGTAAAAAGCGCCTCTCAGTCATTTTAGAAGATGACAGCACTCTTCAAGTGTAAAAAGTCCTCACAACTAAAGCAAGAGCCAATTAGAAGTATGAGTGGCCTTTCTAAGGAGAACTTAGCAAAAGAATAGACCAGACTCTTCTAAGTGAGTGCGTCATTAAGGTCTTCAGATAAATTCAAACCTCTGATATCCACAGAAAGCTAAAAGGTCTGGGTGAGAAAGGTGAAACCCAACTCTAAAGAGAAGAAGGAAACCGTATTTAACTAGAAGATGCTTCGTTCTTGCTCATGTCGCTGCTTAAAGTAACTTCTCAAATTACATGGACAACTTTCAATTAAACAGATGCTGTAAAGCAAAAAGAATTCATCGATCTTTTGACAGAGATTTCTAATCTTGAGACTAATTCTGCAGAGAAAAGTTAAGCTTACCTTGAGAAATAACTAATCGATTCATGGGAAAGACTGATAGATAAGGATGAAATTAGAAACAACGATTTCTTCGTACTAAGAGAGTTCAAAAACATCGACTACCCAGCTTAAAAAGAAACTAAAGAAGAGAGTAAGGAACCTGTAAAGGAAGAGCAGAAAGCATCTACAGAACCAGAAAAATTGGACTTAAACAAAAAGCTTTCCGCATTTAAATAAGAACTTTAAAACCAATTTGTCGACTCTGAATATGTCCAGCCTTTGAGCTCATATTTAAAGGGACTTCCAGAGCCTATACCTAAGAAGAATCAAAGTGAAGCGGCCTTAAAACTTCTAGCCCATTGGGAAAAGCATGTCATCCCTAAGATAGTTGAATTTGTACGAACAACCTACAAATCTTGGGAGATGGAGTTCTATTTCGAGTAGCTTCGCCACCATCTTAGAAACGGAGATTAAATGAGAGCTTTGGAAGATGCAATGACTATGTGCGAGAGAAAGCTTCCTCAAGGCTGTGTGATCCCAGACGAAAATCATGACTGGACTGCCAAAATGGCTGATGAATGCTTAGTTGACACCTGGGCTCTTGCAAAGATCAAGAATCAGAGATAACTTAGCTTAGCTGCAGCTGCAAATGGCCAGGCTAGTGGAAATAGCGGAGCAGTTGGAGGTGACACAAGTTATCCTTTGCTCAATAAGCTACTTAACTTAGGCATAGATGAATTCGTAATTCTTATCAAGGCTGTAGACAATAGAACGAGTGTAATTCTCGCAGAGTATCAAGACCCAGATTCAATGCAGGTTCATTCTATATGGATACCTATAAGCTATTTAAGTGATCTCTAATCTTAATTGCCTCCAAGATCGGTAGGGTTCTCAATCCAAACTCTCAGACGGCAATTTGACTAGAGTACTACTCTTATAGAGAAAGTCTACGCCAAGCAAACTCTCATAAAGTATTTTGAGTCTACTTTAAGGCAATATAATATCTTACACTTATGAAAGATGATTTAAATGTCAATAAGAAGCAGAGAACATTCAATTTAGTTTTTTAGCTTATATAAAGTAAATTTAAACAAAGAGGAGATGATTCGTCTCTAGGATATTATAAGTTGGTGTGTTTAAGAAAAATACTGTGAAAACCCGGTAGATGGCTGGATGTAAGAGCTCACACCAGCCATACCTCTTCAATCAGAAAAATCAAATGAAAATTCTGCAGAGCAACCAAAGTAAACTCCGATTGAAGAATAAGAAATAATCAGCAGTACTTCTAATCCTGACTAAGCCTAAATATAAAACTCAAGCTTGCAAAGTTTAGTCTAAAAAATCAGTGATCAACTTGCGATGGAGAGCCTTTTGAAATCTTCAGCTGCAATAGAAGGAGAAATAACTCATGATTCCTATTAAGACAAGGGAATAAATACTCTAGGGTTGATTAAGCAACTTCTTGTTTAGAAGCTAAAGGTTATAAATGAGTTTACAGAAGATGCTAAAATCGCTGAGTTAGCTGAAAACAAGAATATTTAGTAAATCCTGGAATGGGTTTGTTTGAACTGGCTTAACCTTGCAGAAAATGTTAGAGGTGAAAGAATAGCTATGGACTTGTGTTAACAGTACGATAAATACATGAATTCGACCCTCAAGGCTCTTAGTGAAGGAGCTTCCTCATAACTTATGCCTCTGCATAGTTTGATGCCAGTCGATGATACTTCTTTACAATCTCAAGCAGCAGCTATCTTGATAATGTTTAAGAAAAACTCAGTTCAGCTTACTCCAACCTCCAAGATCCAATTTTACTCTGACCCCAACAAGGTCAATTTGGTTGCCGAAATATCAACTGGATAGGACAATAAGAAAGATCTACCACCTCTTCTCTTGAATCATGGATAGATTTGGGTGAGCATAGACTCCGGCACCACAGCCCTACTTCCTAAGCATATGCAAATGGAATTGAGTTTGAGTCTTCCCTGCGCTATTGTAGTAATTCCAAAGGCTTGGACTGTATGTTGCTGGCTGACAGAAACCTTGTCAAGTTCAATCCTCACTACTCTTTAAAGCAAGCCAAGCTTGGCTATTGATGCTTATTCAAAGCTGATTGGTGCTTTAAGTACTTTCTATCTCGACTCCAAAGCACCAAGCATGTTAAAGTCCTTGATTTTCAATATCCTTACACGCTTGCTAAGAAAGCTGAGACACATTTATTCAAACTCAGAAATACCCATTACTGAAAGTTCTGTTGAACAAGTGATCCCACATTTGAAAAAGCTGTTCGTAAACTAGGACTTTATTGACACACTTCTCTGCGAATTACTTCTCTTTAAGGAGCAAGAGGAGCAAGTTGCTATGAAGGAAGGTCTTTAAACATCCAGCATACTCTATCCTGCATTTGTCTAAGACAGCGTTGAATTACTGATTACAATAATGCTACCAACCTTCAAAGGCAAGAGAATAGCTTCCTACAAAGACCTTATCGAGGGAAGTAATGTAAACTTGCCAGACTGGCTTCACCCCCTCATTAAAGTAGCTTACTTTATGCACTACTTCCAATCTGAAATGCCACTAACTATTGAATTGCTGAAAGAGATATACGAGCAGACTAAGATTAATCCAAAATTTAAATTTACAAATTGATTTAAAGAATTATAAAGCAAATAAAAATGTTGAGAATACTTAAACATATGCTTTTCATACTTTTAGAAATTTAATTATAAATTATAATTTAGTATTTTTACTCACTAATTTAAAAGAAAAAGCTTATTTAAGGTTAAGATAGATCTAACTCATTAAGCTATTTTCAATTATAGGATAGATTAATTTGCAAAAACTTTAATGAATAAGTTCTATCTATTAATTTCTGAATTTCAAAAGTAGAGGGATATTTTAATTAATTTTAAATTAATCCTGAAAGTACTCTAGATCAAATCTTAGTAATCCAGGGAATTCCTAGTAACGAGGAGAAGTACTCGAAGCAGTGGATAAGAGATCGCATGTGTGAGCTGATTGCCAAGCACGGAGGAAGAATCTTAAATCCTATGACTGACATAGTTTTCCCAACTGTTTCAACTGCAGTTATACTCCTTGATGGCTTCAATATCCCGCAAATAAAAATTTTATCTCAATTATTAAATTTCAAGTGAATATTTTATTTTTTGATTCTATTTTGATTACTACAAACAAACTTGTAGCCTATATTTTAAATAACTGTATAAAACAGATTAGCATATAAGATTTTCGAAGAACTAAGAATAGATCTATAACTAAATGTATTTTGCAAAATATAAATGATTTATTTTTGCTTTTTCAAGTTGAGGAAATAGAAACCTTTAGATCACAGTCAGCTATTTTTTTATGTGTATTATACTTGTATGATGTAATTTAAGATTGTAAAATTTTAAATTTAAAAGCTAGATAAAGTTGAGGGTTTTATAAATTAACTCTATGATACCCCACTTATTCTTTACTCACTTATAAGTCACAGTTAAATTATCAACAATAAATACTTAAATTATTGATAATAACATGACCTTTGTGAATGATGAAGATGGAAAACTAGCTGCTATAGTTGACAGTGATGAAGAAGCCGATGAGAAGGATGAAAATGCTCTGGGTCAAAAGAAGATAGAAGAAAAGAAAGAGGACCCTCCTGCCATGCCCACTGACTATTCTTGCTCCATATGCACCTACATCAATCCTCTCAATGCTGCAAGCTGTGAGCTATGCGCCACTCCCAGACCTCCTATTGAACAGATTGTAGCTGAGTTTTAATCTCAACTAAACAGCAACTCAAACTAAAACACTGAGAAGAAGGAAGGGGAAAAAGAATGATGAACAGGCAAAGGATTAGCAATAGAAGTCGCCCACCCTAGTAAGAATGGAGCATCTGGCAGCAGAGCTCACTTTATTGATTAAGCGAGAAGAACGCAGAGTCATGAAGGAAAAGAAGAGAATTGAAGAGGAGGAACGCAAAGCCAAAGAGGCTGAGGAGAAGGAAAGAGCCAAGTAAGAGAAAGAAGAAAAGGAGAGATAGTTAAAGGCTGAGAGAGAGGAAAAAGAAAGGAAGCTAAAAGAGTAGAAGCAAAAAGAGGAGGAAGAGAAGAAGAGAAGTGCAGCTAATAACAAAGGGGGCAAGAAAGGGCCTAAGAAAGAGGAACTCTCAAGCAATGATAATCAATAGGACAGCTCTAAGAGGGATAAGAAAGGCAAGAAACAAAGACAATAAGACCAGCAGAGGTAGTCGCCTGCAAAGCCTAGAGAATCTGGGTAGCTGTTTGATATCCAGCAAATTCTCGAGAGCTAATCTTAATCTCTCCTAGAAATAGAAGCAAAGCTCCTTGAAAATCAAATTATGCCATCTATTCTTGGCCAACAAGAAGACTTCAGATTGGCAACTGAAATGAGCAACTCTCACCCAAGTTAACCGAATAACTTAGTGACCTAGCTTAATATAGAATCTATTCCAGACTCTCACAATGATAACTCCTTTGAAGCCTTTGCTTTAGAGGGCAATGAAGAAGATAATGGATGGGGAGTAGTTGGTGAGGCTGATTAGAACCTCACAAGTGAGCAAAGAAGAGAGAGAACTAGACAGCGATTAGTTGAGATGGGTATGGACCAGCAAATGCTTGACTAAGACCCTGACTTGTTAGAAGCTCTTTTAGAGAGTATGATGGCTGAGGAGTAAATAGCGAGACAGAGAGCATCTGAAATGCGTTAGGAAGAAGAAGAGAGGAAGAAGAAGTAAAGAGCAGAGGATGAAAAGAGAAAGAAGAAGGAGGAGGAAGAATAGAAGCGCAAGGAGATGGGGGAGGAAGCCTATTAAGCTCTCAAGCCAAAGTACACAAAGCTAAAGGTGATGGTTGGCAAGCATGTTATTTTCGAGGACATTGAAAGCTCAAGACTAGTGTTTATAATAAAATTGCACTTTTAAAGGATACACTACACTAAATGCTATTAATCATGAATGAATTAAAGCTTCAGAGTTTTAAGTCCTTAGCAAACATTCCTAGACATAGAGTTGATCTCTCCTTTGATCAAAGATCAAGCGCCAGCCAACAACAATAATGATTTCATAATCTAACTTCAAAGTCAATTGGAGGAGAAACAGGAATAAATAGCCTCTCTAAAACAGTAAAATAGTGTTTATGAGTGCAAATCCAAGACTTAAGCTAATAGGTCACTGATTTAATATCTCAAGTGAAAGATTTAGAAGATTAAAATACCGAACTTGCTTAAGAGCAGGACAATCTGAAAGTCTTATACCAAAAAACTCAGAATATAAATCAAGAGCTTAAAAAATAAGTGGAAAATGAAACTAAATCAGCAAGATTAGCCAAGAAGCAATTATAGGAGTAAGAAGCAATTCTCACTGAAGCTAATGAGAAAATTTAAGAATTGGAGGACGAAATAGAGAGGAAAGATCAATTAATTCAAGAGAAAGAGATGAGTTTAGAAACTTAAGTAACTCAGAGCAAAGCGAATGAGTAGAAACTCAAAGAGCAAATAAGACAAAGTTAATTGAGATCCACTTAAGAGATTGAATAAATTAGCAAGGAATTTGAAAAAGCTAAGTTAGAATTGGAGGACAGCTAATTACAAAAGATAAGTCTTGATGCCAAGAACGAGGCTCTGCTCTCAGATATTTAAAAATCTCAGCAGAAAGTTCACTCTTTGCAAGAGAGTTTAAAGGAAGCTAAGTCTATAAGCAGGCAATAAGAGTAAAACGCCAACTTGAAAGATCTTGAGATTTAAAGATTGCAAGCTTAAATATAAGAGCAGCAATAAACTATTTAAGATTAGGAAGGAGAACTTAGTTCCATTTAAGACAATTAAAGGCAGAAAATTAAGACACTTTAAGAGTAATTGCAAGCTTTAAAGGCCTCAGAATAAAAATAACAAGCTCAAATTAAGGTTTATGAAAGTTAGGTAGCGGATTTAGAAAATTAACTGCAAAATTTAGTAGAAGAGCATGAACTGTAAGAGACTAGATAAGCCACTTAGATTAATGAGATATCATCGAAACTCAACTCTAAGGAATAAGAATGCTTATAATTAAAAGCTGAGAAGGAGAAATTGAATTTATTGAACTCTTAATCAAAGAGTCAAATAGAGGTTTCAAAAATTGAGAATGAGAGTTTGAAATAAACAATTGAGCATCTTGAAAGAAACCTAGGACAGTTAGAAAACTAAAGCTGCGTGAGAGATGAAGCTTAATAGCAACGCTGGGAGGGCGAAATTTTAAGCTTGAAGGAGGAAAGAGAAAATTACAAAAATCAATTGCAAGCATCATTCATTTAAACATTTCTTAATTGTTAAGTAAGCTCAGATAAAATTGAGAAATGAGATAGAGCAAAGCAGAGATTAGCTGACAGAGTCTCTAAATTAGTCTCAAAATGTAAATGAAGAGCTATAAGAAACAATAAGAATATTGAAAGATGAAAAACATAGATTCTAAGAAGAAATTAAGACTCACAAGCAACTTAATGAAAATCAAGATTAACAATTCAAGTCTTAGCTTGTAGCTAAGGAAGCAGACATCAAAAGATTATAAGACTAGATTGAGGAGAGCAAGAATTTCTAGGAGGATCTTCTAAATTTGAATAGAGAACTCACTGCTAAAGTGGAGTCTAGTAATGTGAATTCAGAAGAAGTATAACAGCTTATGAATAGATTAAATCAGAAAATTTCTCAAAACTAAGAATTAGTTAACAAAATATCAGATTTAGAAGATTTAAATTCTTAACTACAACAAGAGATCTAAAGCCAAAAATAAGAACAAGCTTAGGTTTAATAAGATTTAGATGTGGCGCATAAGCTGCTAAATCAATTCAAGAATAGCTCTCATAATTTTTAGCAATAAAATGAATCACTCAAAAAGGAAAGTTAATAGCTTAATCTTCAGCTCACCTCAAAGAATAATGAAAATGTTTAGCTTCAAAGTAGGATTTAAGAATTACTAGATGAGATTAATTTAATTGAAGCAGAGAAATAAAATCTTGAGAAGTAGCTTGAAGCTGAATTAGAGAAGTAATCTCATTAGTAAATTGGTGAAAGCTAAGCAAATAGCAGCCTAGAAACTGAACTTAATAGGAAGCATTAAGAGTGTGAATTGCTAAAGCAGTCTATTAAATCCTTAAGGAATTCTTTCGAAGAGAGGCTGATAATATAGGATGAAAGAAACACAGCCATAGAGTTGGAACTAGCCATGCAGAAAGAGTTAGTGAAGATGCAAATAAACTTATAGAAGATATTCAGAACGAAAAAGTGGCACTCAAGTTAAGATTAAGGAACTTGATGGAGATAGTTGGCGGTGATTCCATGAGAGAGAACTTATAGAATGAGAGTCAAAAAGATGATTAATTGCATACTATACCAGAAGATGTGTAGGATGACCCTGACTTAGATATAGATCACTATCTAGATAGATTGCAATCTGAATTGCTCAAGTAGCAAGCTAAACAGGAGATAATTTTAAAGTCTCTAAGCTTGACTAACTCTAACCTTAGACAAGAAATCGAAAAGTTTGAAGCCTAGAAATCAGAGATAGAAAATGAGGCAATAAGCCAAAAGAAAAAGAATGAGGAGTTGGAGAGCTAGCTATCTCAGGCGCTCTCGAAGTTACAAACTAATGACACAGATTTCAGAAAGCAACTTGATCTAGCTACTCTTATAAATAGACATAATGTAAATTTTACTCGAAAGGTTTAGAATTATAGAGATAAGGTGATATAGAAACAGAAGCAGATAAATTGC
The DNA here is from genome assembly GCA_027382625.1 of Tetmemena sp. SeJ-2015. Taxonomy (NCBI): domain Eukaryota; phylum Ciliophora; class Spirotrichea; order Sporadotrichida; family Oxytrichidae; genus Tetmemena; species Tetmemena sp. SeJ-2015. The sequence continues at coordinate 260,277 of JAJKFJ010020898.1, forward strand.
TTGGAGTAAGAGAAAAGAGAATTGTAGCAGAGTAAGGTAGATATCATGCTTAAGAGTGGAGTAGCCTCACCAGTCAATAACAGTATCAGAGAAATAGAATTACTCTAAAGACTGCAAAAGGCAGAAGCTGAACTATAGACATACAGATTAGCAGGTTAAAAAAGTTAAATCTTAATTTTATATGCCAGGTTTGTAGAATAATTAAGGAAATGCGAAACAGGAAAAGAGAAGAGTGACTGGAAATAGTGGAATGGGCAGTTATATTGAGGATGAAAATTCCATAAAAGTAGATGAGAGTAGGATTGAGTAGATGGAAGATTAGCTTCAAAATATTAGAGTTAATAAATCATCCTTACTTATTTTCTTTAGAGGATAAATTTTAACTGCTAAAGAGTAATCTTAAAGTATTAACGTAGTAATTTCCTAATTTTAAATAAGTTTAAGTAATTCAAAAGCTAACAGAGATCTTTTAAAAGCAGATAAAAGAGATAGTTCGCACTTTTTAGAATGAGAAAATACTTGCAAATAGACTTAATCACATGACCTCAGACTCCTAGTTAAAAGCAGTCCTAAATAATCAGTTCAAAATTCTCAGGATTTTCCAAACCCCACAGCCTAACTCTGAAAGTCAAAATTAGAGAATGCTTCTGATAGTGTAAAATATACTGAGTCAAGAATTAAGTGTAATAGATACTGAGCTTCTTAGCCCAGCGATACTCACATACTTGCTATCATACATTCCTTAAAATATATCCGAGGTGACTATTGAGAATCTAATTTCTAGTACTTAGAGTTCATCTGCTGATAATCTTTCTCCAAAGAGGTAAAACAACAACTAGCAAGAGTAAAATGGCTCTGCAAATGAAGTAGAGAGGCATTTAAATAGATTTGAAGAAAAATTGAATGAGATAAGAGAGGAGAGATAGGAACTCTAATAGGAGCTGGCCATTTATAGGAACAAATTAGTAAATGGAAAGGGTTTTGAAGGAGTTGACTTAGAAATAATAGAGCGAGAGGATGATATAGACAGCTTGAATGACAAAAATTAGCAGATGAGAATTAAGATTAAAGAGCTCGCAGAGGATAATCTACTTTTGAAGCATCGACTTTTGGAGTAGAATGAAATCTTGAAAACTTTTGCACTTCAGAAATAAGAGTTGCATTATAATAAAGATTCTTCATCTTTCATTTCTCATTATATAAGGGAGATCTTCAACTCCAACTAAAGTTAATAAAGGCTCTACGATTTAACAGCAGCAACAATAACAACAATAGCAAGAGAATGCCTAGATTGTGAAACTAAGAGACGAAAATGACTAGCTTAAATACTAGTTATCAGAATTAGAGCAGCAAATTGAGGAGATGTAAGGAATCATCGAACAATTCTAGATGAACAGCAACTAGAAATAAAGTTTAGTTGAAGCTGGTGAAGTTCCCCCAATAACAAACACTTAAATAATGAGACAGTAAAATGAAGAGCTGAGGAGGTTTACTGATTAAGAACTTAATGAGGGCTCTTTCTTGAATGACATTGGTGATGCCTAGATGTATGGAATATAAGGTCAGAATTAAAATAATGACGCTAACAACAAGCAGTAATTTTTCGAAAGCTAGATGAACGAAGATGGTGCGAATATATCATTAAAGTCCATACATTTGAGTTTATTATGAATGATATGTTCGATTAATCATCACTTTATGGAGCTATATTAGAGGGAATAGATGGAGGTCAGTAAACTCAAAAGAAAGCTGGCAATGAAAATCAAAGAGTAGTTTCAGAGTATAATCAACAACAAGAGTCAAATCCGCCAAATGCAAATCTCATGAATAGGATAAAGTTGGAGAATCAAGAATTGAGAGAGGAAGTTTAAGAATTGCAAAGGGCTTTGGAAAAACTCGAAATAAACAATAGTGAATTGAACAGGTAGATTGAGAAACTACAAGAAGAGTTGACTGAGAAGGATTAGAAACTGCTGCTCAATCCTGATAGCTCAGTGATGCTCTAGAATATAAAGGGAACACTGTTTTAATACTTGAGAGGATGTCCTATGTCAGATAAATCCAGTGAGCCACTATTGGAAGTGGTGATGTCATAGATTGGTTACACCAGAGAAGAGGTTGAAGATCTCAAAACATTTAGACGTAAAGGTAGAGATGCAAGCGTCAGTGGAAACTTAAGCAAATAGGATGGCTCATATATTGATGAGTTATTTTTTCTAAAATTTGAAAGACGATAATGGAGGCAGCCGCAGTCGCAAAGCATCCACCTCAGGAGGTGGCGCCATTGGAGGTATATTCGGAAACCTTCTAAGAAGAAAAGATTTCTAATTTTTTACTAGGTATATTAATTTCCTATTGATAAAGATGGTGGAAGTAAAGAGTAGAGTTTAGTAAGTAGTTATTAACAATACTCATTTCAAAATCAAAGCAAACGGAGTGTTATTTAATAAAATTAAAACTCAAAGCTAGTTTCACCAAGGATTTTATCAAAATAGGAGAATAAAGTTTTTGGATATTTTGTAAATTATTATAGAAGATAAATCCCTTCTCCTTTACTCAAGGGATAAAATTTGGTAAATTAATGTAATTTAATATAGAAATCTCTTTACTTATACATCACTTTCTTTGAAGGGGTCTCATGGGACTTGGATTAACTTAAGTGCTGCTATTCCCTCTTACCAAACTCTACTCTTTACTTCCACCATCCTAAACTCTACTCTTTACTTCCACCATCTTTAGCAATAAGTTATCAATATAGCTAGTAAAAAAATTAGAAATCTTTTCTTCTTAGAAGATTCCCGAATATTCCTCCAATGGCGCCACCTCCTGAGGTGGATGCTTTGCGACTGCGGCTACCTCCATTATCGTATTCTATATGCTTAACATTCGGACTGCAATCATACGCTTTTGCAATCTCTAACCTTTACGTCTAAATATGTTTGGATAATCTTAACCTCTTCTCTGTGAACCATCAATGACATCACCAACAGCATCCACTGAAAAATTGCTTTGCAGATGAGAAAGTATAGGATCCAAGTTTGCAGCGTTGCCGTCGCTGGATTCTTGTTTACTAATCTATAGAAGGACATCTCTCTCAGAGTATATAAAACAGTCAAATAGTCCATTTGATTACAGCTACCTGGATATACGAGGCATCATGAGTTCTTCTATCAAAGGGTTTGAGCAGCAGTCTTCTAAATAGAAAGAGCTTAATGTCTCAGTACTCTTCTGTATTGCTTAAATTCTACCTGGTTCATTCAAAGCTACTTGGTTATAGGGGATTTACTGATTTTTATCGACAACCTCAAAGCGAAGAGAAGAAGATGAGTAAATGCTTTGATTTACAAGCTTTAAGAATATAGATTACAACAAAATCATATATTAATTCTTCCAATATCTATCTACCATTCTTGAATGTCTCTAAATATATATTATTATCGCTATGGTTCACAATGAGATGAATGAAAATCAAATTCCGTCAATTCATTGAGTTAACAGGGGTAATTGTGACACATATCTAGCTATATGTTTTGAATTTCATGTAATTGATCCTCAAAACTCTTTCAAGCCCCGATCTTTTTTTGAATCGCGCACTTCACGTTGATACTTAGTGAATCGATTCTCGATACCTTCGCAGCATAGATTATTAGAGAGGTTCTCCCATAGAATACGTTTTCCATATGATCATATCCTTATCTCCTTCATATGAGATTCTGGCTAGGATCTAGTTCCTCGTTTGAAGAGATTCTGTCAGTCTATTTGTCACGCAATTACTCATGAACTCGTCTTGAAATGCATATTTTCACATCACAAAACTCTATCCGTTGCAATTCAAGATAGACGACAAGCGCGTCTACTTTTAAGTACGGCTCTTCAATACATTAACGACTGATAGGATGTCCATTTTTTATCTATTAATGAATCTGAAAATATATTAACGTACTTAGCCGAACTATGCTATCAGTCCTCCAAGAGTGTATAGAGTAATAGATATGCCTCGTCGTGAGTTTGTATTGGTGACGCTACTAGTGTATACAGGAGAAAAGAGTGTCTACACCACATACACCAATTTCGGATCTTTTATTGACATAATTAGCGACGATAGTATTGGTTGAATCATTTATCTTTTGAGCCAGAGCTCCAATTAAGTAAGCACGATAAACATAGAAGTTTACGAGTAATCGACAATCGTTAAATTATGATACAAGTGCGCTACATTTTAACTTGGCAGAATGAATCAGCGCACAGACAACAGAGCTTCATAGGGAGAGCCCCCCATAGTCTCTTTTCATCCCTACAGAACAGAGCCCTATCAAAACTGCGTAGAGCAGTATGTTGTCGTTCCCTTTAAGAAGATGTTCATTATGAAGGCAATGGATAAAAAGACGGTGAGATCGCTATCTATAAACCTTATGCGCTCTCTTCACTCTTCTTTCAATTTACTCGGGTTCTGGCTCGAGTATATTACACTCACACGATTTTAGTATATTCACTCCGTTGTGACTTTTAACCCTCAGCGTAGGCACTATGTATCATATATGAAGATATAAGGAGCTGAGATGGGAAATAGGCATACTATTAGTTACTACCATCCAAATCTAAGACTATCTTACTTTAAATGAACTCTCGTTTTTATTTTCTAATAATGTCGTTTCGATGTCTCAATCCCTTATGTCTGCAATTAGCATGTTCGGATTCTTGAATGAGCTTTTGGCAAAGTGCATCACAACTTCTGCCTCCATTGCCTATAACCGAAGCATGTGTCTATGAATCGTTTTTACACTGGACACTGCCTCTTAGTTATAGGGGCTACACATCAGATCTTCTATATTATACTCTCTTCTTTCTGTTCTCAGTAAACGACTGAACTTATAGCTTTCTATCTACTTAAAGAACTAAAATGGCTATTGCAAATATACAAATATAAAAAGTTCTATCCTATCGAATCTTTCATCTCGACGAGATGACTTTAAATACACTGATGTGATCACTCAGTATATATAGTATCACAAGATAGGGCAAATGGTGATGCTCGAAGAATTGATGATGAATGTATCAAGATATGCTAGATTATGGGGTTGTGTGCGACCGAATACTTATCTATCCACAATGGAATTCCAATAGTGAATAGGTGTTATAATGACAGGAAAAAGGTAGGATTGATCCTAAGTTTCTTTATTCGTTAGAAGAGCCGATTACTTAAACGGTTAGAACCAATTTTATAGTGGCATTATTTAATATGATGACGGAGCGAGCGATATATATGAAGCACATTAGAGGTACGAGCATTGCGACTTACACAGTGTTAATGTAGTTCTATATGAGTACAATTCGGGAATTTGCAAGTTCGAAGAGTGTGAATCTAATGGGCTTTAATTACAAGTTCCAACATGGACACCGTTAGCATTTCCCTCAAATATCTTCGAAAACCTCCAATACATTCGGTAAAGCCAGGCACATTTTTTGGCCGTCATAATGTCATTTAGGACTTAAAGCTCATTGATTTAGACGTGCATCCTAAGTGTGCTCTCGGCTGAAAAGACACCTTCTTTGAATTGCTTCACTAATGATTTTGGATAATATATGCAATGTGAGTAGATCGCCATCATTTTAGCATTCACTTTCTTTTCTCCTCAATCTCCGATGCCTTGTGTATAAATTGCTTTTTCGGGGCTTTCATTGATATACCAATTGCTTCTACCTATCATCCCTCCCTTCATTAAGTAAGATGCCAAGTGCCAGGGGGTTTTCTCTATACACTTAGATTTAAACTCTTAACTAAAAAAACCTTACTCACATAAAAGGAAAGTAGGGATACATCTCTTGCACCATGTCAAGCCTTGAGCCTCAAAACTTTTACTATATTTCTTCGCTGGATACCTAGTTCATCTTGGGCTTTCTTTTTGGGGCTCGTTCTCATAAGAGTCGGCACTTCTTATTAGACGTTAGAACTTTTCTTTCTTGTGTGCCATCCTTTCAATGAATCTTCTCTTTTGAGGTTATCTCATTGCATCAGTACACTGCATCGCTAATGGACGCTCAACAAAATGATAGTAATACCTTCGATGTTCTGGAACTTTCTTGTTGAGAGTTGTTTCCTTGCTTTAGGAAGGATTCATAATAGGGAGCCCTACAGCCGGCATCTCACCATCGCATTAACTCAGTCACTATCATTATTGTTAGGTGACTTGAGATTCTCAGTGATCCTTCTTTGGGGGAAGAAAGGCAGATTGTTTGGGAGTAGAACTGCATACTCATCGTGAACATGATTGTAGTTCTGGAGAGTCTTTCTTCCTTCCTCATCAGAAAGAATTGCTTGAGGAACGAGCTCTGTTGTTCCATACTGCTCGGCACCAGGAAACAAAGATCAACAATTTAACGAACTAATAGATTTCAAATATGTTACTCAGTCACTCTGATATGATTCCAGGAATGTATGATCAGTATGTCAGATAATGTAGAGCTTCTTACTTAGCTAATACGGCTGGTGAGGGTCTGTTGAGTCTTCCTTCTGAAGTAAGTCGGAAATCATCTGCTATTATGCACCCTCCAACGAGGACCAGGCTCGATTGCACGTACTTTTACTGGATTTCATTCACGACTCTTATCGCTTACAATTCCTTCCAAGTTTTCCCACATCCTTAATTTGTCGTACCTTTGCAGGATGAATTAGACGTTGTTGCTAATTCGAAGAGATTCGAATTTTGGAGTATATATAAATTAAAGTCACTTGAGATCTGAAGATCCGAACTGGATAGCACCTAAAGTTCTTTAACTATTATAATAGTGAGATCTAGACCTTTATAAGAGCATGTATTGATGCAAGATGAATTAGATAGGAGCATAGAGGAATATTACACGAATCAGGGTGACTAGAAGTTGGTGAAAAGAATTCAAGGAGTTATCCTTACTATGTATTGTAATGTGTTGTGATTTCATATTGAAACAAAGTACCGATTTCATCATTACGTCTAAAATAACTTAAAGATAAGCAGCAAGGCTAGGAAACTATCCTCAAGATTGCCTTCTTTATTGGTCACTTATATTTTAGATAGACAGTCTATCAACTCTGTGCTGACGTCTGTAGGAATCGACTTATAGAAATTCAGTAAGCCAAGGCTATCTCTTTTAAGCAACACATCTTCAGTCTCGACGCTAATTTTGATTCTATTAATAACATGGTTGCGAAGGGAATTTAGGGAGCACTACTTAACTGCCGCTTTTTGACTTAAATTTTGCCGTATCGCCAAAAGTGAAGCATCAAAGCTTAAGGAGATAAAAGACTGGAGCTATGCTAATGAAAAAGTAAGAAAAGATGATAGAAAACCACTCTTAACATAATCTACGTGACCTATTCTCACTGGGGAGTTTTAATTTCGTTGCACTGATGAAGTCCTCCGGCGGGTGAGTGCTATCACTAGGCAATCACGCATAAAACACACTATAGTAATAAGTGGCAGGCCTTACAAAATTGGCTAAAACTTGAACTATTAAGATGGCAACAAGCAAAGCCGTAGCTAAGAGACAAGCTCTAAACCTTCGCAAACCACATAGCTAAACTTAATCGTCGGCAACAGCAACCAAAGCAAGGATGCTGTGTGACTAAGTGCACATTGGAAGCTCTCTAACTTGAGCTCTGAGCAAACCGAGATTCTGTGCTTTAAATTGTCAAGGGCCAAGAGTGATGAGAAGATCGTGGGCGTTTAAAACTTCGGCACCCTGATGCCAAAAAACCTCTGTTTGTGCTGCCAGAGATCATGAGAGAAAGAAAGCTTTTTGAATGCCGATAATTGTCAGCGACATGTTCGAATATCCCTCAGAGTCCAACGGCACTCATCAAGGAGTCACTCACGACGCAACCTAAGATCTATACTGAATGCCATATAAGAAAGTGGACGGTCGCTACCTTGCTCAACTTGTGAGCAGACATTCTCTCACTCTGCTTTCCTTCAAGAAACACATGGAGCAAGAAGCATGGCTAGTTCGTAATTGAAGGATAAAGAAAGTTTAAGATGGTGCCAGCTAGAGCAAGTATTCAGAATTAATCCCATTGACCAAGGTTCAACTAAAGAGGAAGCAAGAGGAGAAGCTGAGGAAGATTGAGTTTCATGAATCAGAAGCCTCAGTGTATGGTGTCAGTAAAGTTTCAGTTAGCCTAAAATAATGACTCCATGCTTGAGAGTCTGTATACTTTGGAGGAGTGCGTTCAAAATTACCTCCACCTTGCTGATACGAAGCGAAGAAGACACATCATACAAGAAGAGATATGCTACAAGATTCTTACGAATTAACCTTGTAAAGATAGGAAGAGGAGGCTCTTGCCGCCTTCGCCCACCATACAAGAACTGAAGGTGTTGAGAAGAAGCGAGGGACAAAAACTTGAGTACGTTCTTAACTTGCTGGTGTTACTTTAGTGCGATCATGATTACAACAATATCATCGCATCGCCTTCCTAAATGGGCAGATTCAACTACTAAGAGAATTTGTCTCAGCACTCAGGCGCAAGATTTAGTATAGCCTTTCACTGCTATGTGCTCACTGACTGCTCCGTTCAGACGGAGTATGGAGTTGGCAAACTGGAGCATTGGGATTCGTGCACAAGAGATCATCAAAGCGCAAGAAACATCATATAAATGCTTGAACCAGTCCAGAGCCAACTGTCAAGACTTGACAGAGTTGTAAAAGAAGAGAAACATTGAGGAAGCATCGGTGCAAGGAACTGCAGGCTACCTCCCATAGAGACAGACTTGGCTCAACGGTTCAGTCCAGTGGGACATTTGGTCTATAGTTGTAATCCAATCAAACTTGAATGCGATATGAAACCCGATGAATACTCCTCGTGTGAAAGTGAAGATGATGCAATATAACTCGCAACAAGACATTGTAAGATAAGACAAAGGGTAACAGATCCTTTGAAAAGTAGTAAAACAAGGAGTAATAATTCAAGCAACTTATGAAACTTACACTCAGTTTATCTGAGTACCGAGGAAAGCACTTAAAGGTATTTTAAATAAATTCAATCAATAATTATTTATAGCATATTAGAAACAGCTGACCTCTAGCTGACTGAATTAGGGTTAAAATTTTAAGCCTTAGATTATATATTTTGAATGAAGAATTTAATTAAATAAAATTATTTTCATTTTTTTATCATAAATTAATGGGGTCTTTGGGGTTTGAGTTGATTCCTCGTTTATAATTCATCAATGAGGACGCACATGTTTAACTATATAATATTAGAGCACATTAAGATAGTATATTAGACGTGTTTAATGGATTTCACTGATATGTACTTATCTGGTCTACACGTGTCATAATGAGAGAGGCTCTCAGGGTATGACTGAACAATCGTCAAAGTCACTAATTCCTTCATACTTCATTAGAGAAATGGCTGGTGTATAATATCTAAATATCATGACGCTGGGATAGTAATTATTCAGAGAATACTTCGATGAGCGAGAAACTAGCTAGATGACATAATATTCTTGTTGTTATGAGTATATCAAGTCAACCTAAAGGTCATTGAGAGAAATTGATCAAAGTGTTAGACATTTTAAAATGAAGTGACATATAAGACTATTAATTTTCTTTATGTTTGTTCAAAATCTTAAAACTAAAGTGGCAAAATCGTAACAGAAGTTATAAGCTTTCACTATTATTCGTCGTTAATGTCTTTTTGCTTTTGCATTATAGCCGAACTTTAAAAGAATAGAGGATAAATTTTATGAGCAGTCCCTGGATAAGTGGATTAAGAAACATCAATCTAAATGGGATTATAGTTAAGATATGGGCTTTGATAAGGTAAAGGCCTCACATTAGTGACGATGGTATATATTCAATTTTTTGTAGCGAAGGAATAATATTTCCATATATTTGTACCTAGTATATATACTCGTAATGCAGTCTAGCAGGTATAAAATAAAATTTACTTATTGTAACAGCCGGAAGTAAGTTAAAAACTATCTAGTGGAAAGCACGCATGAGTTTGTTGTAAGATGATAAGGCTAGTCGCTAATATTGATTCAGGGAGTTTCAAATATTTATTTCATAACTCTATACGTAGTCAGGAAAGTAGACAATTCTACGAGGCTTAGATTAAGAGAGGAATTATACATTCTGGATAGCCTTATATGCAGTAATTTATTCTAATGAGTTAAGAGAAGTGCATTTCACTGTTAAGGTAGGAAAGTGAACAGAGGAATTCAGTCGTTGATATTAATGGAAGATAATTAATATATGTGCTGAAAGATGTCTTATTCTTGACATGTATAATTACGTAAGTCATAAACACTATTAACTTAGAAACTGACTTAAATAAAAGATAACATTAGCAAGTATATCAATTTTTTACTTTGAATAGAAAGTTGCTTTCAAGATAAGTATTATGAGATGATAATAATATAAACAGACTTATGCATCTCATAAACACTCCAGCATAAATATTCCATTGTTGCGGAGTAAGAATCTAGAGGCTCATATCTGAATAATTCGTTCTAGTGTATACGGTAATCCTCATTATGATATGATATAAGTTAAACGAGTCGATAAGTTTAGTCATAGGTTAGTGGCAAGACATACTATCGTGATGTAAGTCGAACCACATCGATTATTGAATTAGGTTCGGCGAATCTCGCTATAGTATAACCAGAATAGCGTCTCACTGTTTCGCAAGACTTGTAACTCCTCTCAGGACTTAGTGAGCGTAATATTGATCCTGCGATCCTTTGAATTGACCTAAATCAGATCTTATAATTCATTGTCATTATAGAGGAGTAATGAACGACTAGTATAATACTGATTACTCTATCTGTAAGCACGGGGCCGCTAATTGGTTAGCGGTACACACGTATGATTAAGTGTCCGAGATGGGTGTTATTTAAATAGAAATCGCAATTCTAGAATTCTACGAGTCATAACTCACATTGTAGGCTCAAGGTACCAATAATAAGAACAAATATTTATTGGTGAGACTTTGAATAATTCAAGGTTGACAAGCGCACTCTAACGTTCTAACATGGAGTTTGATAGTAACTTTTCAAAATCTTGTGCAACGCATTTGAGAATTAGTAACATTATGTGAAACTAATTAAGTACGTATAGGTTGCTCCAGAGATTATGGGCACAATTTACGTTCATGGTACTAGTATATACAATACAATATAGCTTACTCTTCCCACATCATTTATTAAATACAGATGAAAATAGTAAAGGTTAAAGTAGATTGAAGCACTACAGTCAAAGCGGAAATGGTGAGCAACATACTAATTTGAGGATAAATTCCTCGACTTCAGAAATACGGTACGCACTCATTTATTTAAAGAATTTTGTAAGCTAGATAAATATTTAGCAGAGTAACAATTAGGCTTCAACTTTATTAATTTTGCGTCTCGTAAGATAAGATATATATTATCGACTTTTAGATCAAAGAACGCGACAGTTGAAGACCACGGAATGCAAAATAAGACGTTATAATAATTTCAGGTACATTAACAGCAGTCGCTGGAGTTGTATTAGTTCGTTAATGTCATAACGAAAAGAGCACGAATATATTCACTAACACCGTGCTTTCGGGATCGTTCGATCTCGTTCCTTATTTGCAGATTATTATCGCTATGATAGTTACACACATTGTTCATTAGGAAGATGCTCTCTGAAGAGATACACGATATGTATAGAGTTAAACCATGATTATCGGCCTCTAAGGAGACAGAGAAAAAGACTGAGATTTATAAGAAGTATCTAATGAAGAACGTTAGGGTACTAATTTTGAATAGAATAAATTGTATAAATTTTATCAAAAATTTTGATCACAATACAACTTTTTATGTTTTTAACGTGGAGCCGTAATCAGGTTCCTTATAATATTTATGTAAATGATAATGAGTTAACTTTAATTTAAATTAAGGTTAGAAGCCTCAGTAGCGATTATAAATAACGAAGATTAGTAGTTACCTTGGATTAATCTCAGTGTTGCTAAATTGATTGCTGGATACCTATAGAGATGTTCACAATATTATAGTTTACGATGACTATAAAGTGCACTGCTTGGAGGCGGTCGCTCGTTTCGAAGTTAGAAGGTTTAATCAACATACTGTAATACCAATCCACGAGTCAAGTTATTGTGGTAATCTAATGATCTCAGATTACCTTTACAGAATTAATAGGATATGTTACGCACATCTTGGGGATACTCCTGGAAGGTAGAGAATAGATCATCATTAGAGTCAAGCGCTTTAAGGAACGCGAGTTACATAGAGAGTAAAAGTTTGATTATAAATGTAGCGATGTTGCATCATAGTGTAGAGTCTTAACTCAAAACGTTCTAACTTTATATCTGAACATTGCATTGCGATTCGTTGCATATTACAATCTATCTAACTGTGATGCAATTAATGATGTTCAATCGTGATCATAGTCGTCTATGGAATTATAGATGTAAAGGCTTAGATAGTCATACTAACCACTGTGAATAGAGCGAGGTGTTATAACTTTTTATTTGTCTTCGAGTATAGAGGCTCTTAATTATTCATAATTTAAATCTAAAAGTACTTTACTTGAAGTAACTTAGACATAATTGATTAGTCTCTAAAATCTTTAACAGTTATTAATCTTTTTTGCTGAAATTTCTTGATAGTGTAAAATGCAAAAGAAATAATTGAGTTAAATGCTTAGGATAAGCAATTCAACAGTATGAGGACCTTTCAATGAGGGACGCAAAAGATACTTTAAAATATGAAATTAAATTGATACAGACAATTCCTTTGCTATCTTAGGTACACAGACGAGACTCTTTCAAGACAAATTCGCGACTTAGAGGGCAGATAACACGGTATGAGCGCAAATGGATTAACAAATTGACAGAATTAAGAATAATTATCATAGAGTGTAATAGATGATTGAGTGTGCAAATTTGACATCTGTAGATATGATCTTTAATAATGGAAATGATACATGTTATGATAGGATTAAATTATATCGATGTTAGCTTAAACATCAAAAATCGGTTTTAAATTTTAAAGCAAAGTGTCATTTTTAGGACATAAACAAGATGTAAATTTAACGAACTCCGTCAAACACGAACGATTTAACAAAACTTTACTTTTGAGAATGGATAAGACTTGGTTATATAAGATGATTAGCAGCTTACCCGGGTTACGATTTGAAATTTACCGAAAATCGAGGGCCGCCAGCTTTTTAATATAATTAGAAATTAAGGGTAATCAAATATCAGTACAGTAATTAAAATTAAATCGGAACATACAGTTTAGGAGTTTTATGAAAAGTTTTTTTTTCTAATTTGTAGCTGCACTCTGATAAATTATATTTAATGTTAATCGAATGAAATGAATAGCATTATATCATGAACTTAGAGAGTATATATAGGCCGATTATTAGACCTATTGTTTTATTTGTGGACAATTTTGAACTGCAATTATATATTGTCTCTGCATTTAAATAGAGAGGAAAAATCTCTCAATTATTTTGTTTATAAAAATTTGAATCTTTCATGGTTCATGGAGTTTTGTAAATGCTTTATATTTTTCCATTAAAACAATGTTGCGAACAATACTAGGAAATTTTCATGTAAATAGCCTAGAGGTATCAGTTATTAATACCCAACCTTTTGCTGTCTATAAATTATCTCGAGCAATTCCTTATTTAGAATTGCTTGTTTATTAATCTAATTTAACGTAATTTTTTGGTGAGGTATCCACTACATCTCTCTTTATATCGGGGTTTATTAATAAATATAGAGATTAATCTTCTTATTCATCGAAGTTTGTGTTAAAACACTTGTCTTATGAAATTTCCACGACACGAATTAGTCTAACCTGTACATATATGTTATACAGTAGAGAATTTGTCGCATATACACTGTTCATAGCAGCTCACTGTAAGTTATAGATTACATAAAGTTTACCGAAGCCTATTGTTAAACTGAGGAATTGGTTATTTATTTAATTTTATTCATATCACTTAGTAACTTTATATAGAGACATTTTTTAAAGAAAACATGGTTTTGCGTATGGGGTATAGGAAGTATATAAGATATAACTGTCACAGAAATCTCAGTAATCGTTGTGGTCAGCAAATCACTTAGTTTCTATATGACATTAGACGGGACTAATTCTTCATGGGAATATCATAGGCTCTTCACCTCCTTACACTAAAATACTAGCTTTTTTCCATTATTTTTAAGGTTATTCATGGAGTTAATTTATTATCAAATAAGCTGTATTCTAGATGAGGTTTTAATGGGGGCATCATTGGCATTCTATATCACAAAATTAATATTTTTTTCTAATCAATTTCTTTATGCTTTTTAGATGTGCTATATTACAACTTTCTAACAAAAATGTTTATTAAATTATAACTTTCGATATATTGTTAAGAGATTTATTAAAACTAATAACGAAAGTTAAATTTAATGAGTTCATTTAAATTTTATATAAATTTTTTTGTTTTAGTTGTCTTACAAAAATTTGGACGTTATTTCCTTTATTATAGACATATAGATTAATAAATTTTAATATTATAGATAAGATGACTTTATCGTCAGTTTCTACTTAGCTTCCAATCTAGCAATAAAGATAAAGTTTCATTTAGAAATTATACGAAAATTATCTCTTAAAATATTCAATTTGCAAAGATTTTAATTCTAAATTAAATAAAATGTGGTTGATTGAATTATACGGGAAGCATCTGCACCCAAAACCCCATAATATGGATTAACTATAAAATTAAACTATTTAAATTGTATATAAGGAGGAGTTGAATTGGATTCAGAATTTTATTTAAAATTTCTTGTATTAATAAAAAATTTTATGAAAATGACGATCTATTCTTCTAGGAAATTGGGTATTTTTTAGTCTACGCTTTCACGTACCAAACACGGTATCCTAAAGTCTTTAAAACAGGACATGGGTGTATACATACTTGACGTTGTCTCATATATCGTCGAATTTTAGTACACTTTTATCGGTTGTCTTTTCCTTCTATTCTTTCTGAGATAATTTTAGGATTTTTGTGAGGTGTAATGATTTTAAAAATGGTTTCCTATAAATTCAGAGTATTTGCTTGGATTATACTATTATATTCTTGAAGTTTTATTTGAACCTAAATTTCATATAGGTATTTTACTAGATTTACCTTAGTCTTTATTCATTTACAATAGTCTTGTTGACGGAATTCTCTATGTTATTATTGCATCATCTTCACTTTCATCCCTAGTAGTATTCCTCTGGTTTCATAATCGCAATTCAAGTATAGATTGCAACTATAGACAAAGTGATCTTCATCTGCTATCTGCCGTTGAGCCATAGTCTGTCTCTACTGGAATTTCAGGCGAATGTAGCAGCACTAGTATCGATGCTACCCGTAGGCACTGTCGCTGCAAGATTGCTCTTTTTTCATTTCTTCTTTACATCAAAATTTAAAGTCTGATATGAAATGTCTCTATTGAACACTGTATCTGACTGGATTCAAATAGTTTTATTACTATTCACTGTTACTACTTGACTTTGTAGATTCTGTGCAGAAATCACAATCTCATGCAACTCCATCACTTCCTCTTATTTGACGAGTCAGTGTAACTATGGCCATTCTAAGCTATGATGAGCTGTGTTTGCAGCCAACTGCTAGAGCTACGAGTATATATGAATTGGTTAATTCTCTCACGCTGTTGGAATTTTCCACAATTTATAAGGGAAGGCGAGATGGCGTTGGTAATTCATCGATTCGAATAATAGATAATCTCTATGCAAGATAGAAAGAAAGTAGTTTTCAATGTTTTTTTGTCATTTCGTTTTTCACTCTTTAAATTACTGCTTTCAATTTCGTTACGCTGATCTAGGCTTCTATCATTTACAGTTGTTGGAACAATCTTCCTTTCCCAATACTTCTACGAAGGTATTCGTAAGAGCGACACTTGTAACGACACATACTCTTCTGTATGATGGTGTCTTGCTTCGTTCTGTGATGAGCAGGTAGGAGGTAATTTGTTGAACCACTCCTCAAATGGTAACAACGTCTCAAGCATGATGTGCCTTGCTTTGAGTCTAGCTGAAAACTTACTGACACCATCACATCTAAAGGTCTTCGTTATGAGGGACTGAACGGTCTACAAAAGTCTTCCTCATCACTCTCTTTCCTTCTTGCTTGCTTCCTTTTTAGGGTGAACTCCTCTATTTTGTCATTGATCTTAGTCGGATTCTTAGCTTCTAAATTAGGCTGGCATATTCCTGAGATCCATTTGCAATTTGGGGATATTAATGTTTTGTAATTTTCTTTACTCTCAATTACGAACTCAGGCATGTGACTTCTCTCCATCGGCTTTTTTTTTCTCTGAGGGGAAGATAGCATAGAGATCGACTAGGAATAACAATGTTGCGTCAAAGTTGTGAGCATACGCGATAGCGACGTCCACTTTCTAATGCTTCATAATAAAGATCTTAGGTTTGTCTGAGTGGACTTGCTGATGTGCGCGTTAGAAGGCTTCTCTGCAGATATTCGAGCACTGCGCTATGACATTACTCGCATCTCGAAACACAGTGGTTTGATCTTTAATTTTTTCTCCTATATGAATGTCTGGAGGCAGCAACAGAGCGTATGCCAATATCCTAGGTGCAGCGATAGTTAAACACGCCCCACTCGACTTCTCAACTGCTTGGCTTGTAACAACCTTTAGAAGCCAGAGATTCTTGCTCGAAGGCTCTGTTCTATGAAGTAGCTTCAATCCATGGGCCACTTAAGGGTGGCACTTACATGTTCTTTAAGTAATAAGGGATTTTGGCGGTGTTCCGAACATCAAGTGGTTAGGTTTACTTTTTGTGTTAACGTTCTCTAAATGGTCTCGTCAAATTCTTTGTGGGCTATAGCTACTCTTTTCTGGTGTGCCTCATCTAAGGAACTATAGCAAATATATGTTTTTAAAATTTTAATGATTGAAATAGTCCAACGCCACTATGTATAATCTACTGTATGTCTTGTCATGTTCGCTTTTAGGTGCAGAAGAAGTATAACCTAGAAGAGTCACCGAGGACACATTCGTCACGCATGTTTACAAAAAAGATGATAAGTTTGTTTGATTGTTTCTTTCATCTTTCTTTGTTGAATATTATGGGGATAGCCTCCATCCATTTAAGTAAGCTTGCTATATTTCGACGTTGGGGAAACTTTTTTGCTACGAATATCCTATACGTATCTTTCAAAAACTGCAAGGTTTTGAGTCTAATGCTATTCTCACACTCTCGCTATGTCAATCCTCATGTTAGTCTTTACAGTTAATGTCTGACGTACGACAAATTGCTTAAAAATTTTGCTGCTACTAATTTCATTGCAACGCGTATTGAACTGCTAGCATTACTATTGCAGCAAACTTTGATAGACTCAGAAGGAATAATTCTATTTCAATTTCAATCGTTTTAAGAAGTATTTTTGTTATTCTTCTCTATTGAAACCTTTGTACAACCACATCTCATTGATGCATCAAACTTGCACCTGATTCGCTTAGTTCTCTAGCTCTATCTATTTCAGATTGTCATCCTATAGGATATCACTATTAAATAGTAAGACTTTAGCTTCGTTCGGATTAAGATCAATAATAATAACTTTGATTTTCACATAGAACAACGAGTACTCGAGCAAGATGGTGGAAAACTTGAAATGGTTAAGGCGAGTTATAAAGAGTGTGTTAAAAAGAAGCAAAGACAGTTGAGCATATAAATTCTGGAGCTTTTCGCGAAGGGAGTACTGAAGGAAGACCTTTCTTTATACTTTAGGTACCTCACTTACGCAGGTTAAGAATGCTTCATAATGGAGTAAAATAATCTTAGTTGGTGTTGTTCCATTTTCCAGACAATGTATGGAACAAAAGAATCTCGTATCCTCTAAAGCAATTCGTTGCTGATGGAGAAGAAAGGGGCATAACGTCAGAAACAAGTGGCGATTTTTGTTCAATCAATGAGCATTGTGCGAATAGTACTTAAGCCAAACTGGGTATCTTTCAATTGATAGCGATTCGTCATTGTGTAACACTATATGTATGGTATGATGCGATGGGAATCGGAGGTCTCGCTTTACTAATTTTTGGGACCTCTATACCGTTATACAAGGAACATCCTTCTTCAAAATACTATACCCGTTGCCAGCATGAAGCTTAGTGTCATTCTTTGCGTCACTTGCTTACTGTATAGACGTGTCAGAGTTATATGGGACTAGGGGCAGATCATTTGAGATGCTTAACATATATTTAATAGAAAGGTTCTACTGCAGGATACTTGAAAGAAACATGACCCAATACCGATTCATGGCAATAGAGGTTGCATGAGTCGTACTGAAATGCGCTTTATTGAAGCAGGGCCTTCGAAGTTAGTCCCTTATAGTCTATCTGACTAGTAATTGTAGCTTTTGAGACCGTTTAACTGTGCTAGTATGAAACACCTGAGCAACTACGCCATCTCACTTACATGAAATGTAGATGAGCGAAAGGTAATTACGAGCACAGAAAAGCCTAGAATTCAAGCATCGAGGTGAGACAGCGTCAATCAAATCATATCATACACTTAGGCGAAGAGAGATTGCATCATAGATTTGTGGAGAGCAAGGTATTGATCCAGGGAAAGCTAAGGTCCATGCATGAGGCAGCCCACCATGACGGAGAAGAAATGGCTCTTCTACCTCTAACTTGACTTATTTGGTAAAGAAAGGTTCTCTCTCTTCTCCCAGATAAGCAAAAGCAATTTGACAATCTAAGAAGGTCTGGTTCAATTATAATATTCATAGACTGCATTTTTATACATATCGTTTTAAGGTGATCTTCATTAACTTTTGATCTTAATTTATTTGCTCTATCTCGGAAGGTCCTTATAACCGCTCAAGTCTCAGCTATTATACGGGTTGTACTGCTACTTACTAGGTTTTTCTAATACTCTTATTCTTATTCTACACTTAGACTTAACTACGATCTTTATCCTCTAAATATTCGTCCTCTGCGTCCATTGTTAATTTTCAGTTACCTCAGGTGAGAGAGGCCTTTTGCCTCCTATAAGTTGCTTTTGGGCTAATTTGCTGATTTAGTTCATTTTCCCACTTATTTTTTAAGCTTTGGATTTAGATTCTTGATTTTTTGGTATAATTCAGATTGTCCTGCTCTTAAGCAAGTCAGGTATTTAGATCTTCTAAATCTTATGCATTGAATGTTAAATAGTGACGATTAGCTTAAGTCATGTGGATTTACATATAAACACTAACTTTTATAGAGAGGGGAGTTTTTCTTCGTCGTCTCAAGTGAACTTGAAGTTAATTATGGAATAATGAGTTATTATAGTTCTGTGGAGCTGTAAGATATGTTGAATAATTAGTCGATGCGATAAGATTGATGAGAACAGCAGCTTCTTTATGGTACGATGTCCAACTTGTATTACTTGCATAATTTCCAGTGAGACAATACTCAATGCCTAGTATGACTCTCTGGCGAGTAGGAAGAAAGTTTAATAATTCATACATTTAGATTGGTAGCATGGAATGCATCTCCAATATGGCTCATGTGTCGTATTGCTTTGAGTGAGGCTCTTCTCATATTGAGTCTTATGTTACAATATTAACTCTGACTTGGAGAGTTACAAGCGACATAGATCAAAGAGTCTCTATCAAACGCTAGCGCGTTAGAAGAGTAACTTGGTTATCATTTGTTTTTGAATTAAGCTATGCTTAATCATTCTCGAGTGTCCTTAATTTATATATGCATTCAATTACGCAACTATCAATCTGCCTGTTCTTCCGCTCTGTCTATGGAGAGCGATGTTACTGTAGTTCAAATATTGCTTCTTCATAAGCCTGAGTCTTTCGAGCTGAGTTTCTCAGCATTTTTTGCAAGTGAACCACTGTTAGTTCTAATAATATTTAGCATGTATCTTATTTTCTCGTGCACAGAACTTTTTCTATGTTTTGGCTATAACGAATGCGTAGCGCTGGCTACTTGTTAATTTTAATCTTGCAATCATTCTTGTAATAAATTGTGAGTGTGTGACTATGTAATGACCATGGGCCTATGACCTGTCTCAGGAACATGACACATTAAAAACTCTCTCAACGCTAAGTTTAACACTTCACGTCAAGAGGGGCAGAGCTAGCGCTACTGATAGTGGATATCCTGTACATTAGTTTCCGTCAATAAGTGATAATTCAGCTAGATCAATTTAGTTATTACGATTATAATAAATACTATTAAGGTGTTCTGATCTGCGTTAGTAAGTAAACGTGAGTTCTTTAAGTAATTGGGGACCTAACTTATTTCTTTAATTCTCACACACTTATCAAAACTCTTTCTCAGCATTTATATAGAAAATGTCGTTAGCGACCGTTTTAGGCTGTTACTCACCAGTTTTGTTAACGTTATTGCCCATTTATCAAAGCGACTACAATGAGGGTGGATTGCCTACAATATTTCTACGAAAGAGATCATTTCGAGATAGACTAGGAGATTTATCCATCACTTAATGTGGAGATACCTGATTCTTATGCATGCTTACTGCTGCGTCATAATAATCAATACCTATACATGAACTTCTAATGGCGGCTGTCAGTAGCTGAATGAGGAGTTCTATATGAGAGGATCATCGAATACTAAGGATTGAGGGGTTACATCAGTTGCACACCTACTTGTAAGAAGAGCTAGATGTAGGAAAAAGCGAGGTGAACATTAACATATAGGCACATTTAGAGTTATCTTGTTATCATTTCTGCACAAAGGAAACTTTATCATATATGTAACTGAGAAGTATATGGATACTGAGTGGGCGCTGGCATTTACTCAGAGGATCATTTTATGCGATTCGAATTGAAATTTGGAGTCTCGTTTTGAAGTAACTGAGACCCATACTACATATCTGATATTAAAAATGTCGTGTAGGACTGGGCAAGATGCCGGAGTGATATATTTCTGGCAAATAGCTCATTTATAAATATGATATACAACGGGAGGATTAAATTGAGCTTTAGGAGGACTGAGTACATGTCGTACATTTTTCTATATATGTAAATCTTTCTGTACAATATATTGTACCATCTTAGGCAGCGATTGCAAAATTATTGGGGAGGATGATTCTGTAAATGTATAAGTAGAGAAGATAAATTTCATTATTATTATTTTCACTACGCAATCTTCTTTAACGAATGTTTCTTAATTCGAGATGGCTAGATTAAATTAATGTTCGCGGTGTAAATATTTCTGTAATCAATGTCTAGTCTGATTTTTATTTTCAACTGAATTTTGACTAATTTGGAGAGGTTGAATATATGTATGTGATCATAAAAAATTGCCAGTATCGCCTAGCATACCTACTGTTTTTCAAAAAGCTTCTAGTAATAAACAATAAGTAATGCATTTACTAATTTAGATTGAGCTAAATTAGAAGCGTATAGACTTATGTTTCTTTCAGTATGATACACTAGACGGTCTTGTTGAATAAATTCTCATTGACTTGATATACTTATGGATAAAAAAAAAAATCATACTATATAATCTGGACGATATTAAAGATGTAAGCAACTATTTGGAAATTCACAATATTAATCTCTCCTAAAATGTTATAAATTTATTTTTGAGTATATTAGCTGTCTCTATTTATAAATAAAAGAAGTAGGTGCTTTGAGTTTAAGAAACGCATTACAAGATAAATTTTTATTCATTATTACTTCTACATTATCTCAAAACATCAAAACACTACAGATAAATGTCCTTCATAGATGCTGTTATTGTGCTACATATCGGTATCTAAGTATAGCTTTCGTGGGTAGAGAATTTTGATTCATACAAACTAATTAAGGTTTGAATTAAGATATTAGAATAATGGAGGGCAGGAGAAAGTCAGTATTTCAGAAGGTTATTCGTAGTTATTTTGCAAGTTAATAATGGACTCTGCTCTAGTCATTGAAAGAAAGATAGTTCTTTTCTTACTTCAAAGAGTAATAAGCTCGCCTATTCAATGCTTAGAATTTATTACAATTAATCATACTACCTATCTCTTAATCAGAGGCCAAGCGCTATAATAGAATCTTTCTAGTTATAAAGAGGATATTAAAAAAGCCCTTGTCGCAAATATAGCAAATATATTTGCGGAGGCTTATGATCAGAGTAAGAGACACTGTAGATATATCACATGATTGTAATAGTTGTATAAGCACATAATTTATTGATAAATAGAATAGCACTATAAGGAAATTTGATAGTGTTAAATAACTACACTTAGTATGGCATTATAATCGCAGTTTTGTTTGGTGTGAGTGATTTTTTTTTTCTTTTAATATGGTTTGTTTATCCTTTTCAATTGAGTTTAGTCTGCCTTAGAGATGAGAATGTTTCTCTTGCATTAAACCTTGTAGTTCAAGCATATTTTGGAGTGCGGTTTCTAACTCTTTCTTATCTTTAATTAGCTCCCCTATTATATCTCTTTCTCTTGATTATATATCTATTAAATTATATTATGATAAAAAGATATCTTGAAGGAGGTTAAAATGCCTGGGCTGAGCTCTAGGCCGCAAGTGGTGAGTAGTAGTAGTTGTCTATTCTTATTGGGGAGACACTCCTGTCTTCACTATTGTTTGTGCGATATCCTGCATTTGTTTGAGGCTATCTTATCCTGTTTAAGCAGTGAGTATATTTAACTAGAAATATTTTAAGTTAAGGTTTTTTTTTCCTTTTAAGAAATTATATTTGTAATAGTTAGCCAAGTCCAAATATTTGCTCTCTAAATTTTACATTTTCTCATGAAGGCCCATAATTATCAACTCCATGTCTTACTATGAAGCGACTGAATTAGTGAGATACTAATCTCTTTACTGATTTAGAGGAGTATTTGAGTTTTGATTTTGAGAGTTCAGTATGAAAGAATTTGCAGTAAGTTCACTGCTTTGCAGATATGGCCGAGAGAGTTAGTATGGATTCTTCGATGTAGTATGACTCTGAGAGAAACCTCAAAATAAATAAATATTGAGTGGTACAATTAAACTAGGGTTTTGTGCAGAATTCTGAGGATTAATTGAAAATTAAGTTCTGTTTAAAGATGGCTGCTGATCTCTCACTTAGTTATTAGATCTACTTAAAGAACGACTGGTATATTTGCCTGTGTCAGAGCTTAATATGTTCACATTTATTGGGTGGTTTTGAAGGCTTTCAGGGATAAATGAAGAGGAAATCATTTGCGCCTAATCACTCTAATTGTAGGAGCTGCGATTACTCTCAGAATATTATGATGAAAAGGTTCATGTTGTGTATATATGAGCAATGTCACTAATTGAGTATTGTGCTTTCTATTAGCTGAGTGGTTACTGTTTATCATTGCATTGGAAGGACTTCCATTGCCATGTCCTCCAGCAATAAGGAATTTTGGTTGCCGAATTTATGGAAAGAAAAGAGTTTGAAAGGGTTATATTAAGTCGAACACATGATATTCTAAGGTTCTCTTGTGAAATAAGCACTTTAGGTTTACTATTTTTAATTCTATCAGCATTTAATAGAGCTTGGTACTATATTTAACAGAGCTATAAACATTCATAACACAGTATGCAATTTAGGAAATTTTATACTCGCTGTGCTTGATATGGCATTATGAAAACTACTATACATTCAGGAGTGATAGAGGAAGAAGATAATGAAAGTGAATTTTTTTCTCACATACTAAAGATGTCTTTTAATTCTCATTACAGCTCTAGTTAGTATAATGGCGGATAAAGCAAAAGAGGCATTTAAATGTGAATATTTATTAGAGTTGCTGCTTTTCTCAATTTAAAAGATTACAGTGTGAATTAAGAATTTATAGGTTCTGAGTTATTATGTACAGCTCATTAATAATTTACCACCACACTCTTTTTGAAAATGAGTCTTAGATTAATTCATATTAGATAAGAGTATCTCTTGAGAGATCCTAGTGAGAGGATTGAGAATGTAAAGAAAGGTCGCATATTTTTTAATAATTTTAATAACTAGTTCATTTTAGCTTAGACAAGGATCATTTGTGAAAATGGCAAAAGCTTCTAAGGCTGGACAACTGCTAGTGAACTATCCTCAATACTTTATATGGAGAAAAACACTTTTAAGTCAGTACATTTAAGGAACTTTTCCTAATTATGTAGAAGAGTACAGGATTACACTTTCGCGTAATAGTTCAAAATTAAATTAGAGGTCGCGCTAAGCTTGGAGAAAACTGTAGGCATTTTTTATTGAATCTCAAAGTTTGGGAGTTTAGCTCTTAGAGCTTGAAATAACTAGCGGAGATCTGAGTGCCTATACTATCTTTGCTTCACGATTATTAGCTTCTCATTTTAGATAACTCTTAGAAAGAGTTTTTCACAAAAGATAGGCTGTACGGTTAATTTAGGTTGCTAATTTTCTTTAAGACCTGAGCTTGGAATGTAGAGAGAATTGCAGTTACTACGTTACAATTCATCTGTATCTACGTCTTCATCGACAGTATAAAATTGAGAAAGTAGTAATTTGATTACTAATTAAAATAGATGGTAGAAGATCGAGAGGGATTGTAATCTCTTAACACCTGCGAGGATGATATGGGTTTCAGCGAAGATAACTCCTTCTTTTTATCATAGTGGTAACTAATTATTTTGGACATTTAAATTATAAACCGGAGCGATAGAGAAATATTAGAGAGCCCTCTCTAAGGATTTCAATGTAGGTATTATGATGCATAATGGATTTGAAGCATAGAGACGTTTTGTCAATTCTAGAATGATAGAAATGTTTTAAGCTTAGCACGTTGAATGAATGAATTTAAAGCAGGTCAATACAGACTAGCACTATTAATCAGTCTCTTTATGTCAAAATAATTATCCTGATCTGGTGAAGTGTGCTGATTTGAAACTATCAATACTTTTACTCAGTTTTTATGCTATTGCTCTGCAGTCATTCACGCGTGTATGTCTATGCATGATTTCACTATCTAGTGAATACTATATGAGTAGGAAATGATCTTTAAATTTTTCTATTAAATGTTTTCTTTTATTTCTGCAGGGGGGTTTGAGTAGCTATTAGTATTAATTATTGGCTATTTAGTTCTTTAATCGAGGCCTAGTCTCTCTCATGATTTTTTCTGGATATCTTGATAGGAGATATTTTGTTCGAATCTTACCTGGCTTACACAAATGATCCTATTCGTTACTACTACTGATTTCTTGATGTAGAGGACTCTTGATGAGTGAGAATTTCTTTCCTCATGGGTTGTTCAATCAGCATAAGCAAGGCACTAGTTGACTAAATATCAATCTCAAGATGCCATGTTACAACTCTCACAGACTAGTATATCTCCTAGAGAGTGAGAATATCGAGTGTAGTATATGCTTATATTTATTTATCACATTTGTCTCCTGATAAAATGGCTCTCTAACGCTTTGAATGTGGGAATTTACTATTTGGTATATACATTTATGGCTATATCACTTGTGAAAGTTAATACATTTTGTGTGGGAAATATCTGTATCTCTCTTGAGTGTAGACACTCAAATCTGAATTATGGAAGGGCATATTTAGTACTTTGGGGCTATAGACTTAGTCTTTACATTTTAATGGCACCTAGTATATCATATACAAGCGATCAATATTATCTGTAGAGTCTGTCTGATGAAGTATCGATATCTTTATTCAGAGACTAGAGACATCGGAGATGCATGTAGAAAAATGTATCATGACTGATTTAAGATAATTCAATACTCCATAAGTTTAGTTTCACAATTTCGCGAGGTATCATAGATATTGACTTTCTGAGTGATTGTATTTTGTCACAAATGTCTTTACTTAGTAAAAGTGTGGACAGTTTGGTCTAAGATGTGTGTCTGCAATCGCTTAAAATCGCTTTTTGTGGCCCGCTTACAGCACTCTAATCATAACCATTCATATAAATTGATATAGTGTACTTTATGTCAATCACTCGTTTAAGTCCTTAATACAATATTCGAATTTGCTCTCATTATGATAATCTTTGCAAGCTCTGCTATACGTATGTACTATGGATATCAATTCTTACACAGCTTATCTCGATACGTCTTTTTATTAATATAAAATCCATAATATCTTCTTATGTTATATGTGCGAGGAAAGTTTTATGTTAAATTCGTTCTCTAACTTTGTCTATGGCTAATTTGAAAGGGCTAGTGTTCGATATGCCATTAAACGGAGGTCAAAACTATATTTATGAGAATAGTAATATTTGTATTGGCAGTCTTTCAATTTGCTTAATTCATTCATGAAAATTTGATTTCTCAATATGTAATTTCCATTCTATCGCACTGAGAAAAGCGGCTAGATAATTTTCTAGAAACATTAGAAGCGCTCTATCGTTATGATGAAAGTCTAATATTTTCACTTTAGTTTGCTGAGATTCATGAGCCAACTTGATGATGTCATCAGAATTTCATAAGAAATGAGATTGAGGGTAATTAATGTTTTTGGTGACGATGCGATTCCATATTTATAAGATATCCTTTTGCGTACGAACTGAATTTGATATCTTTCTAAATGAGCCAGATTCTTTATCGTAATATTAAGACGAGCTATTAAAGTTTGATCGAGGAAATATAGGAGTTGTTCAACTCATGATGGGCACTTTCAATATCTTTAAAATAGATTCTCAAGTAATCAGACTTCTGCCAAATACTTTGATGATTTTGAATAGACCCTTTATTCAACTTATAAAAGAAGATCAAGGCTTGCGACTTATCAGAGACATACCCATATCTTTAGTAGGAGACTTTATCCATATTTGCTCTCTTTCTCAGGCAAACACGTATAGTCAACTTGACAGCTTCATTTCTCGCATGAATAACATTTTTATAACAAAATGGGATTTTATAGAGTAGGAAGACTTTTCCAATCTCCTTCATTAAATTTCTCAAGAATTGAAAAGTAGAAACCCAGTATGGATTGGGAAACTTAATAACATCTTAACTTTAACTGAAGATTTTATGCATCTTAGTCATGAAAAAGGTTTTAAAAGCTTCAAAGAAATCATGAATGATTGCTTGAGAGCAGATTTTACCAAAATTTAAAAGTTAAGAGATTTACCTAAAAAGGTGGATGATTTAAATGAAAGTGACATAAAGAAGATGATAGAAGAATTTATTGCCCTCAATTAGGGCAGCACTACTCTTGGAATCATTGATTTTACAAAGTCTCCAGCAGCCTTTGCTCCTCTTAATGAAATAGAGAATTTCTAAACTTCTTTAGGCTTTGAATTATTGACTTTGCAAAAGTTTTGTCTCAATTATATAAAATCTTCAGATAAGAAGAACCTATTTTTAAACTTTGGAATAGGCAATGGAAAGACTTTGCTTTGCACATCTTTGGCAGTGATATTTGCACTGGAGAGTAAATAACCTTCAATGATTATAGGAAAGAATGATCACCTTGTTTTAAGAGATGAAAAAAACTTTGGTCCTCATATAAGGAAGCTCGGCCTAGAAGTCAATGTAAACCAATTTTAAAATCAACCTGGAGTCTACTACATGACCTAGAAGTATTTTGAGTCTTGCATGGAAGACCCAGCATTCATCGAGGTCTGGTCTGAGTCAAAATGTATTCTTGATGAGTATGATTGGTTAATTTTCGAGGGAAATGTGTCTATGATGGGACAGACAATAGATTTCTTAAAGCTTTGCAAAGGCTGTGTCGGATTCACAGGTTCAATTTTAAATGAAAAAGAAAGAGCCTGCCTAAATCTTGCCTTCGGTGAGGAAGAGATACAGTTTCCTAATATCAATTGCATCTTGGGTGATAAAAGATAAAACATGGGATAGCAAGTTGTAAACACTACCTAAAACGATTTCTTTAAAGCAATATAGGATATCTGTTTAAACTAAGTCTACTTAAGCCCAGTTGTCATTGTAGCGTCATCTTCATACTCGCTTTTAGAGTAAAATTTCAAAAAATACAGCAACCTTCCTTTCTTCTCTTTGAAATCTATGAAAGGAGTTAAGGTTGAAGCCTAGATTGAAAAGTAATTCACTTAGAGGAATTAATTGAATCAATATGGAGTGTTCTTACTAAGTGAACAGCAAGGTAGAGGAACTGACTTCAAGTCTGACTAAGATATAGAAAAGAACGGAGGATTGTATATAATAGTGGCTGATCTTTTCTCATAACGATCTTTCTGCCAGATAATAGGCAGAGTAGGCAGACTATAAAAGCGAGGCCAGTATCGTTAAATCATATTTAAGCAAGGAAGCAAGCTATCTTTTACACAAGAGAGGGACCTTTTATGGCATCTAATGGAAAATCAATGCCATTAAAAGCTTTCGTAACTTTAATCAATGCTAGCCTCTCCTTGATAGAATGATTTAAAAGAACCACCTCTCCCTTCTCAAGCCTATTAAAGAAACAGCCATCTTAGAAACAGCTTCTAAAATATTTATGGATATTGAGGAGAATAAGGAAGAGAAAATCGAATCAGCATAGATTTTAGACTAAGAAGTCTCGAATGTTCATTCTCTGTCTCAATAGCGCTAAGCAGAGGAATCAGAAAATAAAATTCTCGGAAAAGTTTAGTCTTCCCTCGAACTTAATAAAAGTTGTGATGTGTAACAATCCGTATCCAAGGAAAGCTCTCCTTGTTAAAAATCCTGAATGCGATAAAAACCCTGAGCTCGAAGAAATGGAAGATAGCAACAAAATTCAAGAGAGTAGAATCAGTGACAGCGAGAAAGATAAAATATTGAAAAGTCAAGAAAATGAAGAAACAAAAGAGAGAAAAAGAACTTTAAAAGCATAGTAAAAGATAGAAATTAGAGATTCAAAGTAAGTGAAAACTCAAAAGACTTTGAATGCTTCAACTAATCTTTCATTAAACAGTAAGGCCTCTGAAGATTGTGACTTTAAAAACTAACTAATTCTCTCAGAAAGCAGTAATAGCAAAAGAGGTTAAAACAGAGGTGGCTACAAATTCCTTGGAAAGAAAGTTACTCCAAGAAAAACAAGATCAAAGGCTGGGAGATTTTCTGATTGAAATTATCGAACTGATAGATTTAGGATTGATAATTTAAATACTTAAAAACTTAACTAAAGTTTAGATAAAAGCAAAGCAAAGTCTGCTATCTTCTTAATTCTCATTGCATCTTGTCGCTTTCTTGTTGCGGTCTTCCTTCGTAGTCAATTACGCCTTAAGAGTGAAGCTGGTGTACTAAATCTCTGTAGGAATTTAGATCATCAATTTAATCTCTTAATCCTTCAAACTCAACTCTCATTCTTTTGTTATCCTCCAGATACTTTTGTTTGCTTCTTTTCAATTGCTTCTCTTCTACTTTCACTTCTTCTAAATCCACATTTCTCCTTCTTCTTTGAGTGGATTTTTTAAGTAAATGAGCAGATCTTCCTTTCTGGACTATTTTACAGTTATTAGTAGTGATAATATTTACCGCTGTAATTCATTGAGTCTTGAAGGGCTTAAACAAACTCAGGCTTCATATGTACTATTAGATTTTGTGATTGATCAAGCCTCTCTCTTCTCTTTTTCTTAGCTTCGGTTATCATATAGCTCACTCCCTCTCTATCTAGAGAGAGCAGAACATCACAAATCCATTTTTTGTCTAAGTGCAGCCAGTCACATTAATCAGGCAAGTACTTCATTAGAGAGGGCTTTTACTTAGCGAAATCCATAAAGTCATCCGCAGTTAACCCCTCTATCTGTGGAACAGCAGAGACAATTACATCATGCCTTCTTAAATACTAAGTACTTTTAATAGGGAATGGCTTACTTCTTTTTCTCCGTTAAGGATGCTCTTAAAAAAGTATATGTTTGTGCAGGTCATTTTTGGAAGGTAGGCAT
This sequence comes from Tetmemena sp. SeJ-2015, assembly GCA_027382625.1. NCBI lineage: Eukaryota > Ciliophora > Spirotrichea > Sporadotrichida > Oxytrichidae > Tetmemena > Tetmemena sp. SeJ-2015. The sequence goes on from JAJKFJ010020898.1 coordinate 290,102, forward strand.
TGCAGTCTTAAGTTAAAAAGTCATAAAGCTCTTTCTTGGAGCCTATCTTCTCTGCAATTTAGTGAACATTTACTTGTCTGAGGCTGTTCTCCATTTCTATCTGAGTAGTATGCTGTAATAGTTAATAAAATTTACTGATGGCTGATTCGTTGCACCTTCTTTTCCTTTACTTTATTTGTAATTAACTATTAACAACCCCTAGGTTAAATAATATATACCAAATAGGAATACTCTACTAAGAAAAACACCTTAGCTAGACTTAAAATATATTAACTCTAAACTTTTAATTATATTTAATATAAAAATGAAGTAGCAAGATATACGAACATTCTATTAAAACAGAGACTATCTCTCTTAAGACGGAGCTGTGGATTCATCTTCTTAATCTAGCTAAAGTCCTCCCAGGTAAAATTAGTTGGAGATCGAACTTAAATATAAGAGCACTACTATAATACAAATAGGCTGTGCAAAAGACAGTGATTTTAAAGTAAAGCGACTCGTAATGTAAACAATAACAAACTTAGAGTCTCTTCTCTCTCAGAGTTCAGCAGATGAGAAATTATAGCATTAAATTTTTGATCCGTATGAAATATACAATGATGCCACGACTCAAGATGAATCTTTGCGAGGTGTTGATAGTATTCAATCTATCAAATTTATAAATGAAGTTGCAATAATTCATTTGATGCACGAGATAGAGTAGAAAGGGCTATCTTATTCTCAAAATGAGATAGCTTTAGAAGTATAAAGTTATTTGGGCTAAGCAAATGAGTAGCAAATCTAAAGTTGCCTTATATCATCCAACGATGAGATTGATTTTACTGCTTAAAGGAGCAGGTCTAACTTTAGATTACGGAAGAACAACGAAAAGGTTAGAAGGCAATTAGAAGTTGCCAAATCTTAACAACTTTATATTAAATAGCTCCTAAGTATTGGTTGTACTAAGAAATCTATATGTTGAAGAATGAGGATAACATATCACACATTTGAAAAAAAGCTAGGCGCTAGCTTTGGTGTATCCTAATAAAATTTGGATTAGGAAATAAAACTCCTAAAAAAGAGAAGAATTAGAATCTCAGAGCTCCTTAGTAATATTCTCTCAAAGAAATAGGAAAATTTTAGCCTTAAATCTCTAAGAATGAAACTCAAAGATGAGTACAAAATCGAATGCTCAACGACGTTTATCAGGTCTATTTTAAAATAAGATTTAGGATACTCTTATAAAAAGATTTATCACTTGAGTGAGAGAGCTAATCATCAAACCTCGATTTAGCTTCGCGCGTTGGCTGCCTGACACTATGTTAAATGCTTGCAAAATGAGATTTGCATTATAAATATCGACGAAAGCAGCATCTAATATTCTCAGAATAGAAATTTTGGCTGGAGTGCTACTTGCATTTAATCGTTCACCTCAGCTCCAAAAAGACTTGCCAAAGTCAATATAATAGCTGGTCTGGCTTCTGATGGAAGGGTGTTTTATTAAATAAACGAAGGAAAAAATAATAGCGTCTGCTTTATTAATTTTTTGCTTCAACTTTCTTTAAAACTTTAGGCTAATGATAGGAATTGGAGAACGAAGTATGTGTTTATGGTGGACAATGCTGCTTACCACAAAAGCACTTATGTAAAAACTAAATTAGAGAGACATTGTCTCCCTCTATTTTATCTAGGTCCTTATCAATTTGATTTAGCACCAGTAGAAAAATTTTTTGCTTTTATAAAGAAAAGCGATCTGCTTCAGTAAACTAATTTTAACCCCAAAAAGTAAGAATTTTTCTTAAGATTCTGGATTAATCATATTTTGATTAGATCAGATTAAAATCTAGAGGCAATAGCTCGAACTATATCTCTTCTTGACACAAGTTGGGTGAAAAATTCATTCTTTAGCGCACTCAAATTCGCTCTGAGATACGGAGTATGTCTGCCAGTCTGATATCCTTATTCATCAGTTTTATTCATTCAGATTATACTTTATTTTTTCAATAAATAATTCGTTAGAAAGTATTTTGCTCCTACCTTTGGAAGCATTTTAAACTTTAAATTTTCTATTTAGAGTTAATTGGAGCCTCTTATTCCTTCGAATTAATTTTATAGTTTTAATTTTAGCAAAAGTTTTTCAAACTTTGCCTTTTCTACGATTTTTTTACTAAAATATAATATGCTTGCTCTTTAGAAATTTTACTGTAGTATTTAAATTCTCTGAATATTTAGCTTAGTAGAACTTTATTTACAGTAACACACTTATAAGTATTGATAACTTTTTGTAAATATTATTCATTTAATTCTGAATTCTGTATAATTTTTTCTTAGATAAATCTATCTTAAAATTGTAGATATACTAGGATTATATTCTTAGAGAGATTGTTTCAAAAAAACAAAAGTGCTATTTACACTTCAAAATCATATTGAATTCGACAATTATTTGGAGAAGGCGCAGTTAAAGTTTTCTGTAATAAGAGTTTCACATTCTAAAATTGGCACCTTTAAGTTTACATTACTGCTGAAATTTGAGCAACTGATTTCTTCGTTTATAGATTTAGGAAGAGTTCTTATAATACTTTCTCTTAGAATTGTCATGAAAATCCGAAGTTTGTTTTAATTAAAATTAGCACAATAGAGCTTGAAATATTCAAGAGAAACTCAAAATAAAGTGTATGAAAATCATACTGCGCTCTAGATTCAAAATTTGGAAAGATGTTCCTTTCATTTTTGTTATTTATAAATATTCTCACATCTCTAAGTTTAGCCTATGTAAATATTCTTCTCCTCTATCTAGTTTACTAAGATACAATCACTCTCAGACTTTGAGGTTCTGTTCTTCAATAATTTCTGTTAATCTACTTAATCTATTTTGAAAAGCCTTGCGAAAGATTCTCTAGAGAGGTAAAAATGTAAGTTTAAAGTTGATGGGCAAAGTAACTTTTTTAATTAGAGTATAGACGCCAAATAAAATTTGATTTAGTTTTTATCTGAAAGCTTCTAATCTTCCTCCTTCACCTAACGAGAACTTAAGTCTCAATATCAGCCTTAAAAAAAGCCGAACAAAGGTGCATTTAATCCGCTCACAAAAGTGAGCAATAGTACAAAAGTACTTGATAAATGTTGAGGAAAAATTAGAAGTTTCAAACCTCATAGTAAAAGCAATCGAAAAGGTGGCCTGCTTCAAATATTAGAGCTGCTAGCTCAAATTGATGATAAGTCTTTCTTCTATATATTTTAGCATTTTAGAATCAAAAACATTAGTGGAAGTTTAAATGCGATCTGCGGATAATTTTATCTTTTAAATTTATAAAATATTTTAAATTGCTTCAGTTTATACAATTAAAATAGTTTGGCAATTTTAGTTTAGTCAATATTTAAAAACTTTAAACTTTGTGATTTCGCACTTTTAATTTTTAAACTTTGATCTTTTCTTAAATTTAAAGTGTTTAAACATTGTAAATATTAATAGATAATAAATATATCGTTTGTAAAGTTTAAAGTATAATTTTATAAACTTTAATTATTGATAAGTTAAGTTGAAGGAAATGTTTAAAGCAACACTCTCATTTTCAGACTCTAAAACTTCAAGTGAAGGTGATCAAGAATTTAGCTTCAATCATGTGCTGACAGAGGTTGAGTCTAAAAATGTATTCAAAGATTCTCCGTAGAGAATGCAGGAGAACTTGAAGATGAGCTCGACACAGAAGGAGTAGTTATAAATTTGCAGTTAAGCATGAGCGACTGAAAATTTTGATAGAGTCTAGAGATAAAGCAATCTAGATTATTGCTCCAAGAGGATAAAGCTCTCCTCCAGCAATCTTTATAGCAATAATAAAGATTCTCAAAAATCTAAGAACTGTGCAGAAGCAGAAATATTGCCAAACCAAAACAAAGAAGAGAATGATAAATGTCAACAAGATTAAAATCAAAGACACATTCTTAATTAACAAAATAGGGCAAAAAAGAAGCGTTAATTTTTGTTGAATCTTACTAGAGAAAAGAAGTGCTTGATTTATAAGTTTGGATGGACAAACCAATAAGTTAATAAGCTCAGCAAACTTCTAAAGTCATACAAAGATTACAATTAGTTCTTTGAGAACTTTAGAAAGTAGTTTTTTGAAATTTAGCGCTAAAGGATGGCGAAGACGTAGTTCTAGTCTGCTTAGAAAGATGAGTCTATTCAAGAGCAGATCAGGATTCTCATCGAGAATGAACTTAGGATTTTGGAGGAGTTTAGATTTACATTTAAGTACAAAAGCATGCAGTACTAAAAATCTCCAGGCTCAAGTGGAATCTCATAGAAAAGAAGAGAGAAGCAAAAAATGCTGATTTAGAAAATTATGAAAGATAAGGACTTACAGATAAAACAAGCTATGGATTAGCTCTAGATTAAGTTAAATGAGGAAGACAATCTATAAAAATACATTAATTAACTTCAAGACAAATTAAGTTAAGCTCAGTAAAACATGACATCTTTGATAAATGAGAATTAACTTTTGGAGGAAGATAAGAAAATGCTCAAGGAGTAAATTGAGAAGCATAAACTAGGATTTCGAGCCTTAGTCAAAGACACTTAGAGATAGAGGAATAGTTAGGCTTATGAGAGGGTAAATCCAGAAAAATACAAAAATCTTTAGGAGCCTCATCAATTCTTAATGTAAGAATATAAATGGGGCTATAAGAGATGGAATAACAAGTAGTGGTAGTACTAAGGACTCATTTAAAGTACTGAAATGTGGGATCATGTTATAGAAGAGCATATATCAGACGAAATAGAGGATTAATTTAGAGCTATCGTGGTGGACGGACCTTGGAAAGGAACAGCGTGTAGATTTAAATACAAAACTCTTCGAGACAATGAAATCTTTAAATATATACCTTTCAATAGGCTCTAAAGAAATGGCTACTTATTTATATGGGTCACTCAAAATAAATTGGAAATAGCTTTAAAGCTACTAAATGATCATGGATATAAAAAATGTGACTTACTTGCTTGGATAAAAGTAAATGACGATGATACTCTCTACGATGGGATCGGATGGTACACAATACATTGCGCAGAGTTTTGCATTTTAGCAAGAAAAAAACAACCTATGGGAGAGCTAAGAGATAGATCTATCCTTCAATTTGTGAGGAATGTAGTGATTGAAAAGGTCCGAAAGGCCTCACAGAAGCCAGATTCATTTTATGAGCTCGTTGAAACATTGATCCCTTCTCACAAGTACCTAGATGTTTACGGGAGACTTTACAACTAACGCGATTAGTGGGTTACACTTGGAATACAGTCAATAATAGTACTATAAGAGTCTTTACCACCTAAAAAGAAATAGAGGAAAATCAGACATAATATTTGATTAACTTTTAATAAAATTTAAAAAGTAAAACAAAAAAAAAACGTTATTTTCACATCACACTTTGGATGAGATTTATGTCAGTATCTCAAGTATGTTTTAATTATGATTGAATATTTCATGCTCGAGGGTTTTAAGACTGTACAGGTGCAAGTTCAGATAGCCCTGTTATGTTGAACGACTCGTTAATCCGAGGGAGAGCAACTGAAGAAGCCATGCGAGATCCACTTCCAAAATCGATGCTCTCTACTCTTTCTGAAGGCAGTTCAAACTGAACTCTCGGGGTTTCTGTGTGAGCTCTGGTCGCCAAGTACTCCTTGCCGCGCTTCATGGAGCCGCCGAAGGAATCTCTTTCTCACAAAATAAGGAGCGTGGATATGGAATCTTGATAGGGCCGTAGGAAGATTGGGAGTTGAAGGAGAGTGCGGCATAACTTCGCTCAGCGATCTCTTGCTGCGATGGTAGGGTAGCGTTGTCTGAGGCAAGTGAATCGCTAGTTTCTGCAACTTCTCATCTAGCCCTTCATTATACTAAGTGTGCTTTGAGACGCTCGAGCAGTGTGAAGTGCTTTACTTGTGAGTGAGTTGTTTGCCCAGAGGTGGTAATAGAGTAAGCTAGCTTCGTCGTCGCTGAGAAAGCGACTATGACACCCCTGTATGCAGTACACTCGCTGCAAGCTTCCCTGTAAGGCTGAAGTCACCTTTGAAAAATTCTCCAGCCCTTTTGCAAATGAGACTAGCTCTGAATGGCACTCTCATCCAAGTTGATGATCAGTCTCCTCTCTCCTAGCGCCCGGATGTAGTGAGAGGCGGCTAGCTGCCGCTGGAGAAGACAGGATCTAGAGTTTGCACGAATGTCGACTTCATAGACCTTCTTGAAGGACATCCCGAGCTTCAGCTTCATCACTCTACCAAGGCGTCGAAGTGGGGTCCTGAGACCCGCTACACCTGCCATTTCCTCTTGCAGCTCTCGGAGTGAAGGAATAGCTTGCTTCCTCTAGAGGCGTCTCGTTACTGCTCTTAAGACTTAGGCTTCAAGAGAACTACAGGGGAAACCTCGCAACGGTGGCCTATCAGCTTCATCAGGTCAAGGTGATTTCAGTAACTTCTCCAATGCATGTCGCTTGATCCTGAATCTCTTCATCAAGGCTTAGTTTGTGCTGCCTCCCTCCTCGATCAGTCGGATAATGCGCCGCCGTTTCTCTACAAACAGAAGCCTCTCTCTGGATTCTAGCGATCTCTTCTGGATTCCCTAAGACTTACTCATGAGAACTCCAAATAAACACCATAAATGCTTACTCTTCTGAGGAAAGGCTTGATCTTTAAAATTCCTCTGGCTTCCTAACCATTCTTCAACTGTGCTAATTGACCTGATGACGAGAGTGAATCAGATAGTCCAGGTTCAAATTGATGAGACTTCAGCTAAACTGCAAGATCCTCGCGAGACTTCAGCTCTTGATCTGTAAAGAGCTGTGCTTAGTTCTCCAAGCTTTCACTCTAGGTGATCTAGCGTCTGGGATCAAGGATCGAGACCTGGAAAGCCTTGCCTTCCAGACGCGCCCAAACTTGCATCTCGAGTTCGTGCAGCCTTGTATGAGTGAGAGGCTGTAAGGGTCTAGGAATGAACTTTGGATCACCAACAATGATGACGCCTGTAGTCTGACAAATCTCATTTTCCTTCAGCTCCTCAGATCCAACTGATCCTACTACATTTTCCTCATGATAAATTGCTCCTCCTCCTTGTGAGTCTGGGCGTACTTGACCCAAGAAATCATTCAGAGTTTACTGAATGTAGCTTTTGACTTGCCTTCCTTGCCTACAAAGGGGAAGAGTTAATTATCTTGAGAGACAGAAAAGTAAAGAGAACATTCGCAGCCTCTGCGAGGTACTTACATATTTACTAAGACTTATTAATTGTTAATTCGCTAATAAATTTATAGTTATCTCTCCTCAACAACAGAGTGACTGCCTTGCAAATCAGAGTGACTGCCTTGCAAATCAGGCTTTAGTAAGAGATGGATAGATAGCTCACTTAAGTTCATGTCAACGAGGTGAAACAAAAGATCGGGAGTAAGAAGGAGCTTTATGACTTCCTTACATAGGAATGTGGGGCTTACCTCCCTAAGATGAATTGCTCCAACATCTTCTTCTTCAGGAGCATTCTCACAGGTGAGAAGGAGGTAAGCACATAAGCTTAACGCTTGTAGTACTTGAAGAGAAGTGATGTGGTGTGGGCTGCAGTCCCTCAGATAGCAGGTCTGACTGCGGAGGATCTTTAGACTATGCCTCTTAAAGGTATCATCTCAAGGTATCTCCCCGATAGTGCTGGACTGCTGTCATTACGACGACAAAATGGATTTACAGCATTGCTGCTCTCTCTTAAGACGACAAAACGTGTCAATGATAAGGTTTCGAAGCGGCAAGCAGAGAAAGAAGGGAGAAAGCTCGAATCGCATCCTGAAGCCACGAAAACTCCTTAAACGCATAATCGAAACTGAGTTGTGGGCTAATCACTTCTCTTCTAATCCCTCTTCATTCAAGTGGTAATCACACTGCTATCACAGCGTCGTCTCAAAGTTGATCCTGTATAGTTTTAGAAGGCGCGATCAGCCATTCCTACATCAAGCAAAAGTGCAAAAGAGAGAGAGATAGCCTGTCTTCCCATGTGGAAGAAGAGCCAAGGAAAGTCAATCGCATCGAAGCTGCAACTCAGACATCAGGTACAAGCGAGTGCGGGAACGAGATCGGCCAGCTAAAAGAACGGCTTGGAGACCTTATCAGCTAAATAATTGGTCATGACATCTTAGAGGCGGCATCATAGCGACGACGGGGGAAGCCTTAGGCGTTGATCCCTAGGTCATGGAGAATATATGATGGGGTGAGTTATGTAATTCCCTAAAAGCTCTTAATAAAAATACATTGCTCGCGATGTGAGTTAATACTTTTTTATTTCTGAGAGGGACTTAATCTGCAAAGATGGTTAACTGAAATTAAATGCCATCTTCCTACACTTCTCTAAGCTCAAGGTTAGCACCAAGCGGGCGAACGTCCAGACATCCTGCTCGAAGCAAAGTAGGTGAGCCAGAGGTTCTAGTCATGGTCTGAGACTTCGTGGGTGGTATCATCGACCTTATTTAACTGCCGAATGGGGGGTATTCCAACCGCCCTAACATCCTCGCCTTAACAAACCAAACGAGGAGACCAGCGGGGGGTTTGATGCCACGGAGTCAAGGAGTCGTCTGATATTTCCCGTACCATATCCATGCGCTTAGCTTCCCACATTGGTGAGTTCACGAACCGATGGCGAGGATGTCGATGACTGGTGTCGGACGGTGGGTGAAAATAGAATCGTCATGACAAGGTGCGGCCAACAGCGATCCTGCTTGCAGAGACCTTGAGCTGAGCGAAGTGAGAGATTGCCTTGGTGGAGCTATAGACTGTTCTAATCAAGGCAACGAGAGGATGATGGGTAAGGTGATAGGTCTTCTGGGCATTTGGCGACCAGTGAGGCTTCCTCCGCTCAGGGGATGGCATGGCGGCGCACAAGGAAGATTCGCCGGCGGCTATCCGCTCCCTCCACAGCCAGTCTGGATGCGTTCTTACAGGCTTTCGCGAACTGCCGGACACATAACGTAAGGATAGAGTCGCGGGCAGCGATTGACGCACTGGAGGCCTTGAGCGTCGCATCATGCTTTACTAAAGCCGATGCGCTCACGCAGATCGAGTTGTGCCGCTTCCGCGTGAGCCAGTTCATATCCCGTTATTCCCGAAACAGCCCTTCGCGAAGCTCGAGATCGTGCCTACTCATCAAATACCTAGGTCGAGGCGAACGGGCTGAGTCGAGTGGGAGAGGCCGAGGAGATCTTCTCCATCTCATTTGTGGCTTGGAGCCCGCTTGGAGGAGAGGAGTTTCTAAAGCCGCAAGCTTGGGATCCCCCAGCATTGGTTGCCTAGTTGAGCTGGTAGAGTCGCGTCAATCTATAATGGCTAGATGAAAGCCTTCCACCCTGATGAGTGATTCGAGATGCCGAGTAACCTCCTTCCTAATTCAGTCGGAAGTCCTAACAGGGAAGTTGAGTGGTTTCTCACGCTTCCCAGGCTAGAAGGCAACAGCCTTCTAAGCACTATCCGTTGGATGAGGAAAGAACGCGGCACTTCGTCATTCTTAAGTGTGGGAGGACATCTCAAAATTGTACTTGGCGAGCTCGCATGCACCCGGGTCACTGGAGCTAGTCCGGGAAGATGAGTGAGGGAAGCTAGTCGGACTAACCAACCGGCGTTAGAGGCTGGGCCTAGGAGAAGTGCCGCGCCAGTATGTCACCCAGTCACGCGTTTGGCGAGCCGGAGGTGCTCGAAGACGGAGGGCTGCCTGCCGAGGAGTCATCTCATACAGCCCAGAGATCGTTAGCGGCTCGGAGAGATGAGGAGGGAGGCTTCCTGCAAGTCTGGCGGGATCCGCAAGGCCATGTCAGCGAATAGGGGGCCGGAGACTTGAGAGAGAGGTGCTGCACATGCCATCTTGAGGAGCTGATAAGCTGAGGAGATGAGCCTGAGTCCTCTGCGTGTGGGGGAGTGTGCGGCATGCTCTTGAGAAAGCGGCGGCCTCCAGGGAGCGTGAGGAGAGATGAGGATGAGGAACAAACGAGAGGATAAGATCTGAGCCGCCACAGTCATGGATGCGTGAGAAAGGGAAGGAGTTCAGACAAGAGCACCACTGCAAAGACACTCTGGCGCTTCATGTCTTCCACTCAGCATAGGCCTCAACTGCGACCACCCGAGCCCCTCGTTTGAGTTAGAATATTAAATATTAAGTTAATAGTAAATAAGGGGGCACGGCTCGGAGATGCCCACGGGGCTGATCAATCACCTCATCATGGGGCACTCATACTTTTCGGCTTCTCTTCCTGTGAACGGTGCGGCCAGCTGGCTGCAGCAGTCTATTGCTCGAGCATCCCAGAGGTATGAGTTGCGACAGGTGAGGTGTTAGCCCAGGGCCAGAGACTGGAGGCTGCAGCTGAGTGGATGCACAGGGAGTGACTTTCGGCAATTTGCAGCAGGATCATTGATCTCTCCTGACTTGATCACGGAGCCTGACCTAACGACTCTATCGAGGCCGATCACGTGTAATTAACCTTGCACATTTCTTCATCATCCACTCCATCTCTTCACCTGGGTGATTTGGGGTTTTGGGGTTTATCAGTTTCGGAGAAAAAAATGTCAGTTATGTCATGACGAGGTTCGATAAACTTTTGGAAGAGCCAAATAGAATCGGAGTTATCAACGCTCACAAAGCTGGTTTCTGGAACGGCTACTCTAACTGTATTAGGTTAAAATGCTATTTATAAAATTTAAATTGAAAAGAGTTCTTCTTCTTAGCTTTTGTGTTCTACGTTGGATCAGTGTTTATCTTCAAGAAGGGAGAAATAAATATAAGTTACTTATATTGAGACAAGCCAGATGACACTTACATAGGATTGTTCATTTTGTTCATATCTGCTATGGGCAGCGGCATCTCAATCTCCAGAGCTCCCTCTATTTCCAAGGCTAGAAACGCTGCAAACAAAGTGTTCGACATCATTCTTTCATAAAATAGGCTATTTTCTACTGTACACTTTATTTATATATACATGGATTGACGATGAATCTAAAATTGATACCAGATCCAATGAAGGCTTAACCAAAATTGAAGCTGGAAAGATTGAACTCAAAAACGTCTTATTCAAGTACCCATCCAGGAATAGTAAAAAGTAATCCTTATGTTTTATTCAGGACTAAGAATGTATTGAACGAAATAAACATGAGCATTCCCGCTACTAAGAAAATTGCTTTGGTAGGACACAGTGGTTGTGGTAAAAGCACTCTTGCCAATCTATTACTGAGAATGTATGATGTGACTGGTGGAGAATTCCTAATTGACGGTATCGATATTAGGGATTACAATCGTTTTAATTATTCACATATATTATGATTTATAATCGTTTTTCTAAATGTAAAGGAGCTCAGGAAGTAGATAGGAATTGTAATGCAAGAGCCGATTCTATTTAATATGAGCATTAAGGACAATCAATAGTTTAGTTTTTAGCAAATTAAACGTCATTTTTATTTCTGATTAACTATTTCTCATTTAATATCTTATACGGAAACGAAAACGCCTCTGATTAAAGAGTAAGAGAGTGTGCTGAAATGGCAAACGCTCTAGCTTTTGTAGAGTTACTTTAATTGACTCATCATAATCCATATTTTAAGTCTAATATTGAAGATCTTGAACAAGAGCAGGTGCAGTAAAAATTAGAGAAGAGTTACAGAGAGTTCATAAACAAGCCAGACATAGCCAGACAATATCCTAACTTCCAGGTGCTTCTCAGAATGTACTTCACTGAAAAGGCTTTATCCTCAAATATGAGAGCTGTAATTGATCTTGGAGATCCTTGAGAAAAGCGATAACAAGCTTAGAGACTTAATAGACTAGAATATTGATTCCTTCAGTGAGCTAGTCAAGAAAATCTCTGCTAAAAAGGGAATCAAATGGGACGATATTTACTTTCATAAAAGAGCTTATCACTACTTTTTTAGTAAAATAATTTGTTGATTGTTCTTGAATTTGAATGGACTTTCGAGAGAGAAAAAATTATGTAGTACTTTATTGCCTTATTTGGCTAATCTTTTTTATTTGTTCGCTATTGAATTTTAGGTATAAGAGTGAGCAAAGTTCGGCATTGAAGCAGAATCATAAAGACTAGATCATGGCGCATTTCAACTCTCACAGTACTAAATTTGACCTAGAAACAATTAAAGTCTTTGCAAAGTAGGTCGGTTTCATGGAGCGATCAGACAACACAAATTAATCGAAATTCTGTGATCCTATATGTAAATTTTAATTTTAAAATGAGCTGCTCAAAAAGACAATTGATCAAGGTTTCGAATCCCACTATAGGAAAGGAATTAAATGAGAAAAATTCCATGATCAAGGAACTCTACACTCATAATACTTAGAATGCAGACATTTAATTGATTATACATTTATATATTTAAATTAGACTTCAAGTTACATGAAGGATTCGATAAAGTGTACAAATCATTGAATACTTTCTGGTGGATAGAAGTAAAGAATCGCCATTGCTAGAGCCCTCATTAAAGATCCTAAGATCCTCATTCAATTAAATTTATCATAAATATTGAAGTTAAATTTTTTTAAATAAAAAGGCTTTCAACATCACTGAGCTGTAATTGTAAATACGTTATGATGCATCTGATTGAAATATATTTGACAATTTTCGACAGAATAAAGCACAAGAACAATTCCTTGAATATGAAAAAAAATTACTAAAAAGTGTGTGGACTTAAAGGATCTCTACTTTCTAGTAAGTATTTAAAATTTAATCCTCATTCTAGATGAAGCTACCAGTGCTTTGGACGAGCAGTCTTAAGAATTGGTGCAACAAGCACTAGACAGAGCTATGGAGGGACGTACTAGTGTTGTCATTGCTCATAGACTATCAACCATCAGAAACTGCGAGTGGCTCTTTGTTATTCATAATGGAATAGTTGTGGAGCAAGGCACTTACGATTCTCTCTCCGCAGATCCAAATTCATACTTCTATAAGTTAAAATCAGGCATGGAAATGTGATTAAATTATATCTCTATTTATATTTTAAATAATCAAAATTTGTAAATTCTTAAGCTTCAAACTTAATATTCACTTTTTATCTGCATAAATTTAATACTGAAATATTTTCATGAATAAATAAAGCAAGCTAGCTAGCATTTTTCATGCTTTAGGTAGTTATGCTTACTACTTTATGATTAATTAAATAGTTGAGGAAAAAGAAACAGATAAAAGACCAACTCTATTAACAATTTCAGAAATAGAGACACCCATGTTCTCATCTTATTTTTTTAAAAGTGAATTCTCTATGAATAAATGAAGTTGGCAGATAATGAAGTAACTTATTTATTATTATTATTTCAGAAAATCAGAGAGTTGAACTTTAAATTAATAAAAAGGGTTATATTTGCTGTATTCTTAAATTCTCCAAAGGATAGGTACAGGTATTTTTTATTCTTAAAATTCTATTTAAACATTGCAGAAGAAGAGCACTCACTTTGCATCACTTTAAGACATTTCTCTTGAAGTGAAAGTGAGAAATCAAATCCAAATCTTGCAATGCAAAATAGGTTAAGTTATTATAATGCTTATAGGGTGTCAACTTCAAGTTGTAAATATTTCAAACTTTACCTTGAAAAGAAAAGAAATATATTAAAGGAAGAATAGGAATCAGTGATTTTGTAAATTTAATACAAAAGGAAACAAATACAGTGCATTACTTGTACTGACCGCTATTTTATATTGGTATTATCCTAGTCCTTAGTCATATTTAATCTTTATTTTGATTGCTCTCATTTCTCTTTTTCAATTTTTAGTTTCTTCCTCTCAACACTAAAGCTCTAAAGTTACTCTTTAGTAAATGAATAGCTCTTTGTTCAGACTTACCATCTTCATCTTTGATCTGAATATTTCGTTTTCTCTGTGCACAGGAATTCAAAACCGAATCATAGATATGGAAGATTGGAGCACTTAAAGGACTCTTGTGCGCTGCATCATCATGTTGAAAGAATCTCAGTTAGCCTATTAAGGTATTATAGCAAGACTTAGCTAAACTTATAAATAATCCTCATAATTATTGCCAAATAATGTAGGTTAACGAACTAAGATGTGCTATTTGCAATATTTTAAAAGTCTTTAGTCTACTTATTTCTCTAGTTCCTTCTGAACTCTTTTTCTTTCATTGCTTTATATTTATTAAATGAACTTATAATCTAAAAATTTAACAGCTATTATCTCATATTAAATTTATTAAGTATTTGTGAAAATGCCAGTCAATAATCATCTAATTCTATTCATCCTATAATTTAAGCTACTCCCTAATATTCAGCAAGTCAATTTGCAAGTTGTCATTCAAAAAGCAAATTAAAGAAATAAGAATACTTCAACTAAGATTTGTTACTCATTTGTCTAAATTCACATTGCTCTCTAAGCAACTCTTTTCTCAGCTACAAGAGATTATGCTTTATAAATTATCCTTTTTTTAAAAAATAAATAGTTTAGTAAATTAAAATATAAAACCCATGACATGGTGGCAACAACCAAATTGAGGTGGAGTTGGAAAATCAAATGCACTATTTCGTGTTGTCCTTATCCCCAAAGAGTCGATCTAATTTAGTAAACGGCAGGAGAATAATACAGAGTGTTTAATTGAAAGGAGATTGGATTATGGTGAGCAATTAAGCCATTTGAGAAGAATCCCCAAGTTGATCTCCTGATCCTAGACTAATGATCCCTTCTCGATGGATAGTAGCGCCCTCAAGAAGCAATGATCGTGGTAAAAATCGCGAAGGAAAGAATAAAGATGTAAGAGTCTGCTATTTGGTACAGATTTCACCACGGAATCTCCTTAACCTGAAGGAGTCTTGGGTCATTTTTGCCTCTAAGACTAGTCAACAATAAAAAAAACATTTGGGGCTTATGATTTTCCAGGCAGAGTCAAGTAACTCTGAGAGATTATTGCGATGGTGCTAATTTGTTAGAGTTTTTTGGTATTCTATATCCGAATGGAAGTGTCACAGCCACTAGGGAAGTATTGAGTTTGCATGAGTCTCAAGAGGTAATTATTGTAGTTGCTCATATGCTCAATTAGCAACTTTACAAATTATTCCTTAATTCCGTTAAAGTTCTATCATTCTAAATTCTCGAGATCTCCAAGAAAATGTCCTCTCGAGGATTGATTTGATAAAGCTGAGCTTGTCCCAGTCCCCCCTTAGTGAGTTTGTCAGAAAAATTTTCAAATGAAGCTGGTCCTCTTGGATTCAAATGCCTTTTTAGAGCTACCTATAAATTAAGAAGACTACATGGTTTAATTAACTAAACTCAATCATCTAATACATTTTGTGCAAAATATTCTTCCCTAATATTATTACAACTTCCATTCAAAATTTAGTCTTGATAAAAAATCCTTTTATTTTTTATTTAAACTTTTTAAAACGTATATATCTAATCAAATAAGTGTTTTGATAAGATGGTTGAAGAAATAAGGTCAAGTTCAAAGTCTTAATTATTGATTCGTGTGATAGGTAGAGAAATCATGATGCCTGATTGGCTACTATTTAATATAATTAATATATTGTTGTTTAATATTTTGATAAGAGTTAAAGTTAATTTACAATTGCCTCATTGTATCACACTATTAAAGATCTTCTTTAACCAAAGAGGATGGGGGTGGCCTTAATTAATTAAAACTTAAATATTTTTACCAATAATCTTTAAATAAGCATTATCACTCCCACACTTTCTTTCAAAGCCAGAAATAATTCTTCTCGAGCAGCTTGCTATCTATATTTTCATTAATATTCTTATTTCTACAACCATCTTATCAGGACACTTATTTGACTTTCTATTATATTTGTAGTTTGAGCCTATATTAAGATTTAAAGTGTGAAGATGTAAAATTGAATTTCATTTTTAAGACAATGTTAAATGATAGGTTTAATTACGTGGCTAGCTAACACAATCAAAATGAATAAAATAAAATTTACTATTATTTGATAGCTGAGAGTACGATCTAAATAAATAACGTTAATAACATTAGTACAGCAATTAATAATAGAAGTAAATCCAATTTAAAGGTAAAATTAGTTAATTTGAAATTTATTTTCATCTTCATTAAAGAAAAGGGGTGCCAATTATATAAAAAAAATTAAGGGAATTTAGAACATATGACTTTATAAATTATTCAATTTATTTCTTGAACTTAAAATATTGCAATAGTAATAATAATGAGTATTATGAAGTATTAGTACACGTAATTAGCCTTATGAGTATTTAAGTGAGTGAGATTAAGCATAATTAATTTATCAAGTATTTAAGAAAGACTTCACAACTTACATTTTCAACATAAAGAAGACTACACTTAAAAACTAAACCTATGAGTTTTAAAGAACCAAGAGATAATTTAAAATCACATATTTAATTTGCATATAGTTTAGCATTAAAATCTATAAGTCAAATCATAATAGAGAAATTATTTAATCAAATAACATTTACCTCTTAAAGCTCTATAAATGCAGTATTATATTATACGATCAGCCCCGATTTTTCAAAAACTTTTGAGTTGGCTTCTGTAAAGCCTGGAAGAAACGAGGACGAAGCTCTTTTCATCTGTCTTAAAACTTGTACTGTAAGAGCTCCTTGTCGGCCGAGAATTTCTACAAAAAATATCAAAAAAAGGTAATTTTACAGATTTGTTAAATCCCACAATTATACGGAACGTTCTCTTGCAACATGCCAATTATGGATGGATTCTAAGATACTTCTCTAAGACAAAAAACAGTGGCTACTTACTGTACAAGCTGGCTTCCCAGCCAGTAGTCAAAAATCGGGGCTGAACAGATAATATTTATGTAAGAGAATACAATGGTCCTTAACAACTTGTGAGGGCAATGTCAGGTGACTTTGAAGTAGGGAGCGTTGACTGGTGGCCGAACACAAATGCTTAGGATCCCAAAGAGTAGAACCAAAGGGTTGGGATTAATCCCAAGCAAGACTCAAAGTCTAACATTAAAGAGGAAGAGCTAGATGCCTATAATACACAGAGAAAGCTATCTATATTATAAATGAGCATCTAATATATGTGAGCTAGTGGATTAGAAGCCATCTGGAAAGTAAAATCCAGCTCAAAACTAGAAAAATAACCCTTTTTAATTTTGAAGAGTTTAAAAATAATATTTTTTAAAAGTATAACATGGTCCCATTCTCTTTCTTTTTCAGATTCATGACTAAAAAAGAGAAAATACTTCTTCTTATTGGCTCTCTGGCTTTATTATCAACATAATCTAAGTGTAACTCATAATTAAAAAAGAAAAAAAGATTAGATTCAGCTAAAATTATAAATTAATCTGACTCTATTCATTAATTTTTTATTTTCCTAAATTCGTAGAAATTTCTTACATTTTTAATTGATCTATCAAAATAGAAATGTAACTCTAATCAAATCTTGTAATTTTAAAATCTAAATTGATTATTCTCATTCGATTTGCCTAAAATCTTTAAGGAAATCTAAATTAATATTTAAATATGAACAGGTATTTTAAATTAAAGATTATTTTTCAATTAGAAAGGCATGAAGTGCCACCAAAGTAAACTTGGCAATTTAAGTATTTTCTCCTATAACCATATCTAATTAAAAATGGAAAAAGATTTTGCCAAAGCGTGGCTACTAGGTTTAAATAAAGTAAGTGAGAGCCGACAAAGGAGTCGATAGTTGAGTGCCACTCTGAATTCTATCTCTTTCCTTAAATGAGAGTGATAACTTATCACTAATTTTAACTAATGTCATGGGCTAGCGCTTCCTTTGAAGTAAGGTTTCACGTGCTGAAATAGTGTTTTAGTAATGCCATGCAGGACTACTCCTTACTTAATTCCTAAAGTTAAAATTTTAAAGTATGAAATAATTTAGCCAAAATAAATATTTTGAAGCTGTTAACTTGATATGTTATTTAATTGCTACTTATAATTAATTCACAGCTACTATATTTGCATATATATTTGCTTGTGTAGTTGCAGGTTGTCTATTGCCATCGATGGCCATTATCATGGGACAGATCACGGAAACCTTCGACCCAAGGTCTTCCACTGACGATATAATGGATGCTATGGCAAGCCTTGCAGGCAAGATTTCCCTAATCGGTTTGGGCTAAAATATATATATCTAACATTTTGTCCCTCAAATAAAAGGCTTGTGGGTTGCTGCCTCAATTATTTATTTATCTCTGCCTACTTGTACTATAGATCATTTTCTATTTTTAAATAGCTTACTATGCATTCTTTTAGCACTTGGCTGAGAATCTGACTTTCGACCTGCGCTCAAGGTACCTCCACGCCATTCTTAAGCAAGAAATCGCCTACTTCGAAACATAAAACGTGGAAAAATTAGCACCAATCATTATATATAAGTAGTGTGTGATAATTAGCATTATTATAATAAGTGGAACAGCTTCCATCTCAGATAGGAGAAAATTTTGCACTCATCCAAGACGCCATGGGCGAGAAATAATATATTATTTAGAGAAGTTCTCAAACATCATATTCACTACCATCAATCTAGTAGCTGGCTTTGGAATCGCATTCAATACAATGATATTTCATTAAACATATTATTTTTTCAAATAGAAAAAGAGATTAAAACAATTCTAGGTACTTATAATTCCAAAAATATGAGGCTTTTAAAAAATGTTTTATGATAATATTATTGATTGTACAAAGGAGTTGACTTCACATTCGTGTGTTTGGCTTATTTCCCTCTCGTGATAATCTTGTTGGGTATTTTCGGATCTCGAGTTCGTAAAACAGCCCTTGAGAAGATGAAAGTCACCTCAAAAATGGGAGGAGTAGTGGAAGAAAGCTTAAGCGCCATCAGACTCATCATCTCCTTTGCGAATTAATATTTATTCCCTAATTCTTAATAAAGCTTTATATAAATTTGCAAATGAAGATAAAGAGATAAAGAAGTTTGAAAGGCAAGCCAGAGAAGTGAGGGAGATCTCACATAAAGCTGAGGTGTGGCTATCAATCATGATCGGCATTTTCAGATTTATCATCTTTGGATTTTACGTGTACACTTTCTGGATCGCCACTGTCTATGTAGAAAAAGGAATTAAGAACCCAAACTAATAAAGAAAATAACTCGCAAAAATATATCTTTCTTATTAAGTTCTTAAACACCGACAAAGCTTACTCAGTTAATGACCAAATTATTTAGATTATTTTGAATGAATAAGAATTCATTAGAATGACCTCCTTTGTATATTGACAGCGATGATGACCGGTCTTATGAGTTTGTTCGGATGTGATAATTAAATTTCATATTCATCATAGTATTGCAGTAATTTATTAGGATTGAACCCTAACATCGAGGCAGTGGTTAAGGCAAGAGTTGCAGGAGCTTAGATTTTTGAAGTTATTGATAGAGTTCCAGAGATCAGAGACCTCTCCAACTGTGTTGAGAAAATTATTTCTCATTTACTCTCATTTAAAATTTAAATGAGAACTTCTCTCTTGAGAGAGCTATTAGATTTGAAAATGTGACATTCAAATACCCACTTGCTCCAGTTCATGTCAAGAACGTACTTGAAGGTGCTCACTTCAGTATCAATTTTATTTTTTATCAAGGCAGGCCAGTTTAATTATCCGTAGTTTTTTTTAAGTCTACTGCCATCTTTAAATTAGTTTTTAATTATCGTAGGCCCCTCAGGTTCAGGAAAGAGTACAATTATATAGATGGTAGAGCGTTTCTATGATCCCCTAGGTGGTGATATTTATTTCGACTCTACTAATCTCAAAAGTTTAAACAAAAT